>CM008284.1:25978374-26564593 GCA_002319775.1 Fagopyrum tataricum
GGAGTGTGGATTTCAGTATTGAGTAGAGCCTAGTACGAGCCCGATCTCGAAGGCCCCCATACCGGATGACGCCTGTCGAGATGCTGGAGCTGAAGAAGCAACTTGAGGAGCTGGCTGAGAAGGGCTTCATTCCTAGCGTGTCCCCATGGGGAGCACCTGTCCTCTTGGTACGGAAGAAGGATGGATCACTGAGATTATGCATTGATTACAAAGAGTTGAACAAGGTGACCATCAAGAACAAGTATCCATTGCCCCGCATTGATGACTTGTTGGATCAGCTTCAGGGAGCGACTGTATTCTCCAGGATTGATCTGCGTTCAGGTATTACCAAGCTGAGGGTGACAGAGAAGGATGTGCACAGGACAGCATTCCGGACCAGATATGGACACTACGAGTTTGTAGTGATGCCATTTGGGCTTATAATGCCCCAACTGTCTTTATGGAGTTGATGAACAACATATTCATCGACTTCCTGGATCAGTTTGTGTTGTCTTCATAGATGACATTCTGGTATACTCTCGTAGTAGAGAGGAGCATGCAGGAACTAAGGACTGTATTACAGGTTTTACGAGATAAAACTTTATGCTAAGTTCTCTAAGTGTGAGTTCTGGATGCCAGAGGTAGCATTCCTGGGTCAGGTGGTTTCAGTTGAGGGATCAGGTGGATGCAGCGAAGATAGAGGCAGTAGCAGCTTGGACTACACCGACAAGCGTCAAGGAAATATGTAGCTTCCTTGGCCTAGCCGGTTATTACAGATGCTTCGTGGAGGGATTTTCTGTGATTGCCCGTCCACTGACGAGTCTGTTGAGGAAGACTACCAGATTTGTATGGTCTGATCAGTGTATGCAGAGTTTTGAGGAGCTGAGAGAGACGTCTGACTTCTGCTCCTATTTTGCACAGCTAGGGTACAGAGATTTTGTGGTTTACAGTGATGCATCCAAGCTAGGCTTGGGATGTGTATTGATGCAGCGGGGCAGAGTGATTGCATATGCGTCTCAATAGCTGAAGACGTATGAGGAGAACTACCCGACTCATGATCTGGAGTTGGCAGCGGTAGTTCATGCATTGAAGATCTGGAGACATTACCTGTATGGTGCTACATGTCAGATCTTCACAGACCATAAGAGTCTGAAGTACATTTTCACGCAGCGGGAATTGAATAACCGCCAGCGTAGGTGGCTGAGCTGATCAAGGACTTTAATTTGGAGATCTGTATCATCCAGGGAAGGCGAACGTTGTCGCCGACGCCTGAGCAGGAAGACGCCTCGAGAGCCGGCGATTGCAAGACTGACAGTTCAACATCAATTGCAGAGATGTGATCTGGTTAGAGTTGGACATCCAGTTTCCTGATGAGGATGCCCAGCTGCGTATATTAGAGGTTCTTCCTGATCTGTTGGTGAGATCCAACAGAAGCAGGAGACCTGCCCGACCTGATGAGGATACGAGAGATGTCTCGGGATGAGGCACCACAGTTCCTCTAGGAGCAGATGGAGTTTTGAGACGCCGCGGTCGCGTCTGTGTACCGCTGATACAGAGCTGCAGAGGATTTTACAGGAGGCTCACTGTACACCTTACTCTGTATATCCAGGTACGAGTAAGATGTACCAGGATTGAGACGTTTATATTGGTGGGGAGGGCTGAAGCCCGATGTGGCCAGATTTGTGGCACAGTGTGCGACCTGCCACAGGTCAAGATAGAGCATTGCAGACCTGGAGGTGAACTCCATCCACTTCTTGTTCCAGGAAGTGGGAGGACGTCACCATGGATTTTGTGGGGCTGAGACTGAGCCGGAGTTTTGATGCTATCTGGGTTATTGTGGACAAATTGACGAAGACGGCACATTCCATTCCTATTAGGAAACGTGGCCGGTGAGCAGATTAATGAGGAGTACACTAGGCAGATAGTGAGACTCCATGGTGTACCGAGGACGATCGTCTCAAATAGAGATGGACGATTACCTCGAGATTCTGGCAGCAGATTCAGACTGCCTTGGACGAGTTTGCACTTCACGACTGCGTTCCATCCTAAGACAGATGGTCAGTCAGAGAGGACCATTCAGACACTGGAGGATATGCTGCGAGCTTGTGTGTTGATTGGGGCAAGTGTGGACGGATCATCTCCCACTTGTTGAGTTCTCCTACAACAACAGCTGGCATGCATCTATTGGGATGCCCCATATGAGGCATTGTATGGACAAGATGTCGTACCCCGTTATGCTGGGATGAGCAGAGCAGTGTTAGTGGTTTGGCACCTGATCAGATTCAGGATGATATGGCTCGAGTAGCATTGATTAGAGAGCGTATGCTGACTGCGCCAGAGCCGTCAGAAGTCGTATGCTGATAGGAGGCTTAGACCTCTAGAGTTCAGAGTTGGAACCCATGTGTGACTGAGAGTGTCCCGACACGAGGTGTTGGCGTTTTGCATTTAGGGGAAGTTGAGCCCCCGATATGTCGGACCGTTCGAGATTCTGGATCGGTTGGGAGCGCAACTTACAGATTAGCCTTGCCTCCGAGGTTAGAGGGTGCTCACCCTGTATTTCACGTGTCTCAGCTGAGGGAGTACGTACCAGATCCGAGACACATTGTGAGTTATGATGATTTGGTGGTTGGCCGGACCACACTTTTGTTGAGCACCCTTAGTCCTAGAACGAGGTAGAGTCGCCTTCGAAGGACATTCCTATGCTGAGGATACAGTGGTCGAGACGAGGACCTGATGAGGCTATATGGGAGACTGAGGATAGTTCGGAGGAACTATCCAGAGTTCTATGCTGAGTTAGATGCACTGTAGGATCACGAGTAGATCTTAGTACTATCTTGGTGATGTTATATGCTTATATGCTTCATGCTATGATGTGTTTATTTTCATACTGCTTTGATGTGATTATGATCTTATTAGATCTGATGGAATAGTAGTGCTGGAGATGTTCTTTCTCCATGCCTTTCTGTTATGGATATGTTCGCTATTTTCACGCCCCTATAAACTTTTATCAATAATGATAAAAGCTCACAGGTTAGTAAAAACACGGTATGTTTTAAATTTATAAACAAGAATAAACACCCAATTGTAGCGAACCCACAGTGTATGGGTCAATTACAGTTAGGGTAAGTATTCCAAGGTCGAACTCAGGGACTAAATGTTTGGAATGCAAATGTGATCACAGATAGCGTAAATCAAAATAAAAGAACGAGGTTGGAAAAGAAGGGAAGAAAGATCAAAGGAGTTTTGAAGGGTTTTCTGTAGAGTTCGCAATCAAATAACAGATTTGATCGAAAACCAAGTAAAACAGACAAACGAAAGTATATCAATAAAGAAAATGCGGATTCCAAGGATTCAAGGTCATCGTTTATACGCTCGGACTCAAGAAATCTCTCAAAAGATCTATGGTTACAAACTTCAGGGAAGAACGTTTCTAAACTGATAGTCTATTACCGGGTAAGTCTCAAGACTATCTAGTTCCAAACCAACTACCTATTACCGGGTAAGTCTCAAGGTAGAGAGGTAGGAAATTCTAAACAAACCAAATTCCTAACTAAGGGAAAGGTAAACCATTACTGGGTAAGTCTCAGGTACTACCCTACTTAGGACATAATCTAGGCACACTCAACCCAATAGAGGTTTTCACCTCTATTACCTATGGTCGAACACTCAAGTATCTAAGCGGAACATTACCGGGTAGGTCTCACTTCCGGTTTAGGTTACTAGCTAGATGAATTCTAACTAGGTTTAAGAACAAGCCAACCATAAGATTTCGAAGCTACTCAAACCAAGCAATAAGCACAATTCCATCATAGTCCGGGTAATAACGAATCTTAATTCACCTTGGATCCGCAAGAGTTTTAGCCAACAATCGACATTTCAAACGCAATCATCAATCTACTCAATTAAATGGAAGAAACAATCATCAATCCAAGAAATTCAATAGAAAAAGCAATTATCAATCAATCAATTCAATCAATTCAAGAGAGAATGCATAAACAAGAATCTAAAATAGAGATTAAAGAAGAAACTCAGCTTTATTGATAGAGGATTAGCAAAACGTCAAATTCCCTAATATTCGCGAAGTTTCTCCAAGCTCCAACAAGTTCAACAATGGCCAACCATGGTGTAGGGCAAAGGGAGAAGAAAAAGGGGAAAAAGCTCTCTCCAAAGGAGCTCGAAATTGAATGAAACGGGAACCCCCGGAAATCATTTAGGGCTTTTCTTTTATATCCCGCAACGGGCTGCCCTATAACAAATCCGAAAATTAACGAAATAAATCGGCGAACAGGAATCTCGAAAGAATGAAAAATCTGATGAACAAATCTCGGCCGAGATCGGGACCGAGATGGGGACCGAGATTCTTCGACAAAAACTTCTGATATGGGATCTCGGTCGAGTTGGCTCGGATCTCGGCCCGAGATTTCTCGGATCTCGGCCGAGATTGCTCCAATCTCCGTGCGTTTTGTCTTGACTCGTCTTTTCCTCCTTTCCCATGCCTGTGTGATCGCTCCTAAGCGTCCATCCCGAGGCCTGATCCTCAAATGAATCGTTTTAGCCTCCGAAACACGCCAAAATACCTACCAAAGACACCAAAAGTGTGTGTAGACATCTATACTCGCAAAGTTGCATTAAACAAGTATAAAGAACACAACTTAAGGCTAAAACATGCATGCGGGAAAAGGGGAAAACTAACTATATGCTCTACTAAACTAGGTCGATAATTCATGTTATCAAAATACCCCATACTTATCTTTGCTTGTCCCCAAGCAAATAATAAATTCAAGGCAAGATAGCATGAATCATCTATGCTAAACAAAAACAAAAACTCTTTTTGGTAGTGCTTCTATTCATGATCACTTTCAGAGTGTAGTCACAAGGCTAAAGACATATTTCGATAAAGGATCAAGTAAGATAGGCAAGATATAGGATAATCACACTTGCACGGAATCCAAAATCATCATTTAAACTACCAATGTCCTAAAATTCATGAAAAAATCCAAGTTTAGGCCATGAAGTCAATTACATGTATGCAAAGATCAATAGGACTTAACAAATAAAGGCCAAGAAACGTGATAAAGGTAGGATGTGTATAGGTAATGTGGTGGAAATCCGGGAAAGAGGACAACACAACATTTTTCTTTTCTTTCTTCTTTCTCCACATACATCCTTTCTTTTCTTGCATATTTTTTTCTTTTTTTTTTCTTTTGAGTGAAAGGCATAGGTGCACAATAGCCGAAACCTTGGTGTTCAGTTTCCTTCACGTACCTTACACCAAAGTGCACATACCAAATCAACTCTAGGTAATGTTTTTAAAACTAATCCGACTTTGGCAAGACACAAACACCCGATTATGTGAATGGTTGCCGAGTTACTCATCTTTATAGCCAACAAAACCCATAGAAAGCTTTTGCTTTCAATTCACATATTCACAAATCAAACAACTTCGTTACATATTGCACATAATTCACTTTTCACAATTAAGCATACACCTTCAAACTTCACTTTCTAATTCCCTGGATGGGTCATAAGGGGCAAATAAATTCAATGTTTGAGGTGCTGAAAATGGTAAAGAAGAGAAGAAGAAGAATTCAGAATTGCCTAAGTCATTTCTGTGCAATGTAAAAGAACTCATCATATAGCTTCAACTTTTCAAGATCAATCCGATTAAACAAGGTAATCCAAATAAATCATATAGATTACAAACAAAGGCATTCAAATCCCATAATTGCCATTAATTCAATTAAAACTCAAAATAAACATCGATAGCCAAATAAACATACACAATTTCCTCCATTAAGGTCACATCAATCCTAGAAGCACAAAATTTTTGAAATTTTCTGATTTTTTTTTTTTTGGATTTTCATATAAAATGCCAGTACAAATAAAAGAAACATGCTAAAAGGTATTGCAAGCATCCTACCCCATACTTAAATCTCACATTGTCCCTAATGTGAATAATAAATATGAATTAAAAACATATACTCACAATGTAAGAATGAAGAAGGCATCCGGCGTTGTTTCCTCCTCGACTTACTTTCGTTTCTCGTCTTTCATAGCAATTTCCTCGCCTTAAGCTCGTTCTGAGTGCTCTTCCCGTATCTTTTTTACCACGACACCTAGGTCCTGCAAAGACCCAACACGAACGCGCAAAAAACGCAAAAGCAAAAAGCAAAAAGCAAAAATAAAAATAAAAAGACGAAAAAGACTCTTACCTCGGGTTGCCCTCCCGAGAAGCGCTTGGATTAATGGTCTCTAGCCGGACCTAAACTCATTTAAAGCATCAAGTGAGATGGATAGGTGAAAGTTTTTCCACCGGAAGTTCCGGTGTATACCTCTTCAACCTATGTCCATTCACTTTAAAAATACCGGAGTTTTCACCCCATACTTCGACAGCTCTGTGGGGGAAAATCTTCTTCACAACATAAGGTCCCGTCCATCGTGACCTTAACTTTCCTGGAAAAAGTCGGAGCCTAGAATTAAAGAGAAGAACAAGATCACCTTCTTTGAAGTTCTTTGGCAATATGTGCTTGTCATGCCACTTCTTTGTTCTTTCCTTGTAGATCCGTGCATTCTCATATGCATTCATCCGGATCTCCTCCAGCTCGTTGATGTCCAACAACCTCTTTTCTCCGGCTTCTTTTATATCAAAGTTTAGCCATTTCACGGCCCCAATATGCTCTATGCTCCAACTCTACAGGCAAATGACATGATTTCCCATAAACAAGTTGATAAGGAGTAGTAACCTATGGGAGTCTTGTATGTTGTCCTATAAGCCCAAGAGTGCATCATCAAGCTTCATTGCCCAATCTTTCCTTGAGCGAGACACTGTCTTCTCTAGGATCCCCTTGATTTCTCTATTCGAGATTTCCACTTGGCCACTAGTTTAGGGATGATATGGGGTTGCAACCTTGTGAGTTACCCCATACTTGGACAAAAAGTGACTCAAAGTTTCTGGCTGTGAAATGCTTCCCTCCATCACTAATAATGACACGTGGTGTGCCAAATCTAGGGAAGATAGTTCGGTTGAAAAATTTAATCACAACTTTAGCGTCATTTGTGGGTGAGGCTATAGCTTCAACCCATCTAGATACATAATCAACCGCTAAAAGAATGTAAAGGTTCCCGCATGAGGATGGGAAAGGTCCCATGAAGTCAACACCCCATACATAAAAAAATCTCAACTTCTTGGATGTTGTTCAAAGGCATCTCATTCCTCCTAGATATGTTGCCCGTCCTTTGGCATGAATCACAAGCCAGTGACGAATATCTGCACATCTCTGAAAAGATTAGGCCAAAAGAATCCAGATTGCAATACCTTGGCACTAGTCTTGTGAGCACTAGCATGTCCTCCACAGGGCAATGAATGACAATGTCGGATGACACTCTCAATCTCGTCGTCTGGGATGCATCTCCTAAGGATTCCCTCGGGTCCTCTCTTGAATAGTAGTGGTTCATTCCAATAGTAATGTCTCACATCCTTGTAGAATTTCTTCCGTTGGGAATGAGATAAACCTGGAGGAATTTCACCACAAACTAAATAATTAACAATGTCAGCAAACCAAGGTTCCTTTTCACCTGAAATTTGGAGGATATATTTCTCCATCATGTGGAGATGCTCATCCGGAAATGCATCGTCAATAGGGATGTCATCCCCTTCCATAAGTTCTGGAGGTAATCTGCTAAGATGATCAGCTACAGAGTTTTCGGACCCCTTCTCATCTCTAATCTCTAGATCAAATTCTTGAAGGAGAAGAATCCACCGGATAAGACGTGGCTTTGCATCCTTCTTGGTGAGAAGGTACCGAATCGCAGCATGATCCGTGTACACAATCACCTTAGCTCCTACAAGATAGGAACGAAACTTCTCAAATGCGTAGAGGACGGCTAGGAGCTCCTTTTCAGTAGTTGCATAATTCAGCTGGGCTCCATCAAGCGTCTTGCTAGCATAGTAAATAGCATGAGTAAGTCCTTCCTTCTTCTGCCCTAGCACCGCTCCCACTGCGAAGTTGCTTGCATCACACATCACCTCGAATGGAAGAGACCAATCGGAAGGTTGCATGATTGGAGCAGTGATGAGAGCTTCCTTCAACTTGTAAAAAGCATCAAGGCATTCCTTCGAGAAAACAAACTGAACATCCTTGATTAGTAGATTAGTCAAAGGTTTAGCAATTTTAGAGAAATCTTTTATAAATCTCCGGTAAAAACCGGCATGTCCTAGAAAACTTCTTACCCCTTTGACTGATGATGGTGGAGGTAGCTTCTCAATAGTCTCAATCTTGGCCTTATCAACCTCAATTCCACGGTTAGATATCAAGTGACCTAACACAATACCTTCCCTAACCATGAAATGGCATTTCTCCCAATTGAGAACAAGATTACAATCCTCACATCTTTGTAAGACCAAAGACAAGTTAGCCAAACATTCATCAAAAGAGGATCCATAAACAGAAAAATCATCCATAAAGACTTCCATGATGTTTTCAATATATTCAGGAAAAAATAGACATCATGCATCTTTGGAAAGTAGCAGGAGCATTACATAAACCGAAAGGCATTCTCCTATAAGCAAAGGTACCCCAAGGACAAGTAAAAGTGGTTTTCTCTTGGTCATCCGGATGGATGGGGATATGGAAAAAACCACTATACCCATCTAGGTAGCAAAAGTAAGAGTGTTGGGCTAGCCTTTCTAACATTTGGTCAATGAAGGGTAAAGGAAAGTGATCTTTTCTAGTAGCATGATTCAACTTCCTATAATCAATGCACATCCTCCATCCTGTCACAGTCCTAGTCGGGATCAACTCATTCTTTTCATTAGTTATGACAGTCATCCCACCTTTCTTAGGTACAACATGTACCGGACTAACCCACTTACTATCCGAGATGGGGAATATAATTCCCGCATCAAGCAACTTAAGGATCTCCTTCTTAACTACCTCTTTCATGTTAGGATTCAATCTCCTTTGAGGTTCTCTAGGAGGCCTATGTCCATCATCTAACAAGATCCTATGCACGCACATAGAAGGATTAATCCCTATGAGGTCATCTATGAAGGATCTCGGCCCGAGCTGAGTTGAATCTCGGCCGAGATAGGGTAAATCTCGGCCGAGATTTTTCGGTCTCGGCCGAGATGCCCTGATCTTCTGAAACTGAAACTTTCTATTGCCAAATCTCGGCCGAGATTTCTTGGATCTCGGCCGAGATGCCATCTGCTTCTGTCAGTTCTTCGAATCTTGATTCCTTGTTGATGAGGAGAAGACTCAAAGATCGGACTTCTTCAAACAGTTCATCTTTTGGCTCTGCTGTCATGATGCTCATGGTCAAAACCTGCTCAAGAGGGTCAGAACATAGAATTGAATTTATAATCTCACAATCATCTTCATCATCCTCTAGGATGTTGTACATATCCTCTTCAAACAAGGGTCCCTTAATCAAAGGAGGGAGTTTAAACTGCACAACTTCCTCATCAATTCTAAATGTAAGGGTAGCACCCCTACAATCAACTAAACATCCAGAGGTAGTAAGAAAAGGTCTCCCTAAAATGATAGGAACAGGACAGTCAGCAGGAATATCCAAAACAACAAAGTCAATAGGGATAAAGAACTTCTCTAATTGGATTGGAACATCCTCAATGATTCCCATAGGACGTGTGGTGGTTCTGTCTGCCATGCAAAGAGTCATCTTTACTGGCTTTGGTTCTCCAAGTCCAACCTTCCTGCATAAAACGAGTGGGATAATACTTACACTAGCTCCAAGATCGCAAAGTGCTTTGTACGTTCCATCTCCAACTTTGATTGGGACACAGAAAGATCCGGGATCACTCAATTTTGGTAGATCTCCGGGTCATTCTGACTTCTCCATATTCCTCTAGCTTCCTCTTGTTGGAGAGGATTTCCTTTAAGAACTTTCCATAAGCAGGCATCCCTAAAATAGCATCAACAAAAGGGATGTTAATATGCAATTTTTTTAAAAGGTCAAGGAACTTACCGAAATGCTTGTCCAATTGAGCTCTAGCACGGGATTTAGGAAAAGGAAGTGGTGGCTTGTATGGAGGAGGAGGGATGTAGACATTCTCTTTTTCCTTAGGTTCCTCTTCCATTGGTTGCTTTCCTTTATCCAAAACCTTTGGTTGTGGATAATTTGTTTCTAATCCACTTCTTGTAGTGATTTCCATGACTTGTCCCTTGGGATTATTTTCAGTTTTTTCAAGAAGTCTTCCTGGATCTCTTTGAGCGTATTCGGCCTTCTTGAACACTTGAGTTTCCAAAACCTTTTGGGCTTTGGTTACGCTAGTGACTGTACTCTCTAGATTTCCCATCCTAGCCATCAATTGCTCAAACATTGCTTCAACTCTATCCTTTGGTTGAGCGGGTTCAGCTGGCTTGAACGGCTGGCCTGCATTGCTAGAAGAAGCTTGAGGGTTCAAAGCATCCTCAGGATTAGAATAAGAAAAACCAGGATGATTATGATTAGGCTTGTAGTTATTTCCCTGATTATTCCTATTATAATTGTTGTTATGACCTCTTTGGTTTTGATAACTTCCTTGGTAGTTACCTTTACCCATGTAATTCGCATCCTCTTCCTTGGATGCTACTTGCACTTCGGCTTGCTGAGCTTTCAAGTTAGATGCAATTAATTCTTTCAAAGATTTAAGTTCAACTTGCAAAGCATCTAACCTTGAATCATTAAGAGTATTTTGGTTTACCTCATAGACTCCGGGTCTAGTCTTTCTCTCTTCAACTTTCCTGTGAGAATACTTTTCAATAGTCTTGGCTTGCTTCGTAATGAATTCCCAAGCTTCATCCACAGTTTTTTCCATAAAGTACCTCCAGAAAGTGATTGCAACTTAAATTGAGTATCTTCATCAAGTCCCTTGTAATAAATCTCTAGTAATTCAATCTTAGAGATCCCATGATGAGGACATTCCAACGTAAGGTCAATAAACCTCTCCCAAGACTTATACAAACTCTCCTTATCTTTCATCACAAAAGCATTTATCTTCCCTCTAAGTTCAGTAGTCTTGTAGGGTGGAAAAAACTTAGTGAGGAATTCAGACACCATCTCCTCCCATGTGTTAATCCGCCCATATGGAATAGTTTGATACCAAGCTAAAGCTTTATCCTTAAGAGAGAAAGAAAAACCTCTTATCTTATGATTGTTACCTTCCATACGAGCTGGACTTACCGCATCCATAAGAGTCTCGTAGTTGTTCATGTGTTGGTGAGGAGATTATGTCTCTGTCCCACCAAACTGATTCTGGCGAATCATCTGTATCACATGCGGTCGCAGCTCATGCTCATGATTTGCGGGATCTCCAAAGTTAACTCCGGGACGGTTAACTCTCTGGGTAGGATCCATCCTCTGTCCAAGTGTTTGTGGAACTTCCACAAAAGGCTGGTGAATGACAGGTCTGAGAGGAGCGGGAGGTGGAGTTTGTGCAGGAGCTTCAACTCGAGGAGGAATTGGAGCTAATTGTGGTGCTGGAATTACTTGCTGCACTGGAGCTGGAGCTGCAGCTGGCCTCTGGTTCATGGCTCTGGCTATCTCTTCCATTTGAGCTCTCATTGCAGCCATTTCCCTTTCTGTAGTTTGCTCTCTTTCTCTAGCAATCCGTCTCTCAGCTTCTAGTTGCTCTAAAGCATCTCTGAGTTCAGCTTCATAATCTCTTATTTCAGCCATTTTAGAAGCTTTTTGGGCTCTTAGTCTCTCTCACAGTGTCCTTTCAGGTTCGGGATCGTACGGAACTAGTTCTTTCAAACCCCGAGTTCTTTGCATACACTGTGAAGGATACCTAAAGTCCTGAAAATTCCAAAAACAAAACTAGAAACGAGATCAAAAGTAAAAGAAAGACTTACACTAAAAGAAATCACAAAACAAAACAAATGACCTAGTCCCCGGCAACGGCGCCAAAAACTTTGTTCGCTATTTTCACGCCCCTGTAAACTTTTATCAAAAATGATAAAAGCTCACACGTTAGTAAAAACACGGTATGTTTTAAATTTGTAAACAACAAATAAACACCAAATTTGTAGCGAACCCACAATGTATGGGTCAATTACAGTTAGGGTAAGTATTCCAAGGTCGAACTCAGGGACTAAATGTTTGGAATGCAAATGTGATCACATATAGCGTAAATCAAAATAAAATAACGAGGTTGGAAAAGAAGGGAAGAAAGATTAAGAGTTTTGAAGGATTTCTGAAGAGTTCGCAATCAAATAACAAATTTGATCGAAAACCAAGTATAACAGACAAACGAAAGTATATCAATAAAGAAAATGCGGATTCCAAGGATTCAAGGTCATTGTTTATACGCACGGACTCAGGAAATCTCTCAAAAGATCTATGGTTACAAACTTAAGGGAAAAACGTTTCTAAACTGATAGTCTATTACCGGGTAAGTCTCTAGACTATCTAGTTCCAAACCAACTACCTATTACCGGGTAAGTCTCAAGGTAGAGAGGTAGGAAATTCTAATCAAACCAAATTCCGAAGGGAAAGGTAAACCAATACCGGGTAAGTCTCAGGTATTACCCCACTTAGGACATAATCTAGGCACACTCAACCCAATAGAGGTTTTCACCTCTATTACCTATGGTCGAACACTCAAGTATCTACGCGGAACATTACCGGGTAGGTCTCAATTCCGGTTTAGGTTACTAGCTAGATGAATTCTAACTAGGTTTAAGAACAAGCCAACCATAGGATTTCAAAGCTATTCAAACCAAGCAATAAGCACAATTCCATCATAGTCCGGGTAATAACAAAATCCCAATCACCTTGGATCCACAAGAGTTTTAGCCAACAATCGACATTTCAAACGCAATCATCAATCCAAGCAATTCAATGGAAGAAGCAATTATCAATCCAATCAATTCAAGAGAGAATGCATAAACAAGAATCTAAAATAGAGATTAATGAAGAAACTCAGCTTTATTGATAGAGGATTAGCAAAACGTCAAATTCCCCAATATTCGCGAAGTTCCTCCAAGCTCCAATCAAGTTCAACAATGGCCAACAAAGGTGTAGGGGAAAGGGAGAAGAAAAGGGGAAAAAGCTCTCTCCAAAGGAGCTCGAAATTCGAATGAAATGGGAACCCCCGGAAATCATTTAGGGCTTTCCTTTTATATCCCGCAACGGGCTGCCTTAAAACAAATTCGAAAATTAACGAAATAAATCGGCGAACAGGAATCTCGGTCGGAAATCTCGGTCGGAAATCATTTAGGGCTTTCCTTTGAAGTCGGGGCCGAGATTTGCTTCGTGATCCAGCGTTGACGAAATCTCGGTCAAATGTGAAAAATCTCGGCCAAGATGGAACAAATCTCGGCCGAGATCGGGACCAAGATGGGGACTGAAATTCTTCGACAGAAACTTCTGATATGGGATCTCGGTCGAGCTGGCTCGGATCTCGGCCGAGATTGCTCCAATCTCGTGCGTTTCGTCTTGGCTCGTCTTTTCCTCCTTCCCCGTGCCTACGTGTTCGCTCCTAAGCGTCCATCCCGAGGCCTGATCCTCAAATGCATCGTTTTAGCTCCAAAACACGCCAAAATACCTACAAAGACACCAAAAGTGTGTGTAGACATCTATACTCGCAAAGTCTCATTAAACAAGTATATAGAACATAACTTAAGGCTAAAACATGCATGCGGGAAAAGGGAAAGCTAACTATATGCTCTACTAAACTAGGTCGATAATTCATGTTATCACTGGGTCCAGCTGCACCTCCTGCAGCATGTTTATCTCTTCTCCCGACGACTAAGGGATGCTATCCGGACCTATATGGCGGGGTTTCACTGTGAGTCCTTGATGGATTATCAAGACAGAGCTTCCGACTATGAGAGAGAGCGGACTGGACAGAGGAGAGCTTTTCAGACCGGAGAGTTTGAGAAGAGACAGGGGACTGGGCAGACCAATGGGGCTGATGGTGTTGTTAGTTCACGGCGAGGCCAGAGACGCCCGAGCTACCCCTCATCTGCACCGGTTGCAGATAAGGGAAAACAATGTTATAATTTTGGTGATCCTGGACATATACGACCAGAGTGCACGAGGCCGCCAATGACTTGCTACATCTGTGGTAGACCGGGTCACAGAGCTGTTTTCTGTCGACATGGCGGAGCTTCATCTCAGCAGGGTTCTTCTCCTGCCAGTGTAGCGGGAGGTGGGCAGAGGCCACCTCAGCAGCAGCAGACACAGGGACAACAGAGAGTCCTAGCCGTCCTACTACTCTAGGATCTACTCCTGGGCCGAGTAGAGGCAGAGGTCGTGGTGAGAGTACCACTGACACCAGAGGAGCACAAGGTAGAGTGTTTGAGTTGAGGAGTGTAGAGGATCCAACTGCACCGACTGCTACAGGTACCATTCTGATTCATGGTTTACATGTCAAAGTTTTATTTGATACTGGAGCTACGCATTCTTTTATTTCTGATGCATGTGTTGAGCGTCTGAGTCTAGATACGACTGAGGGGATACCCTTTAGTATAGGGTTACCCAATGGTAGTAGGGTCAGAGGTACCCGTGAGATTCGTGACTGCCCCATTTCTGTAGGGACCCATGTGTTACTTGTTTACTTCTTTGTCATGCCATTAGTGCATGAAGAAGTCATTTTAGGTATGGATTGGATGGATAGACATCAGGCGGTATTAGATGTAGGTAGGAGGAATGTTACCCTCTTTACCGAGTTAGGTCAGATAGAGGTTTTTCGAGGTTGAGACCTTGGAAAGTCAGGCATGGTTATCAGTGCGATACGGGCAGCGAGATTGATTGCACAGGGTTGTGAGGCCTTCTGGTGTTATGCCATGAAGGAGGGGGAGAGTCCAGCGTTAGAGGATATCCCGGTAATCTGTGAGTTTACAGATGTGTTTGTTGAGCCGTCCAGTTTTCTGCCTCAGAGGAGTGTGGATTTTGGTATAGAGTTGGAGCCTGGTACGAGACCGATCTCGAAGGCCCCATATCGTATGGCGCCTGTCGAGATGTTGGAGCTGAAGAAGCAACTCGAGGAGTTGGTTGAGAAGGGTTTTATTCGCCCTAGCATATCCCCATGGGGAGCACCTGTCCTCTTCATACGGAAGAAGGACGAATCGTTGAGACTGTGCATTGATTACAGAGAGCTGAACAAGGTGACCATCAAGAACAAGTATCCATTGCCTCGTATTGATGACTTGTTAGATCAGCTTAAGGGAGCGACAATATTTTCCAGGAATGACCAGCGTTCAGGGTATCACCAACTGAGGGTGAGAGAGCAGGATGTGCACAAGACAACATTCCGGACCAGATATGGACACTACGAGTTTATAGTGATGCCATTTGGGCTTACGAATGCCCCAACAGTCTTCATGGAGTTGATGAACAGTATATTCATCGACTTCCTGGATCAATTTATGGTGGTCTTCATAGATGATAAGGTGTACTCTCGCAGCATAGAGGAGCATGCAGGACAGCTGAGGATTGTGTTACAGGTTTTACGAGATAAAGAACTTTATGCTAAGTTCTCTAAGTGCGAGTTCTGGATGCCAGAGGTATGATACAAACGGGGGCAAATGATACAAACGTGGGCGATCTAGATCGAGGAGAAACTTCAACTACTCCTTCTTGGTCGTTTGAGGCGGATCAAACAATAGAACTTGGTTGATGGGGCTTTAGAAAGGGATGCGGAAGCGGTCGATCCGATCAAGATAGATCGAATCATCCACGAAGTGGAGTGGGATAGTTGATCCTTCAAAAGGATCCTCGAGTATGAGTTCTTGGATCAAAGACTAGATCCAAGATAGATATTTGAGGAGGGGGAAGAAGAGTGATGCCTAAACCAAGAGGAGGGTTTCTCTTCTCTATTCTTGGATTCTAATTAGACATGCTTTACAATGAAGGCCAACACATCCTTATATAGAGGGTGTTGCCTACTTATGGGTCAACGGGCCAACACAAGTTCATAACAAAAAGCCCAAAATGGAAAAACCTAAAAGATAAGATCAAAACCTAAAAGATAAGATCAAGAGGGAATATTCCACAAGAATATTCCTTCTTTTATTACATAATTAATAAAGGGAAATAACTAAGGCAAGTACTCATAATGGCAAGCTTCATGCCATGGCTAGACATGCCGCTTGCGGGGTCCTCTTAGCCGGATAGAGGGATGGCCTCGCCATCCGATAGCATATCATTCTCCTCCTCTTGGATGTGAAACGTCCTCGTTTGCACGGTCGGAAAAGAAAGAAGAGACATTGAGAACAAGACCCTTGACTTAAACTTTGGATGCTCATTCTCGGAGTCGGGCGGCTTGGACTTGTAATCTTTCAAGATGATGGCGACGCCGAGCTTGTCATATGTGCCGTTGAGGCATGAGCTCAAGTAACTGTAACATATTAGTGACGGTTGATGGCGCCGGTACTCCTTGAATTTGTGCACAAAGCCTTTGATGGGTGGCAAGCCGGGTGGTATAACAATGACAAACTCCGGATCGGGCGGCTCATACTTATAGTACATGTGGATGGTATCGCCGGTGAGCTTGTCTCATGCTGTCAAGACCATTGACGGTGCACATTGGGGGCATGCCGACAAGAAGCAAAGGTGAGTCGGGAGGTAAATAATTTGACATAACAAAGAGAAACCTCGGAACGGGCGGTTCAACTTTGTTGTCCATCAAGATCATAGTGCCATTGTCGGTGACGGCTTTGACTTTTTCGATGACGGTGTCTTCCTTGTCCTATTCAAAATACTCATCATTCAACGGATTGTCAACTTGAAGTAGAGGTGCCGGTGTGGATTCTTCAATGACTTTGCCCATGACTTCGACTTCGTCACACAAAGAGGTGACAACTAACTCACACCTTGGTTGTGCCACCGCTTGGTGATCCTTGGGTTGGACGGCCATCTTGTGGGCAAAACCTCGGGCCTTAAAAGCTTCTAACTCTTGCTCCAAGGAAACGTTTTCTCGGGTCAAAGCATCAAACTTTTGTTGTGCCTTCAAAATTCCTAGCTCACGCTTCAAAGCAAAATTTTCCGCCTTGGCCAAGTCATACTTCTTTTGGGGACTCAAACACCGTTGTGGGACCACTTTGACAACTTTCTCTCCATACAAACCAAACGAATCATCATCGTCATAAAACATGATGATTTATGACGCACGGCGAAGAACGATGATGAACATAATAAGAACAACTCAAGAAAATTCAAAGAAAATTCAAGAACATTCAAAGTAAGCTCAAGAACATTCAAAGAACATTCAAGAACATTCAAAGAAAATTCAAGAACAATGAAAGAAAATTCAAGAACAATGAAGAACGATGATGAACGATCAAGAACAAAAGTAAAGAACTTGACCTCGATCCCGAGCTCTGATACCAAATGATACAAACGAGGTGGATCTAGATCGAGGAAAACTTCAACTACTTCTTCTTGGTCGTTCGAGGCGGATCAAATGATAGAACTTGGTTGATGGGGCTTTAGAAATGGATGCGGAAGCGTACGGTCGATCCGATCAAGATAGGTCGGATCATCCACGAGGTGGAGCGGGATAGTTGATCCTTCAAAAGGATCCTCGAGTATGAGTTCTTGGATCAAAGACTAGATCCAAGATAGATATTTGAGGAGGGGGAAGAAGAGTGATGCCTAAACCAAGTAGGAGGATTTCTCTTGGCTATACTTGGATTCAAATTAGACATGATCTACAATGAAGGCCAACACATCCTTATATAGAGGGTGTTGCCTACTTATGGGCCAACGGACCAACACAAGTTCATAACGAAAAGCCCAAAAAGGGAAAACCTAGAAGATAAGATCAAAACCTAAAAGATAAGATCAAGAGGGAATATTCCACAAGAATATTCCTTCTTTTATTACATAATTAATAAAGGGAAATAACTAAGGAAAATACTCAAAATGGCAAGCTTCATGCCATGGCTAGACATGCCGCTTGCGGGGTCCTCTTAGCCGGATAAACGGATGGCCTCGCCATCCGAGGGCATATCTCGAAGTCGGGCGGCTTGGACTTGTAATCTTTTAAGATGATGGTGACGCCGAGCTTGTTAAATGTGCCGTTGAGGCACGAGATCAAGTACCGGTAACAGATTGGTGACGGTTGTTGGCTCCGGTACTCCTTGAAGTTGTGCACAAAGCCTTTGATGGGTGGCAAGCCGGGTGGTATAACAATGACAAACTCCGGATTGGGCGGCTCATACTTTTAGTACATGTGGATGGTGTCGCCGGTGAGCTTGTCTACCATGCCGTCAAGACCATTGACGGTGCACATTAGGGGCATGCCGAAAAGAAGCAAAAGTGAGTCGGGAGGTAAATAATTTGACATAACAAAGACAAACCTCGAAACGGGCGGCTCAACTTTGTTGTCCATCAAGATCGTAGTGCCATTGTTGGTGACGGCTTCGACTTTGTTGATGACGACTTCGACTTTGTCGATGACGGTGCATTCTTCAATGACTTTGCCCATGGCTTCGACTTCGTCACACAAAGAGGTGACAACCAACTCACACCTTGGTTGTGCCACCGCTTGGTGATCCTTGGGTTGGACGGTCATCTTGCGGGCAAGACCTTGGGCCTTAAAAGCTTCTAACTCTTGCTTCAAGGAAACATTTTCTCGGGTCAAGGCATCAAACTTTTGTTGTGCCTTCAAAATTTCTAGCTCACGCTTCAAAGCAACATTTTACGCCTTGGCTAAGTCATACTTCTCTTAGGGACTCAAACACTGTTGTGGGACCACTTTGGCAACTTTTTCTCCATACAAACCAAACCGATCATCATCGTCATGCATCATGATGATTTATGACGCACGGCGAAGAACGATGATGAACATATGAAGAACAACTCAAGAAAGTTCAAAGAAAATTCAAGAACATTCAAAGAAAACTCAAGAACATTCAAGAACATTCAAAGAAAATTCAAGAACAATCAAAGAAAATTCAAGAACAATGAAGAACGATGATGAACGATCAAACGGGGGGCGATCTAGATCGAGGAGAAACTTCAACTACTCCTTCTTGGTCGTTTGAGGCGGATCAAACAGTAGAATATGGTTGATGGGGCTTTAGAAATGGATGCGGAAGCGTACGGTCGATCCGATCTAGGTCGATCGAATCATCCACGAAGTGGAGTGGGATAGTTGATCCTTCAAAAGGATCCTCGCGTATGAGTTCTTCGATCAAAGACTAGATCCAAGAAAGATATTTGAGGAGGGGGAAGAAGAGTGATGCCTAAACCAAGTAGGAGGATTTCCCTTGGCTATACTTGGATTAAAATTAGACATGCTTTACAATGAAGGCCAACACATCCTTATATAGAGGGTGTTGCCTACTTATGGGTCAACGGGCCAACACAAGTTCATAACAAAAAACCCAAAAAGGGAAAAACTAAAAGATAAGATCAAAACCTAAAAGATAAGATCAAGAGGGAATATTCCACAAGAATATTCCTTCTTTTATTACATAATTAATAAAGGGAAATAACTAAGGCAAATACTCAAAATGGCAAGTTTCATGTCATGGCTAGAAATGCCGCTTGCGGGGTCCTCTTAGCCGGATAGACGGATGACATCGCCATCCGAGGGCATATCAAGGTAGCATTCCTGGGTCATGTTGTTTCCGCCGAGGGGATCAAGGTTGATCCGGCGAAGATCGAGTCAGTAGCAGCATGGACGACACCGACGAACGTCAAGGAAGTACGTAGTTTTCTTGGCCTAGCCGGTTATATCGACGCTTTGTGGAGGGATTTTCTGTAATTGCCCGTCCACTAACGAGTCTGCTGCGGAAGACTACCAGATTTGTATGGTCTGAGTAGTGTATGCAGAGTTTTGAGGAGCTGAAGAGACTTTTGACTTCCGCTCCTATTTTGGCACAGCTAGAGGGTACAACTGATTTTGTGGTTTATAGTGATGCATCCAAGCTAGGCTTGGGATGTGTATTGATGCAGCGAGGCAGAGTGATTGCATATGCGTCTAAACAGCTGAAGACGTATGAGGAGAACTACCCAACTCATGATCTGGAGTTGGCAGCGGTAGTTCATGCACTGAAGATCTGGAGACATTACCTGTATGGTGCTACATGTCAAATCTTCACAAACCATAAGAGTCTGAAGTACATTTTCACGCAGCGGGAATTGAATAACCACCAGCGTAGGTGGCTTGAGCTGATCAAGGACTTTGATTTTGTATCATCCGGGGAAGGCGAATGTTGTCGCTGACACCTTGAGCAGGAAGACGCCTCGAGAGCTGCGATTGCGAGGCTGACAATTCAGCATCAGTTACAGAGAGACCTGGTCTGGTTAGAGTTGGACATCTAGTTTCCTGATGAGGATGCCCAGTTGAGTACTTTAGAGGTTCTTCCTGATCTGTTGGGTGTGATCCAACAAAAGCAGGGGACCTGCCCGACATTGAGGAGGATCCGATAGAGGATGGCTCGAGATGAGGCACCACAGTTCCTTCTAGGAGCATATGGAGTGTTGAGACGCCGCGGTCGCGTCTGTGTACCCGTTGATGCGGATTTGCGCCAGAGAATATTACAAGAGGCTCATTGTACGCCTTATTCAGTGCACCCAGGTACGAGTAAGATGTACCAGGATTTGAGATGTTCATATTGGTGGGGAGGGCTGAAGCCCGACGTGGCCAGATTTGTGGCACAGTGTGCGACCTGTCAGCAGGTCAAGATCGAGCATTTCAGACTTGGAGGTGAACTCCATCCACCGCCTGTACCACAGAGGAAGTGGGAGGACGTCACCATGGATTTTGTTACTGGGTTGAGACCGAGCAGGAGTTTTGATGCCATTTGGGTTATAGTGGACAGACTGACGAAGACGACACATTTTATCCCGATCCGGGAAACGTGGCCGGTGAGCAAATTAGAAGAGGAGTACACTAGACAGGTAGTGAGACTCCATGGTGTACCGAGGACGATCGTCTCATATAGAGATGGACGATTTACCTCGAGGTTCTAGCAGCAGACTCAGACTGCCCTGGGGACGAGTTTGCACTTTACTACTGCGTTCCATCCCCAGACAGATGGTTAGTCAGAGAGGACTATTCAGACCCTGGAGGATATGTTGCGAGCTTGTGTGTTGGACTGGGGACAAGTGTGGACGGATCATCTCCCACTAGTTGAGTTCTTGTACAACAACAGTTGGCATGCATCTATTGGGATGGCCCCATATGAGGCACTGTATGGACAGAGATGTCGTACTCCGTTATGTTGGGATGAGCCGAGCAGTGTTAGTGGTTTGACACCTGATCAGATTCAGGATGATGTTGCTCGTGTAGCACTGATTAGAGAGCGGATGCTGACAGCATAGAGCCATCAGAAGTCTTATGTAGATAGGAGGCGGAGACCCCTAGAGTTCAGAGTAGGAGCCCATGTGAGGCTGAGAGTGTCTCCGACACGAGGTGTTAGACGCTTTGGCATTAAGGGGAAGTTGAGCCCCCGATATGTCGGACCGTTCGAGATTCTGGATCGAGTTGGGAGCGCAACATACAGATTGGCTTTGCCTCCGAGATTAGAGGGTGTTCATCCTGTGTTTCACGTGTATCAGCTGAGGGAGTATATACCAAATCCGAGACATATTGTGAGTTATGATGATTTGGTGGTCGAGCCGGATCACACTTTTGTTGAGCATCCGATTGCAGTCCTAGAACGAGGTATGAGACGCCTGCGTTCGAAGAACATTCCTATGTTGAGGATACAGTGGTCGAGACGAGGACCTGATGAGGCTACATGGGAGACTGAGGATAGTATTCAGAGGAACTATCCAGAGTTCTATGCCGAGATAGATGTACCTGTAGGATCGACGAGTAGATCTTAGTACTATCTTGGTGAGTGTTGTGATTATGTGCTTATAATATGCTATGATGTGTTTATTTTCGTGCTAGCTATGATGTGATTTATGATCTTATTAGATCTTGATGTGCTAGTACGATTGCTATTTATGGCTGGAGATGGCTCTTTCCTCCATGTTATTGTGATGTGATTAGGGTTTAGCTGGAGATGGTTATTCCTCCATGCTATTTTGGTGGACATAGTATTGCTGGAGATGTTTTTCCTCCATGCCCTTGTGATGTGATTATAGTATTGGCTAGAGATGGATTTCCTCTATGCCTTGGACAGTATAGTGATCTTGTTGCTGGAGATGTTTTTCCTCCATGCTTGTGTTTGAGGTTATAGAGTGGTATAGGTTGGTACCATACGTGCGGAAATGTGATGCCTCCGATAGAGAGAGTTATACCTCGGCTTCTGAGTCCGAGTGGTTTTAGGATTTTACAAGTTTCGGGACGAAATTTGTTTTTAGGGGGGTGAGATGTAAGAGCATTGACCTTTAGGAGCTGAGCCAGCTTAGCCGCCCCTACGGATGAACCCATGATCCGCCCCTGCGGTTTCCTGCGGCTGCAGCCGGCTTTGTTGACCTTTTGACCGTGCTTTACTCTTTTCTTCCTTCCTTCCTCCTTAAGCCTCTTCTTGAGCTCGTGATGAAGGGTTTCAGTCTTCATTTCTCCAGCTTCTCACGACCTTCTTCTCTCTTGTCTTTCCCTTGATCTCGTGCTTGAATTTTGCCTTAGTTTGCAAGATTTTGGTGTGGCATGGTTGTTGATGATGATGTTGTGTGTATTGTTGAGCTTAGGAGCCAGCTGTTGGTGTTTGTGATCATTTCTTCCTTGCTTAGGCCATTGCAGTAGTGGTAAGTTCCTTTCTTCTTCTTTCTTTCTTTCTTTCTTTCTTCCTTGATTCCTCTTCCTTAGCTTAGGATAGATGATCTAGGATGCATATTGATGTTGGAATGTGTATGTATATGTATGTTTGTGGTTGTGGAATGATGAAGACGTGAGTTGATGACGTGAAGAGTGAAAGAGAAGTCGGGGAAGCCCGTTCTGAACTGTCGCCGCCCCCGCGTCTGGGAGTCGCCGTTCCTGCGGAAACCTTGTCACCGCACCCGCGCCTCAGCGCCGCCGCCCCTACGGCCACGGTCACCGCGCCTGCGCCAGTGTGCCGCCGCGCCTGCGGTTTCCTTTGCTTCGCCCCTGCGTCCCTCTTGTCACGCAGGTGAGTCTTGTTCCGGATCTACTAGAGTAGTATGGATCCTTTCCTTTCCTAGTATGAGCGGGTTAGTGGCATGCTAGGTATGTGTATGAGGATAGAATGATGATGAGTATGATATATCTATATGCCGGTTATGGCTTTGAGGTTTAGTAGATTATCGAGGTTTATAAGTTGGATATGATCCATATGGATCCCTTGGGTCTAGGTGTGACCCCTTTGATTGATAGGAGATTTGATATCTCTTTATACCTTGTTATTAGGTAGTTGTTTGCTGATTTTACACCCCTATAAACTTTTATCAATAATGATAAAGACCTATAAGTTAGTAAAACAAGGAAGAGATATTTTTAAATTTATAACCTGTAAATAAATCCCTAAACAACAACGAACCCACAGTGTATGACTCAATCATAGTAAAGGTAAGTATTCCAGGGTCGATCTCATGGAATGAGAGGATTAATATGCAGTAGTGAATAAATATAGAATAGATCTTAAATAAAGACAAGAGGTTGGAAAAGATAAGGGAAATAAATCAAAAAGATTTTCAAAAGGTTTTAAGGACTCACAATCAATTGTCACTATTGATTGAAAGTCAAAACAAACAAATAAAAATGGAAAACAAAGATAATCAAGATAAAGGAAAGAAAATGGATTCCAAGGGTTCAAGATCATTGTTTATACATATAGATTCAGAAAGACTCATAAAGATATAAGGTAGAAAAGCCATAGGGATGAACGTTTCTAGGCTGACAGTCTATTACCGGGTAAGTCTCAAGACTATCTAGTTCCAAACCAACTACCTATTACCGGGTAAGTCTCAAGGTAGAGAGGTAGGAAATTCTAAACAAACCAGACTTCAAACTAAGGGAAAGGTAAACCATTACCGGGTAAGTCTCAGGTATTACCCTACTTAGCAAGGAATCTAAGCACATTCAACCAATAAAGGATAAACCTTCATTACCTATGATCAGTCACTCATGTATCTATGAAGGAATATCACCGGGTAAGTCTCAATTCCAACTTAAGTTACTAGCTAGAAGGATTCTAACTAGATTCAAGTTCAAGCCAACCATTAGGATTTCTAGCAATTCAAAGCCAAAACAAAGCACAACATTCCATCATAATCAAAGGCATAAACAAATCCCTGTCAACCTTGGAACCACAAGGTTCTAGCCAATAACAATCATATCAAAGAAAAACAAATAAATAAATAACAAAGGGGAATGAAAAGAACTTAACTTCAATAACTGAAAATCTTCAATCTTGACAAAACTCGAATCCAACAAGGTCTTCCAAACAAACCTCAAGCAAAAGTATGAATCTTTGAACTAAACTTATGAAGAATCAATGGAGAAGAAGGGAAAGGAAGGGAGGCGGCTCCCCCTATGGGGTAACCTAACCCTAAAAGAAACGGACTAATTCGGACCCTTAGAAATAACCTAGACCTTCCCTTTTATAGGCAACAATCTTCCAAAGGACGGGCTGGGCCAAAACCGATCCAAAAATAAGATAAAATCGCCGAACAGGAAATCTCGGGCAGAAATTTCGGCCGAGATCGGGCCAGTCGGGACCGAGATTTGGCAACAAAAAGTTCAACGCGTCAGCACATCGGGAATCTCGGCCGAGATCAAGAAATCTCGGCCGAGCTCGGACCATCTCAGCCGAGCTAGGGCCATCTCGGCCGAGCCAAGGCTATCTCGGCCGAGCCAAGGCTATCTCGGCCGAGCCAAGGCCATCTCGGCTGAGCCAAGGCCATCTCGGCCGAGCCAAGTGGAATCTCGGCCGAGCCAAGTGGAATCTCGGCCGAGCCATGTGAAATCTCGGCCGAGATTTGGACCATCTCGGTCTGGTCTGACCGAGATCGGTCCATTTCGGTCCGAGATGCGGTCTTCTTCGTTCCTTCGCGCCTTTAGCTCGATTCCTCGCGTCTTTAGCTCGATTCCTCGCCTTTCCTGTGCACGTAGCTGGCTCCAATGCGTCCACTTCGAGGCTTGATCCTCAAATACGTCGTTTTAGCTCCAAAATGCGCCAAATCACCAACAAAGTCACAAATAGTGTGTGTAGACATCTATTCTTGCAAAGTAGAACTAAACAAGCATAAATGGCACAAACTAAGGCTAAAACATGAATGCGGAAAGGGAAAATCTAACTAAATGCATGAGTGTAACAGGTCGATAAATCATGTTATCAGTAGTGTTGTCCTCTAGATTTGGAGTTGATTGTGGTTGAGATTACTTCGAGGTTGAGGTAAGTCCATAGAAATTACTTAGCTACAGTCATTCAGCTGGTCTTCCTGTCCCATCGCCGCCAGTCGATCCGCTACCCGATTTATCTCTCTAAACACGTGCCTGATCTTGACCTGACAGAAACCAGCTAGAATAGCCGATATATCAGTTAGCATAAGATCCAGTTCCCAAGGCGGCTTCCAGATCCGTTTAACTGAATTGATAAGTGTAAGGCAATCACCTTCCACTTCAATATTTCGAATTCCGAGATCATATGCTGTAACTGTAACACCCCAAATCCGTAGGACTCGAGGTGCTACTGGGCTAGGATCTCACAATGGATCCTGACCCTAGCCTGACAACAAGTTCACTGAATCTTACAACAAGGCACCAATAGATTAAAACAAAACATAAAACTAATATATATATATATATATATACATATCAAAAAGATGATACAGAGTACTGCTGAGTAAAAAGTCAAACAGAAATCCGTACAACATAATAACCCAAAATCCCACGATATCGCCCAATGTACGGAACCCTCAGCAGATCACCCCTCTAGATCACTCTGCAGATCTCCTAACCTGCAAAGGATCTACAACACGGTATAAAACCGTTAGCTAACCATACACATATATAAGAAGATGCTAGAGCACAAACACACATCAGAAATTATAACATATCAACATGCTTTCACACATTTACCCGGTTTATTATCTTTAATAAGTCCACACACTCAATCGTATAAATAGATGTATATGAATATACATGACACGAGGAATGTATATAACCCTCACCTCTGCGTGCAATAGCTAGCTAGAGTGGTATCAGCGCACTTTTCCGTATACCATATGGAGTGGTAGGTGCCCTTCTTGTATACCAGGTCTAACTAGCTTACAGAGAGCTTCCCAGACTCCACTACGGGATGAAAGGTAAGTTGTAACAGCCACTACAATGGGCGGTCAATATAACATAGGTCGGTAATGAACCATATCGCATGCTATAAAGCATATAACAAACACCACTCAAGGATACATCCAATATAAGGATAGTAACTAAGTAAGTCCTACGGACTTACCTCAATCTCAGAAGTAGTATCACTACGATCAGCTCTCACTCAGGTCCACTCCAAACTGGAGGACAACACGGCCTATACAAGGCATACATATATATATATATATATATCAAACTCCTATCACACAAAGGGGTCACACCTAGACCCAAGGGATCCATAAGGATTATATCCAACTCGTAAACCTCAAAGCCGTAACCGGCATATCTATATCATACTCATCAACATCCGATACCTAGCATGGTACTAACTCCCTGATACTAAGAAAGGAAAGGAGCTACCCAACTATAGGTAGTCCCGGGACAAGACGCACCTGCATGATCAAGGGACGCAGGGGCGGAATAGACAACCCGCAGGCGCGGCACTGCGGCTTCGTGACAAGAAACGCAGGCAACGCACGGGCGCTGGCGCGGGCGCTGCGGCACGGCTTCCGTAGGGGTGGCGGCTTCCAGGCGCGGGGGCGGCGACGATGCAGAAAGCGATCTCGCGGCTTCTCTTCGGCTCTTCACGTGATCAAATCACGTCTTCTCTCATCCAAAATCACACACATACATATACATACACATTCCAACATTAATCTATGATCAAAACAATTAATCCTAAGCTAAGGAAGGAAGAACAAGAAAGAAAGAAGGGAAGGAGGAGCAAGGAGCTCACCTCCACAGTTGTGATCATCCAAGGAAGCACAAAACAAACTCTCAACTGGCCTCTGAAGCTCAGCAAACATGCACACAACGTCCAGCAACACCAAGTCACACCAAACTCTAGCAAACTCCAAGAGATTCTCAAGCAAGATCAAGGAAAAGGATGAAGAAGCAAAGAGGACGTAGGAAGGCTATGAAAGGAATGAAATGGAACCCTTGCTCAGCAAGGTAAAACGGAAGAAGTAAGGGTGAAAGGTAAAGCACGGTCAACCGGTCAATAAAACCGGCTGCAGCCGCAAGAAACTGCGGGGGCGGTTCCCTGGGCCGCGGGAGCGGAAACCCGCAGGGGTGGCACCCATGCCCGCGGGGTCGCTCCCTGTAGCTGATCTAACAAATCATCAATACGAGGTAGTGGATACTTGTTCTTGATGGTCACCTTGTTCAGCTCTCTGTAATCTATACACAACCTCAGTGATCCGTCCTTCTTCCGTACGAAGAGGACAGGTGCTCCCCATGGGGACACGCTAGGGCGAATGAAGCCCTTCTCAGGCAACTCCTCAAGTTCCTTCTTCAGCTCCAACATCTCGACAGGCGCCATCCGGTATGGGGCCTTCGAGATAGGTCTCGTACCAGGCTCTAACTCAATATTGAAGTCCACACTCCTTTGAGGCGGCAAACTGGACGGCTCAGCAAAAACATCAATGAAATCACAAACAACTGGGATATCCTCTAATGCTGGACTCTCCCCCTCCTTCATGGCGTAACACTAGAAGGCCTCGCAACCCTGTGCAATCAATCTAGCTGCCCGTATAGCGCTGATAATTGTGCCTGTCTTTCCAAGGTCCCAACCTCGGAAAACCTCTATCTGGCCTAACTCGGTAGAGAGGGTAACAGTCCTCCTACCTACATCTAAAACTGTAGAGTGTCTATCCATCCAGTCCATACCTAGAATGACTTCTTCATGCTCTAATGGCATGACAAAGAAGTCAACTAGTAATACACGAGTCCCTACAGAAATGGGACAACTATGAATCTCACGGGTACCTCTGACCCTACCACCATCGGGTAACCCTATAATAAAGGGCATCCCCTCAACTGTATCTAAACCAAGACGCTCTACACAGGCATCAGAAATAAAAGAGTGCGTAGCACCAGTATCAAATAAAACTCTAACAGGTAAACCATGAATCATAATGGTACCTGTAGCAGTAGGTGCAGCTGGCTCCTCTGCACTCCTAAGCGCAAAGACTCGGCCTTGTGGCCCTCTGGTATCAGTGGTGCCCCCACCACGACCTCTGCCTCTACTCGGCCCATGAGCAGATCCCTGAGTCGTAGGGCGATCTGGGACCCTCTGCTGTCACTGAATCTACTACTGTTGAGGTGGCCTCTGCCCACCTCCCGCTGCATTAGCAGGAGAAGAACCCTGCTGAGATGAAGCTCCGCCCTGACGGCAGTAAACAGCTCTGTGACCTTGCCTACCACAGGTGTAGCAATTCACTAGTGGCCTCGTGCACTCAGGCCTCATATGACCTGGATCACCCCAATTAAAACACTGATGTCCCTTATCTGTAATTGGTGCAAATGAGGGCTGACTCTGGCGTCTCTGACCACGCCAACCGCTAGCAGCACCACCAGTACCACTAGTCTGCCTTGTACGCTGCCTCTTCTCAGAGCCTCTGGTCTGAGAAGCTCTCCTCTGTCCAGCTCGCTCCCTCTCATAGTCAGAAGCTCTGTCCTGATAATCCATCAGAGACTCATAGTGAAAACCCGCCATATAGGTCCGGGTAGTATCCCTCAGTCGTCAAGAAAAGAGATAGACGTGCTGATCTGCAGAAGGTGCAGTTGGTCCAAGTAATGTCAGCTCCTCCTGAAACCTCCTGATGGCCTCAGAGACTGGTACATCCTCAAACCCAGCCTCAACAAAATCTCGCAGTTTCTCCCTCCTCGGTGAGGCAGGGCAGAAACACTCTCCAATCAGGGTCCTCATCTGATCATAACTGCTAACCTGACCCCATACAGACCTCCACCAGTGTTGTGCCAAATCCCGGAATAAAGTTTGCACCAGACTGGGCTCTATGTGACCCCCGTCTCTCAGCTGCACCGTTCCCAGTCTCAGGAACGACGCTCTCAGAAACATCCTCGTGTATCTCTCCCGCTGCCTGTGAACTACCAGCAGGAGTCCTACCCCGTCCTCTACCTAGAGGGGGTCTACCTCTACCTCGTCTAGCTGTAGGTAAGGCTCTAGTCTGAACCATCTGCAGAAGACGTAAACCTAACTTAGAAGGCTATATATATGCCATATGTATAGATATATAACAAATCAATCACAACAAAATATCTATATGTATCTATACTGTCGAGGTCTTCAGAGGGGCGATGGCTCACGTACACGATATCCCAAAACATTTGTACTCATTTCAAAACCAAAACCTTTTGAAAAGTCAGACCCCTTTCGGGTTCTGTTTATTTATCTATTCGAACTTTATTGCAGATTACTAGTGCCATTGTTGTCAACCTGGGCTCTGATACCAACTTTGTAACACCCCAAATCCGTAGGACTCGAGGTGCTTCTGGGCTAGGATCTCAGAATGGATCCTGACCCTAGCCTGACAACAAGTTCACTGAATCTTACAACAAGGCACCAATAGATTAAAACAAAACATAAAACTAATATATATATATATATATATACATATCAAAAAGATGATACAGAGTACTGCTGAGTAAAAAGTCAAACAGAAATCCGTACAACATAATAACCCAAAATCCCACGATATCGCCCAATGTACGGAACCCTCAGCAGATCACCCCTCTAGATCACTCTGCAGATCTCCTAACCTGCAAAGGATCTACAACACGGTATAAAACCGTTAGCTAACCATACACATATATAAGAAGATGCTAGAGCACAAACACACATCAGAAATTATAACATATCAACATGCTTTCACACATTTACCCGGTTTATTATCTTTAATAAGTCCACACACTCAATCGTATAAATAGATGTATATGAATATACATGACACGAGGAATGTATATAACCCTCACCTCTGCGTGCAATAGCTAGCTAGAGTGGTATCAGCGCACTTTTCCGTATACCATATGGAGTGGTAGGTGCCCTTCCTGTATACCAGGTCTAACTAGCTTACAGAGAGCTTCCCAGACTCCACTACGGGATGAAAGGTAAGTTGTAACAGCCACTACAATGGGCGGTCAATATAACATAGGTCGGTAATGAACCATATCGCATGCTATAAAGCATATAACAAACACCACTCAAGGATACATCCAATATAAGGATAGTAACTAAGTAAGTCCTATGGACTTACCTCAATCTCAGAAGTAGTATCACTACGATCAGCTCTCACTCAGGTCCACTCCAAACTGGAGGACAACACGGCCTATACAAGGCATACATATATATATATATATATATATATATATATATATATATATATATATATATATATATATATATATATCAAACTCCTATCACACGAAGGGGTCACACCTAGACCCAAAGGATCCATAAGGATCATATAAAACTCGTAAACCTCAAAGCCGTAACCGGCATATCTATATCATACTCATCAACATCCGATAACTAGCATGGTACTAAGTCCCTCATACTAAGAAAGGAAAGGAGCTACCCAACTATAGGTAGTCCCGGGACAAGACGCACCTGCGTGATCAAGGGACGCAGGGGCGGAATAGACAACCCGCAGGCGCGGCAGGGAGCAGCCGCAGGCGCGGTGACAAGAAATGCAGGCAACGCAGGCAAGGCACGGGCTTTGCGGTACGGCTTCCAGGCGCGGGGGCGGCAGCGATGCAGAAAGCGATCTCGCGGCTTCTCTTCGGCTCTTCACGTGATCAAATCACGTCTTCTCTCATCCAAAATCACACACATACATATACATACACATTCCAACATTAATCTATGATCAAAACAATTAATCCTAAGCTAAGGAAGGAAGAACAAGAAAAAAAGAAGGGAAGGAGGAGCAAGGAGCTCACCTCCACAGTTGTGATCATCCAAGGAAGCACAGAACAAACTCTCAATTGGCCTCTGAAGCTCAGCAAACATGCACACAACGTCCAGCAACACTAAGTCACACCAAACTCTAGCAAACTCCAAGAGATTCTCAAGCAAGATCAAGGAAAAGGATGAAGAAGCAAAGAGGACGTAGGAAGGCTATGAAAGGAATGAAATGGAACCCTTGCTCAGCAAGGTAAAACGGAAGAAGTAAGGGTGAAAGGTAAAGTACGGTCAACCGGTCAATAAAACCGGCTGCAGCCGCAAGAAACTGCGGGGGTGGTTCCCTGGGCCGCGGGAGCGGAAACCCGCAGGGGCGGCACCCATGCCCACGGGGGCGGCTACGTCAATCTCGGTAAAAGCCAATCTCGGCTAAAGATCAATCTCGGTCCGAAAGACTAAGGCTCTTACAGTAACAAGTCCCTCTCTTAGCGCACATGCTTCAGCATGCAGGGCCGATGTGTTACCACATCGCCCATAGCCAGAGGAGACCAAGACAGCGTAATGATCACGAAGAATAAAACCATATACTTCTTCTCCAAAAACTTTTCTCGATCCATCAAAATTGAGTTTAACAAAACTTTCTTCCGGTCTATCCCACTTGATTCTTTTAGTTTTCCTGTTCTTATGCTTATTCCTTTGGTTTTCCTTGCTAGTCTTGTTGTAGACAGAGTTCCACTCCAAAATATGAGATTTAACTTTATTCTCGATATTTTCTGGTTTTTTATTGTTAAAAAATTTTTGGTTCCTAGTCATCCAAACATTCCACCATGTCAAAACTAACAGGATAAGGTCATTTTCTTCCAGATTTACCCACAGCCAAGTCAGCTTATCCGTGATACTATTGTTCAGTTCATTAGTAGTCTCTAAACTACTTTTAATTTTATTACTGGTCAAAGAATTTTTTAGGAAGTGACAGTTGAAAAAGAGATGATCTGCCGATTCAAAATTATATCACAAAGACAGCAGTTCATGGGCACTACTACCCTTTGTTTTTCAAGGTTTTCTTTGGTCGGAAGTCCATTGATAGAAAACTTCCACATAAAATTTTTAATCTTGGGCATAATATTTAAGCCCCAAATCCATTCGTTCTCGTTAATCGGGAGATCACTTCTAGCATAAATTGCCTTTAAGGCAGATTTCGTGGAGTAGTCCCCACATTCAGCCGGCTCCCAATAGAGACGGTCCTGAATGAAAGTCTTTGCGAGTTGATAAGCTTTTATTGCTTTAATAATTTCTGGTGGTAAGCAGTTCCCAATTTCCGCATTGATTTTATTGTCATCCCATTTATTTTCATTAATAAAGTGTTTCACTACAATCTTATTATTAACGGGGATATCCTTTGTGCAATACTTCAACAAGGGTTCACTCAGAATCCATCTATCGTTCCAGAAATTTACAGTGTTACCGTCCCCCACACTCCATCTGAAGCCCAATTCACATTCTCCTCTCAATTTCATTAGTCTCTTCCATTGCCAAGATGAATTTTGTTTCAGGTCGTAATTCCACAACAGGGATCCTTTGAGATATTTTTCGTTAATAATTTTAACCCAAATATTATCTGTTTCCTTAAGAATTTTCCACAAAAGTTTCATTTGAAGAACCTTATTCATGTCCTCCGCTTTCCTAATACCCGTTCCTCCATATTTCTTTGGTCTACAAATTTTATCCCAGCTGATCAACGGGTGGTATCTAGGTCCTTTATTCCAAAAGAAGCATCTGTTAATCTGATCAAGTTCCTTGAAAACACTGATTGGTAGCATGAAACATTGCATTATGAAATTAGGTTTTGCATTAAGGTTTGCTTTGATGAGAGTGGTTCTTCCTTCTTGGGGCAGGGAAGAAGCTTTTCATTTGGTAAGTTGTTGTTTAGATTTGAAAATAACGTCTGCAAAAATATCCTTATTGACTCTGCCATTAATGATAGGGCAACCCAGATATTTTTCCAGACACTCCGTGTATTTAATTCCCAAAAAGTGACCAATCTGACACTTAGACGATTCATCAACGTTCTTAGAAGTCTGGAATTCTGATTTTTGAAGGTTAATTTTTTGCCCGGAGATTCTACAATACCCATCAATAATATTTAGAATTTTTGATCCTGCTTCCGTGGAGGCTTTTGAGAAGATTATTATATCATCAGCAAAGGCGAGAAAAGGAATGCTACTACCTTCCTTAGAGATATGCGTTGGAGAGATCGTTTCTTATCATTTTTTTGTAAGAGTTACACTCTGCTTGTATGTTTCTAGCCAGGATCTCCGCCCCTAAGTTGAAAAGCATAGGAGAGATTAGGTCACCTTGCCTGATCCCTCTAGAGGAAAAAATTAGATCCGAGGGGTTGTCGTTAATCAGAATAGAGTAGGATAAAGTAGAAATGCATTCCATAATCCAATTCACAAATTTATTGCAAAATCCGAATTTTTCAAGAACAGCTCGGATAAAATTCCATTCCACTCTGTCATAAGCTTTTTTCATGTCCAACTTAATGGTCATATATCCTTCCTTACCCTTCTTCATTCTAAATACATGAAAAAATTCATGAGCAATCATAATGTTGTCCTAGATGGCCCAATTCTGAACAAAGACACTATAAAGGGGATGAATTAATTTAGATAGTAGTTTTAATCTTTCCGCTAGAATTTTGGCTATAACTTTATAAATTGTATAGCACAGGCTCCAAAAATCATTTTTATTTTCCACCTTTGGTGGAATATATATATATATAATTTTTGTCTCTTTGCAATCCAACAATGGCTGCCCTAAATATGAAGTTTGTGTAATTTAAATTAACCATTTTTTAAATCGTCTGACACTCTCTCAACTTGTGATTGAAAATCACATTGAAGTTGCTTTTCTTCATGGTGGAACTCCGAGCTTGAAGAAGTTCAAACAGAAATGCTGCGAAACCCTAGTTCGCTCGCTCTTCTCAATGCTCGAGTTTCTTCAAATTCCATTTGCAGGCTTTTCGCTTACCAGCCATGGCTTCCAGATCCTCAATTGCAACCTACCGCTTCCTCTACTTCAACGAAACACAATTCAAACAATTCCAATCCTAATTTTTCAAAAATCGATTTCACTACCATTTGCGACATCATCAGAAATCCTAACACCGTACATGGTCAAGCCCTCGAGTCGGCATTGCAAGAGACCAGGATTGTGCCATCTCCCGCTCTGTTAGAAGCAATATTTGATAATTTCGACTCGTCTCCAAAGCCTCTCTTCTCGCTCTTCAAATGGGCAGAGAAGCAGCCTGGGTTCGAACCTACTGATATGTTCTTTAATTCCATGATTAAATTGCTTGGAAAAGCTCGTGAATTTGATTCCGCATGGATGATGGTGCTTGACAAGATTGAAGCTGACAGTGGATCGAAGATGGTATCAGTTGAGTGCTTTGCAATCTTGATTAGGCGTTATGCTCGTGCAGGTATGGTGCTTCCAGCTATCCGTACATTTGAATTTGCTAATAGTTTGGATTTAAATAAGCCTGATGAAGTGGAAACAACTCTCTTTGAGGTTTTGTTGGATTCTTTGTCCAAAGAAGGGCATGTTAGGGTAGCTTCTGAGTATCTAGATAGGAGAATGAATTCAGAACCTGATTGGATTCCTTCAATTAGGGTTTATAACATTCTATTAAATGGGTGGTTTAGGATGAGAAAGCTGAAGAAGGTAGAGAGACTATGGATGCAAATGAGAAAAGAGAATGCGATGCCTACTGTAGTTACTTATGGCACTCTTGTTGAAGGATATTGTAGGATGAGTCGAGTTGAGACAGCTATGGAACTTGTTGGTGAAATGAAGAGGGAAGGAGTTGAGCCGAATGCTGTTGTGTTTAATCCAATCGTAGATGCCCTAGCTGAAGCTGGGAGATTCAAGGAGGCTTTAGGGATGTTGGAGAGGTTTTTAGTTTTGGAATCGGGTCCAACTTTGTCAACGTACAACTCGTTGGTGAAGGGTTTTTGCAAAGATGGAGATCTTGTAGGGGCTAGTAAGATTCTCAAAATGATGAGTAGCCGCGGTATTCTCCCAACCCGTACAACGTATAATTACTTCTTCAGATACTTCTCAAAACACGGTATGATAGATGAAGGGATGAATCTTTACACAAAAATGATTGATACTGGCTATGATCCAGACCGGCTCACGTTTCAATTGATGTTAAAGATGTTATGTGAGCAAGAGAAGCTGGAATGGGCGGTACAATTAAGTAGAGAAATGAAAGCTAGAGGATGTGATATGGATTTAGCTTCAAGCACCATGTTGGTACACTTGTTGTGCAAAATGAAGAAATGGAATTTAGCTTTTGCTGAATTTGAATCAATGATTGACAGAGGTATTGTTCCACAGTATATTACGTATCAGAGGATGAAGAATGAGCTTATGAAACTTGGAAAGTCCCAAATGGCGAAAGCGCTTTCCAATTTGATGGCTTCTGTCCCTCACTCGACAAATTTGCCTGATACTTACCTTGAGGATGATGATTGTCCTCATTTGAGAAGAAAAGCTATATTGCAAAAGGCAAAGGCGATATCTAATGTTCTAAAATCATGTAAAGATCCAAGTAAGCTTGTTAAGAGGCAGCGTCCTGAAGATGATGTGGAAAGTGCAAACCGGCTAATACAGGAACTCAATAGTAGGATTACAATTGCAAACTCATTAAATAGCTCTTTCTGAGGCCATGCTTCTCAATTTTCGCATAAACCTATATTTACTTTGAGCAAGGAGATTCTGATATTTGTTCAGTGCAAGGTTTAGCCCTTGTTAAGTAAGTTCATATTGCAGATAAAGTATGGCAGTATGCAAACCTTGATAATGAAGCGAAAATCACTTCCTGTGCATTTACAGTGGCAAAGATAAACTGAAGGCCGATTTCCACAGCTTCCTTCTACAATTCAATCTTTCTTGTCCAAAGACTCTAGAAGTGACCTGAAGAAGAACTTCTCCATGTCACAAGTATAGGAATCCTTCTCTTTGAAAGTAGAAGCAAGCAAACGAGCAGTAAAAAATGGAGGTTCCTTAATCCGGTTATCCAGTCTCGGTTTCTTGCAGACCCTTGAAGAAGAAATGGAGATAATCTGCAGATCAGGTAGATGCTGCTGTCTTCATACAAGAGTTGAGTGCATATTAATTGCATAATAGAACTTGTAACTCCAACTAGTACTTATACGTAGTTATGGCATCTTATTTTAATCAAATATACATTTTTGGAGTCCTTTAAGTTAGTGCTTTCTGAACAAGAAGGCAGATTTGGGAATGGATTGATGTATGATAAAATAACAAGTCAGGAAACACGAAGGGAAAAACATTGTTTCCACAGATCTTTAGGATAACAAGTCCACAAGAGTAGTCTGTATTGAGTTTGAGTTCTTTAATTGCAAATTCCTAGTCTTTTCCTCTATTACTGAATATTGCCAACAATTTGATTGTGAAGAATCGAAGAAGCTAGACTGAGTGAAACACAATGAAGCCGCCACCCTATTTTAGTATTTTGAGAAGGTGGGCAATGAATGAGGCGACAAACAGATTTGGAGATCCGATTTATTAAAACTAAAGGCGAGTAATGAATGAGCAACTAGCGGGATAAAAGAGTTAGGGCCCGTATTCTATCTTGATATAAAAATATATAAAAAAAATTATCGAAATTTCGAGTCGAAATGAAACCGAAATTTGCCAAAATTTGTGTGCATCCATACTATCTCCCATAACATATGTTTACAAGAGTATGGCTTGGTGCCAACCGCCAAATATGGCCTATGGGTGAAGCATGACATGTGTACCGAAAATTGTCATGATGAACGATGTGGTCCACCGCTCCTTTTTTTTTTTGGTAAATGGTAAATTCGGAGATCACCCGGTTCGATCGGCTTAGCCGCTCTATGTCCGGATCGGGTAGAAAGTCGTGGCCGATTTCTGGGATACCCTCCCAATATCAATTTTTCCATACATGCCGCCAGGAGGAGTCCACCGCTCTTTAACTCTACGTATTGATGTCATGAATTCATAAAGGTTTGCACATTTGCTCTTGCAAGCGAAGAGTCGTAGGAATTGTGTTTGAAAAAGTTTGGTTCATCTCGTTTATTTAACTAAGTAGGAACATATTTTTAAATTTTAATTATAATTCATATTTACCTTGATCCTGAACAAGGTAAAAATGAGTTTTATAATAGTCGGTCGGATATCAATTATAAAGAGGATTAGTTAAAGGGTCAATTGATTAACTAGCACTTATCGATAATAAGTTATACTAGTCGTTCCTTTCACAAAAATTATTAACAATTTCTCTTTTTTTTACTAACTTTTATTATCTCATTTATGTCTCTTCTAATTGTAAAGGTATAAATACTTAACTAAATTATTGACGAGGACACCCTCACCCTCGCTAATTTATATTTAGCTTTCAAAGAGATTGTGTCATGCAAACATAAACTTATTAACAGAGGGGTGGACATCAAGCCGTGGTGCGATGTTTGTGGAAGGTTGGAGTCGCAAATGCATGTACTGGCAAAGTGTCCATGGATCACACATGTCTAGAAGGATCTGCCGAGTTTCGAAAGGTGTAGGGAAGGTGCAAGTTATGTGCTTCAGTAGCTCTCCCTTGCTAGATCGGATCCAACTAAAGAAGAACTTCAGAGGTGGATGGCGCTTCTCGCGGGGTTGTGGAAGGCGCGTAATAGCCATATTTTCGAGGGAATTGTGGTGGATGGAGAAATGATCAAACGCGAGGTGTGGAAGACGGTTAATGAGTTTAATAAGATGTTAGGTACTAGCGAGGATCAAAAGCATTCTATGGTTACGTCTACTAGTCCTTGGAAGCGACCAGTCGGTGGAGTGATCAAGCTCAACTGCGACGCAACTGTTAAATCTTTTGGAGTTTGCGGAATTGGCTTTTTGGCTCACAACAGTCTTGGGACTATTCTTTTTGCGTCGGCTCGACGTATCCCGGATCCAGTGAATGCAGAGTATGCGGAAGCTGAAGCAATGTTATGCGCATTACAGTTGGCGTCATAACGAGGATGGATGAAGGTGGTGTGCGAGTCAGACCCAACCTTGCTGGTTTTTACGCTCAATATTTGTCGAGATCAGAGGGGTTCTCTAGGTGCAGTGGTTAGATCCTTACGAGCCCATGCTGCAAAGTTTGTGGAGTGTAAATGGTCCTTTGTTCATCGGAATGGTAATTTGGGGGCTCATTGGCTTGCAAATGTTCTCCCGATAATCCCGGTTTTTCTTTATTATTATTATTTCTTTTTTGAGGACCTTTGTAACATTATTTTGGACGATAATCTGATAAATGAATTTATATTTTATAAAAAAAAACCTCCATGTATATAAGAAATGTTGAACATGTGAATAACAACTAAATACCTAATGTTGTGGAGTTGGTGTACAAAAGCAGATTAACTTAATATGAAACAAGATACCTAGATACTAATGTTGTGGAGTTGGTGTAAAAACCATAAAGTTCTTATATAAGTATTATTTTTATTTTGGATTTAAGTATAGTCAACAAGAGAAAATGGCCGACAACCTAATACTCTTTGCTGATGCTTATTGAGTTCTAATTCTATATTTTTCTATTTAAAAAACAAGATTTGATATGAGATATATCTTCGACCTTACATAATCTTATTATAAAATAAAAAAATTACCTAAAATAATATAACTATAAATATTGCATTTAAAATAATACCAACTTTAAACATTATTAGTAACAAGATAAATTATCAATGTATTTATCAAAAATAATACATCTTATTTTTTTCGATATAAAACTTGACTATGGCGATGATATGACAACCGATTTTTAATGTCATCAAAAATTGGGTTGAATTGTGTGGCGTGAATTTTTTATTTTTTTTAAATCTAACTAATATCGTAAAAAATCTAAATTCGATATTTTTTTTGTGAAAAAATTAATTTGTTTCAAAAAATTCAATTTTTTGAAAACTTTTTTGGGATTTTTTTATATATATTAAATATTTTTTAATAAAAAAAAATATTTTTTGACATAATCGAAAAAAATTATTTAGGGATTAAATTAAAGTATAATATTTAAAAACCGATTTTTTCTTTCAAAATTTTAAAAATCATTTTATATAAAATTATGAAAAATAAATATGATAAAAAAATTCAAAAAAACTTATCAAAGCTTTTTCGAAAAAATAATTTTTTTTATTTAGTTTTTAGCTTATTAAGTAATATTAATCTATTTTTATAAAAAATAAAATTCACACCACAGTTGACCTCATCTTGAAGTTGATCTAGATGCAAACCTCATCTTAGTTTGTATTGTTTACTAGTAATTTTTAAAGTTGGTATTATTTTGGATTCAATGTTAATAATTAACATTATTTTGGGTTATTTTTTCTAAAATTAATGTTAGCATGTAACGAATTTATACGTGAGTTTACAATGGTCGATGAACAGGGAGATTGGTATCTGGGTTATATCCGTCCCGGGCTCTTGACCTAAAAACTCACTCATCTGTCTCGTCATTCACCGAATTTTTGTAGATGCCCGAGTTGGATAGTCAAGTCGAACATCAATATGATATTATAAATAAGTTTGTTATAATATGTACTATTCATGTAATATTATAGAGGGTCCTCAAAATATGGGTGGGGAAGGATAAGCACATGAAACCCATTATCATGGGCGTGATTGATGGCTAAAATATAAAGCTATTAGGGTAACTTAGTTATGACTTCTCTTACAAGTCCCCATCATACTTAACCATATTTTGGAAGAAACTTTGATGTTCACTTTCTAAAGGCCCCAAATCTCTTTTCATTTTCAGTCACTCTCAAGCTTCAACCACCTCTTAAATTCACTTCACAAAACCAAGATAAAATGTGGCCCTTAAGGGTCAAAGAAGACAAAGGGCTCATGACCCACTATTTATCCAAGAATAAATTATAATAATTAAAAAAAATAAAGCATGTGTTCGAGATCACTTTGGATCCTTATATATATATATATGCTCAAGTCTTTAGATTGATTAACAACTTTTATTTGTTTGTATATAAATAGGGTCCGGTTCTCCAAAAATTACTCTAGGTGATGTTAGTGTAATTGATCGCATCAACTATTAGAAAAATTTCGTCCTTGATGATGCTTATGCTATTATAAACAATATCGTTACTAGGGCTTACTTCCCACAACGTTTTAAAATTTGGGTTATTTCTACAACTTTTTAAAATTTGGGTTATTTCCACAACTTCAAAAAATGTAAGGCTATTTTTGCAATTTTTCCAAGGACAAAAGGGGGGAAAAGTTAAGGAAAATAATATTTAATACAATCAAGATTGTAATCTCTTGATAGTAGGAGAGAATCATCAGGCTACAAATTATAGTTGAAGAGAATAGAGAGATTATGTGTATAATTTTAGGAAGGTAGGAGAGAGTTAAGGAGAAAAATATTACATGGGCTAACACTTTACTTCTTCCTACTAACTTATATGGAAAAGAGTCAAACTATGACTTAATCAAAAGCGAAAGTGAAAAATTGTAATAAAGACTCCATCTTTGGGGGTATTTTCAAAAGACAATCCTAATTTATTGAAGTTGTGGTAAACAAGATATTATCAGTTATAAATCATGATAACAACTTTAAAATTTATATTATATATGATTGATCTCATCAACTATTAGAAAAATCCCGTCTTTGATGATGCTTACTTGCTTAGGCTAGTACTTACAAACAATACCGTGAACAAGATATTATTAGTTATGAATCATGATAACAACTTTAAAATTTATATTATATATGATTGATCTCATCAACTATTAGAAAAATCCCGTCTTTGATGATGCTTACTTGCTTAGGCTAGTACTTACAAACAATACCGTGAACAAGATATTATTAGTTATGAATCATGATAACAACTTTAAAATTTATGTTATCTATGATTGATCTCATCAACTATTAGAAAAATCCCGTCTTTGATGATGCTTAGGCTAGTACTCACAAACAATACCGTTACTAGGGCTACTTCTCACAACTTTTTTAAAATTTGGGCTATTTTCACAACTTTTTAAAATTTAGGCTAATTTTGCAATATTTTCAAGGACAAAAGGGGAAAAAGTTAAAGGTCTAAATATCTAACCCCTTCTTTACTTCTCTTCCTATTAACTTCTATGTTCAAAACTTATATGCCCACCATTTACAATCTGAAAGCACTGAAAACAAAGAAAACAAATTGAAGTACCAAGATGGACTGGTTTTCATGGCTATCAAAAACAACTCTCGATCCTTCTTTGGTATATGAGTATGGTTTAGCCTTTTCTCACAATGAGCTTGAAGAAGAAGACATAATCTACTTCAACCATGAATTCCTCCAAAGTATGGGGATTTCCATAGCCAAACACAGACTAGAGATCCTCAAGCTTGTTCGAAAAGAGAAAGGTGGTTCCAGAACTTACCAAATCTCAAGGCTTCTAGGTGCAATCAAGAACACTAGAAAAAGCTTGGCTAATTACATAAGAGCCCTGGTTCGTCGAGAGGATCGAGCCATTGTTCTTGTCTCGAGGCCTTCGAGAAACCCTAGCTCAAGGTGGAAGAAGGCTAAGATGAGCCGGAATAAGAAGATCATCTCTGCAAATTCTAAAAAGCATGAGGAAAAATTGATGATGTTAACTGATGGATTTGATCCTCTGGTTGAGTCCACACCCAAACTCGATAGCTTCTCGAGTCCTTTGGGCTTTGGCGAGGAAGATGATGATGACGAAGGCGGATACTGGACTCCGGTTGTTGAAGATATAAAATGGGATTCTATGTTTCAAGATCTCAAGCCCACATAGGAAGTAAGAAAACTGTTTTTTTTTTTTACCAAAAAAAAGAAATGTGTTTTGTGTTTTTGCTCTTTAATTGATCTCAAATGGATTCATATATTGATGATCTCAGTGTAATACAGTTTCTCGAGACAGTAATATATATATATATATAGGAAATCTCAATCAAAAATGATAATGTCCTGAAAATTTGCCTATACAAAACATATATGTATATGTATAGTGTATATCTAACCAGAAACACAAATCAGCTCTTTTATTGATGTTATATGGATGAACTCAGAGTAATACAGTTACTCAAAACAATAATGTATGTGTATATATATGTATACAGGAAATCTCAATAAAAAATTATTCTGTCATGAAAATATGCCTATCCAAAACAGATATGTATATGTACAGTGTATATCTAACCAGATATACACCTTAGCTCTTTTATTGATGTTAAATGGAATCATATATGGATGATCTCAGTGTAATACAGTTACCCGAAACGATAATATATGTTTGTGTATATATATATGTATACAGGAAATCTCAATCAAAAATGTTTCTGTCATGAAAACTTTGCCTATCCAAAACAAATATGTATATTCATAGTGTATATCTAACCAGATACACACCTTAGACCATAATTGCGCGAAGAATCAGTGAGGAAGACGAGAAGAGCTTCCGGAATAGAGCATCTGGTAGACGGGTCTGATTCGAATGGTGAGCCAAACGCTGAGGAGAGATCCGAAGCCACAAACACCAGCAAGTATAAGAAATGTGAGTCTAAAGCAGCTAGCTCCTGTGCAAGAGGATGTTCCTTGTTTGGCTGCTTCAATGTCGTATATATAACCGGCAAGCCAACCGGAGAACAAGAGAGCGCCGACAGGGTTGCCAATAGTCATGAAATTGTAAAACATACCAAAGTTCTTTAGGCCAAATAGTTCAGAGACTGTTGGAATCATTATTGTGAACTGAACTCCGTAGCAGATTCCTAAGAGTAGGGTTGCGGGATAGAGCAATGCGGTGATACCGGATGCGTAGAGAAGGAATGTTATTAGCATGACTATTTGATTGACTGTAAACCAAGCTGTACGAGGTAGCATCATTGACCTGAAATCAATGGAAGCTTCAGTTGTTTGTTTTAGGAGAACAAGAAAACATCAGTAAACTGAGCTTAGACATAACAAGAAAATATCAGTAGAGTTGTTTTGAGGATAATAAGGGCCATTTTGGTATTAGATGGGGTTTAAAGATTGTTTTATATTGGGAGGTTATATTTGAGAAAGAATCCCTGAAAACAATCTCGTGAGAACAAGATTCTTGAAAGAATCCCAAACAATCTCCATCTACCACAGTCTGATACCAAACAGGCCCTAAACCCTGAGTGATCCTGAGCCACAAATTGTCTTGTAGGGCTCGTTTAGATTGAATAACATTAACATGACTAGTTCAGTCAATCTTCGGTAGAATTGTTGTATGAGTCGAGCTACTCGAGCTCGACTCACACTCTGCTCAAGAAAAACTTTGTTTGGGCTTGTTCACTTGAATAAAGAGTCAATCTTAGAACCAAGACAAACTTTAAACTTGATTAAAATTTGTCTCGGTTCAATTCTAAACGAGCTGAATATGAGCATAGTAAAGCTCAGCTAATAGGCTCAAATAACCTCTTCCACTGAAAATGAGGAGCATAAAAGTGCACAATTATGTATCATAATGTGCATTTTCACACTCCTCATTTTTCACTATAAGAAAACTTTTCACCAGAAGCAATATCTAAGACTATAGTTATACCTCACAAAGTGTTCAGAAACAGCACCACCACTCAATCTGCCAAGAAAGTTGCCAAAGGACAAGATAGATAGCAATACTGTTGTGTCTTCTACTCCTTGTGCAGATCCAATCTGAGCTAGGTTATTCACAACAGTAACTCCTGTTCCAACACCAACAAAATAAACTATCCAAAGAAGCCAGAAATCAGCTTTGACAATTGCCTCATGAAACTTGAAGTCATCCCCTCGCCTCGGTCTGTTTTTCTTCATTACAGCTCCTTCTCCAATTGCTAGTAGTAAATTCACATCCTTGGATTCATCCTCTTTGTTTTCATCCCCAAGGTTATTTTCAGATGAAGATGGTGTCAACAAGGGTTGTGTCTGATCTGAAGAATCGTGTGGTCCTTGAAACTTTGAAGCAGAAGGGAATAAGGTCATTTTCAAGGGAATTCCAAAGGGAGACAACATGATGACTACCATTATAGTGATAAGAACATACGAAAGAGTATTGCTTAGCGAAAACAAATCATCTAAAATTGTAGTGGTGAGAAGATAGATGCCAAGGAAGATGCTGTTTCCTTGAGTGAAGAGGAAATAGCCGTGCTCAGATGAGTCTTTTCCGGATGCTGGTGTACAAGGCCGGATAAAATACATTGTTGTTAGACATATAGCTGGAATCCCAACACTGAGAAAGATTAGAAGCTTTGAAGCAGAATCTTTCAGTACTAAGCTGAATATTTCAGTAAAAATTGCTGCACTGATGCCTGAATAGCCTTTAAGAATGCCTGCAACAGTTCCTCTGTTAAGAGGGAAGTTCCTCATGTTGGTTAAGAGAATCGCAGTTCCAAAAAACGCGTTGCTATTAGCTGCAACTACAAGAGCCAACCATATCTGCCATATCAAGAGATTTAATCAGACCATTTTACAAAAATCAGCAAATTATAATATGTATTCTATCAGTATGATATGAAAAAAACTACAGCATAAATGATACATCAAGTTTAGTGTGTGAAGCAGGTAGGCAACAAACAAAACTAACTATTGATCACAATGCAACCAATTTGAACTTTCAAGAGATTTAGATCATGCGAGAAAATGACAAAAAAAAAATCAATCATATGCATAAGGCCGAGAAATTGACTAGATCAACCAGAATATTTAAGACCCAGACTGATAGAGGCTTTAAAACCTTCAGCATAACAGTTTACTCAAAGCAACATAAATCCAATCACAAACCAAAATAAAATAACATAGTATCTGATCCATTATGATGAGGAAAATTCTGCAGAGATTGATAAACAGTAAGCCATTTAAATGAAAAACAATGCATAAATAAGGTAATTTGTACGGATAGAATTGCTGTAGCTAATATATGAACCTAACAAATGATCAGAAGAAGAACTAGCATTTCAATTAACTAGCATTTCAATTTTCAAATGAACAGTGATAAGAGCTAAAATCTCATTGGTCGATAAACCGACTTCAAATAACCCTCATTGATATCTATGAGCTCAGTAATCAACATATCCACATCTAAGGAGTTTGATAACAATATTCAGAAGAAATCAAAATCTCATTTCAATACAAACCCATTTGACAAACTGATCAATTTGACACTAAAAACAACCATACCAAGGCAATCGATCAAACATTTGGTTTGGATTGGAAAAGAAAAAAACCCTAAGAATATGATTTCAACATAAAAAGAAAGCTTACCAACCAATAGGGCAAGTTCTCTACACTCTGACTAACCGCCAGCCAAACAATACCATATCCAAAAAAGCAGCAAATAGCACCACAAAAGACAACCAACCATGGCGGAAACTTATTAGAAACAATGCCAGGTATAATCCCTACATTCTCCCCGATATCATTAGCCACGCCCAAAATCGTAAGCTGCTGTTGGCTTAAACCCAGAACAGATTTCAAAGTGGAGGAGTAAAGAGCAAATGTATAAGCGTTTCCTGCACCAAATTGGACCCAAATAGCTGCTGCTAACCCCACCCATGGTGGTCTACTCCCAGCTTTAATCACCTGTCCAAAATTCATCATCCTCTCTTCTGTTTTTTTTTAAAAAAAAACTCTGTTCTGGGTTTAATTGCTGGGTTTCATCAAGTGATTATTTAAGAGCTTATGTTTCATGTGGAAATGGTATTTGTTGTTTGCACGTTATCGTGTTTTGGATTTGGTCTTGATTTTGAAGGGACAAATGGAAGAATGGAAATGAGCACGCTGTACACTCGGACCAAGCGCCAGAGAAAGATGTGGGCAATTTGGATTTTGAACCTCAATTTATTTATGTATATATGGACAGTTCAATTTGAATTGGAAAATTCCGGTTGATATCACATACTTTTAAAATTTTTAGTTATTGCCCCTATCAATTATATATTGATAATGGTAAGGAATTGGAAATTAAGAATGCGGTGAGACACATGTCATACCCCTCGGAAAATCAGTTTGGACTCGGTCGAAGTTTGTAGACTTGGCCTAATTCGAACTTGTGTCGGGTAAAAGCCGTAATTTTGCCTTTTTGGCTGGGTCTCGCGCCATGGCCTTTGCCCGAGTTCACCGGATATTCAGACAGATGTAGTTTCCTTGGTCTCGGGTTTTTGTAAAAATAAATTTATCAGCCAACCGAAATAGTCTAGGGCTTATATATAGTTTTCTCAATCTTAGCATGTGGTACCAAGTACAAAATCAAACATCAATTCGTTAGACTACGATCATACATCAGTTATAATCACTCGAAAAAGAAATTTGATCATTCATCCAACAAACACTAAAACAAGACTTTCTCAAATGATACCGAAATTTATAATTTAATTCAAAACAAGTCTAACTAATATTGGATTGCAAGACAATCACAAAGTTCTTAACAAAACACATCACTTCGGAGTATAAGATTTTTCAATACATACAAAGTCAGGTTATATATTATAATAAGTCAAGAGTGGTGGTATTGCTGTTAGTTTTCTCATCCCATACATTGTCTTCTCATCTTCCTTTCCTTTTTCATTAGCAATATTTTGATCCGATCAACTTTTTCAATAAAGTATTAAGATATTAAATAATATCATCAAATTATATACTTTTTTTAGCGCAACAAGCAAATGTTTACACCTAAAAAGATCAAGTGAAAAAAAGGGAGAATAAAGGTTACTAGAACTCTCGATAATGATTTTAATGTAATTGTTTCTTACTTTTAATAATAGCGGGATGTTTATTAACTCTCCGATAATGACTTTGATATATGTATTTGTTTTTTACTTCCAATAATAATGGATGTCCAAACTGAACGTACGGAGATTGATGGTCTAAGCATAGTCTAAAAATAGAAATAAGGTAATTAACTTCTATCCAGTATAATCACAAGAGCTCGATCTAATCAACCATATATTAAGAAGGAACTTATATGCCACGAAAATCCTAGTTTAGCCTATTTTGAATCATTCACTCTTCTCAATACTCATCCAAGTACATAATATCATAGTTATTGTTTTGATGACATTATTAAGACAATAATTTATGTAATTTTTTAACTGTAAAAATAGTCAAGCTTGACATTCAAGTAGAAATTTCATGGCTTCGAGGTAGAAAGGGTGGTGGATAATAATTTATGTCTTTTTACTATAAAAAAAATACATTAATTGTTATCGAAAAAGTTATAACAAAATATAATAGAAATAGATAAAATTTCGAGGATTAAATCGTGAATAAATAGAAAAACTAAATAATAACTAAGTAGTATCGGAAAAAACCGAAGCCGAGAAAAAACTTTTAATAGGAAAAAATCGGAAAGCACAATGTATTTCCCTGATTCGATCGAATAACAAAACATCAATCAACTCATTTCAAAATATCGGAAAACCCCAAAGCCGGAAAAACTTTCAAATCGGAAAAATCGGAAAGCACAATGTATTTCCCTAATTCGATAGGAAAACTAGATCAGTAAAAATTCATGAAATTATGTACAGAACAGGAGTGTAAATCAATTAACTAGGGGTAAACCGAATTGAGTTTCGCCATATGTACATAATGTAATATTATTAAAGCAAAACCGAATGGAGTTTAGCCATATGTACAGAACATGGGTGAAAACTAAACCAGAATTGTACATAACTAAACATGGGGAAGTATCAAAACAGGGAAAACGTAACCGATCGAAAATATGTGCACTGAAAGGAAGAGAGAATGGTTCAGTTGTGTCGGCCTAATGATGTTTCTGCACTCAAAAACAAAAAACAGTAAGATAGTTAGTTGACAAAATCCTATTGGTGTCAGGTCAGTAATCCGATCTGAGCTACTCGGGCTCGGCTTGGCTCGGCTCGTCACATATTATAAAACAGGCCGAATACGAGCTCGATAATAGGCTTGACACGAGCACAAACCGCCCGAGCAGCTCGTCAAGGCTCGTCAAATAAATCAATAAAAAAAGAAATTTGGATTTAGGAATTAGGCTTTGCGGTTTGGTGAAGGCTCGTCAAACCAAAAAAACGCAAGTTTTCTTCTCTTCTTCAACAACAGACAACAAGGCGAATCGGTGACACTCTTCTACTCAGGACGATGGCGGTGCTGCAGCCTGCGCTCTTCTTTCCGAGTTCCGACGGTGCTGCGCTGCTCTTCTTTCCGACGGTGTTGCGCTCTTCTTGCCGGTTTGGTCTGCTCACTGTTGTGCTCTTCTGACGGTGTTGCGCCCTTCTACTCAGGAAATCAGGTACTCTTCGCCATCTTCTCTGATTTCTCTCTCTGTCGAGATCCCGACACTCTTGTCTCTTCTATTCAGGACCTCAGGTACTCTTCTACCCAGCTTCTCTAATCTACTCTTCAGTGTTCAATGCTCCGGCGACCCTCCAGTGCTCAAAAAGTCAGCCTCCGGCCCTCCAGTGCTCAATGTTCATTTCTCCTGTCCAATCTTTGCCCTCCATTGCTCAACAACTCATTAGTCACTAGTCAGGACCTCAGGTGCGTGTACTAGGTATAGTTTATGATTATTTATTGATGCAATTGATTTTTGGTAATTAGGGATTCATGAGTAGTATAATTCACGAGTATTTGTTGATTCAATTGATTTTTGGTAGCTAATATTTGATGATTGTTAATGGTGGGTGTACACTGTATAGTTGCCTGAATTTGATTCCTAAATTTGATTGTGGTGACTCAAGAGAGTCAAGAACAATATAATTCAATTATCACTTTTCAACATAGTTGTCTCAATTTTATGGGTTTTTAAATTTTCATTATCGTGGTTTGTTTATTCCTGAATTTAATTAGAGTGATTTTGTGGTGACTCAGTACAACTAATTTATGTTGAATGTTGATGCCTGAATTTGATTTATGTTTATTGTTGTTGAGTCTGTTGATTTTCATTATAACTTTTCAGACAATGAGCACTCCAACTCCGAGTAATACCCCATGTTCTGTATTATTGAATGAGACAAATGATGAAGTTGAGAATACAACATAAGAGAGCGGAAATAACATAAAAAGATAAAAGAGGGCTAGAAAGACTTCACCGGTTTGAAACGATGTCACCGAGATATTATTAAATGGAATCACGTTTGTGAATGCAACCATTGTAGAGCTCATTTCTTAAACAACAAAGGGGTACCAACATCACACTTACAAAGGCATGTCTCCTCATGTATCATACGTAAGGCAACAATCTCGGATCAAGGAACCGGGTCTACATAAAGAATGTTGAGTGTTGATGCTTTCGGGACGGGTTCGTTAACAACTTACAAGTATGACAAAGAGCTAATCAAAGACATGACTGCAAAGATGATAATGATGCACGAGTATACCTTCATGATTGTCGAGCACACGTATTTTAGGATGTTTTGTAGGCTACTGAACCCGAAATATGAATTTTGTGGGCGTGTTGCTATCAAAGAAAATGTAATGAAGTTGTACAAGCAAGAAAAGGAAAATATGAAGTTGATGTTTGCTGATGTTAGGAGGATTAGCTGCACATCTGATTTGTGGACTTCTAACCAAACTAAGAGGTATATGTGCATCACTCGAAACTTTTTAGACAAGGAGTGGAAGTTGCAGAGCTGAATATTAAACTTTTGTTTGTACCTCCACCGCACACTAGCGTTGTAATTGTTGATAAGATGTATGAATGTCTGTCAGAATGGGGTATAGAGGACAAAGTTTGTACCATTACATTCAACAAATGTTTCTTCAAATGATGCAGCTATTAGATGTTTGAAAGAGCAATTTGAAGGAAGAGATGTATTGTATTTTGGTTAAGAAAATTTTTCACATCAGGTGTTGTGCTCATATACTAAACCTTCTAGTGCAAGATGAATTGTCTTCCATAAAGTCTGTTATTGAGAATGTTTGTGAGAGTGCGAAGTACATACTTTTGAGTGAAGTTGTCAAAAACATGTCTCTCCCTACTAACAAGAGGTTGATTCTTGATTGTGTGACCCGATGGAACTCAACATTTTAGATGTTGGAAATAGCTATCATTTATAAAGATATATTTGCAAGATTTGCAAGTAGAGATACCTTTTATACTAATTTACCATCCGAAGAAGATTGGGAAAGAGCTATCGATGTGTGCAAGTTCTTGTTTGCTTTTGATGAGGTTACAAAAGTTTTCTCTGCTCGTGAATATTAAACTACAAATTTGTATCTCACTGAAATTTGGAGGATTAAACACCTCTTAGATGAGATGGAGAATGATCCAAGAGATTTTGTGAATCCTATGGTTAGGAGCATGAAATTAAATTTTGACAACTATTGGAACGAGTGCAATCTTTTCATGATAATACCGGCTATTTTGGATCCTCGGAACAAGAGGGGTTTGGTTCGATTTATGTATAAAAATTTGTACAAGGAAGAGGAAGTAGATGAAAAGCTTTCCGATGTCGTGCATGAAATACATCATCTGTTTGATGATTATGTTGCCAAATTTAGTGGTGGAGTAAATGATGATAGTGGTCAAGGTCAAAGGGTTCAAAGGAACCAAAGCTCTAGTTAAAAAAAGTCAAGGTAGAAATATGTTTGAAACATGGAGAAAGACAAGACTTCATGTTATTCCAACACAAGCAAGAAAGGAGTTAGACATTTATCTCGTGGAAAGTGCACTAATTGATTTTGATGATTATTTTGATGTTTTGATGTGGTGGAAACTTCAAATTAAACTTTATCAAAGATAGCTCGGGACATTCTTTCGATTCCGGTAACTATTGTACCTTCTGAGTCGGCCTTTAGCGCCGGACGTAGAGTTATTAGTGACGATCGATGTTCCTTGGGTGATGACACAATTGAAGGACTCTATTGTGGAGCAAATTGGTTTCGACAAGAACTTCAACTTCAACTTCAAAGTCTTCCCGTTTTAAGTACGTATTTTTCTCATTTTGTTGTTTACTTTTTAAGTTACATACATACATGTATGAATAAGCTTTTTATCTTCGGACTTTTGTTGCTTAATTGTTAGATGTTTGAATATCTTGATGTTTTCGGGTATAGTTTGATTGACTACTTTGTTGGCTTGTTACTGAATTGTTGTTGAAGAAGACATTGTTTGGTATGATTTTTCATCTTCGGTTTTATTGTTGGTTGAATATTTGAATTACTTAATTGTTCTTAAATTTCTAATTTTGTTGTTGAATTGCTTTTTCAAGATGGTTATGACTTATGAGTTCTCATGTTTTGTTGTTGGTTGAAGATTTGAAGTCCTCATTGAAGAGCTCATTTGTGTCTTAACGACTTTGTAACTTGTGTTGCGTTGAAGACTTGAACTTCAACTTAAGACTTTGTATTTTGAATTTGGTTTTATTTTATTGCGTTAAACTTGCGACTTTGTATTTGGTTTGTTTTATTTTTCTCGAGTTTGATTATCAAGTGTTTGATTAATTGAATGTTAGCGGACTACAAATTCATGCTCAACAGACAACAGGTTACAAATTCGTGTTCAAGAGCTCAGACGAGCCCGAATGAGCACGAGCCGAAACAAGCTCAAATGAGCCGAATGAGCCTAGACGAGCCCGAGCTCGAACGAGCTCGATCTCGGCTCGTATAAAAACGAGCTAAACAAGACGAACCGAGATTTAAAATTAGCTCGCGAGCCGAGCTCTAGCTTGATCCAAGGATCGTATAATTTTTTAGGCTCGGTTCGGCTCGCTTCGAATAAAAACGAGCCGAGCCTAAACACCTAGGTGCTCGGCTTGAGCAGCTCTAATTACACCCCTAATTGGAATAAGTATATATAGATGAGAAGAAAATCCTATGAAGCTTACTGAATAAGCTTACGGAATAAATCGGTTAGTATTGAATCATGTAACGAAACAAATTTAAGCATATTAGAGATCCAATATGAAACTTCGAAGCTCAATGCTTTATTGATAAGATTGATTATTGATAAGATATTAGGGGGAAAACAGTTTTAAGAAATTCCTTAAACAAATAAAAACATGGCGGATAGATAACATATATTGGGGAAAAAATTCTTATTCGTGAAACTAAATCATATCGTCAAGAAATCCGGGGGGGGGGGGGGGGGGGGGGGGGGGTAACCAATACAAGCTAGAAAAATCAATATCGTAAAACATAGATATTGTATACAGATTAAAATATGCTGATAAGTTCTACAAAATTTGAGGTAGACAAAAATAATTAATGGATTTAAAAATAATAATTTTGTGGCGTTAATTGTGAGATCTTCATTTTAAAATATTGTTCTTACAACACATAACATCAACGTTAATGTATATAGATTAAAATATTGTGGCGTTAATGTATATTGTTTTAGTAAAGTACATAAATTGAATTTTTATTTGTAGGTTAATGTCTCATTTTAGATTTGAGATCTATTTCATATTGTTTTTTTTTTTTTTAATTTAGTAGAGTATATAGATTGAATTTTTTTTGTAGGTTCATGTCTCATTTAATGTTTGAGATCTGTTTCAGATTGTGTTTTTCTTTAATTTAAAAAAAATGAAAATACATATAAAATAAATATCTTATTAGATTGACAAAATTAAATTTTTATGTAAATAATAATTTAAAAAGCTAAATGTTCACTACGTAAAATCCTATATATGTTACAATAAGTCAATACTATATTTTATTGAAGCATAAGCAAATTGGGTGTCATTAGATAGATACAATTAAATCCTATTCAAAAATTTAAAAAATTTATAATTAGTATTTGTATGAAAAATGGAAATTTTAAATTAATTAAAAATCCCTACCACATGGCGTGTCGTCACTGGCCGGATTTTGGCCATTGAGAGCGCGCCATGTGGCACGCCTACTTTAGAGAACTAGTTGTTTTGGCTTAGTAAGTTCAAAATGACGTCGTTTTTATTCTAATAATAGGAAGAAAAAAAACGGATTTAAAGTCAACATATGTAGCACCCCGAATTCTGGGAACTCGGAACGTTATTGATTAGGACCTCATAGTGGGTCCCAGCCTTAGGTTGACGTCAATAACGTCGGATCTTCCTATAAGGCACAAATATTATTAAAAAATACTTTCAAAATTAACATATTTATACTTTAAAGACTCTAGACTCACGCGACAGCCGACTGAAGATAAAATATACATATTGTACGAATAATAAATGAGTACACCCATACGCACACAACTCCTAGTATGAAATCCCGGCTGACAACTCCACTCCCGATTTCTCGGTAGACATCTATCCTGCAAAAACCTAACAACACGGTAAAAACCATTAGTTACAATTATAATACTAAAGTCGCTAAGACACACACACATTCAAGGAAGTATTGTAAATCATAGGACTAGGCACAAATCCTGCAAATCCCGGGCCCGTCCCGGTCCCCTCCCAATCCCGGTGGTTTTTCATCTAAAATTTTTAAATCCCGTCCCAACAAAAATATTACGAGGCGGGATATGGGCTTTACCTTCCTCGTCCCGCAAGACCCGTCCCGTCCCGCATATATTAAAATTAAAATATAAATTAAATAATTAAATATATAAACATAAGGAGTAATGGTCATTATGACTTTGTTATTATAAATTAACAATTTTCTAAATTCATCTACAAAGGGAAAAGGAAAATTGAACTCAGTTGCGACATTGTTTAAGGAGTAGTGATATTTATGTAATTTTGTTTTATATTTTATTTTGGATGTTTAGACTTGACAAGTTAATTATGTTTTGTAAACCTTGTTGCGACATTCTATTTTGATGTCTTTCGTTTTAAGGATAGCAAAGAATATTTGCTTTCGTAAATTGTTAATTTTAAACTGAAAAGGCGAAAAGCAATTTTATATAGATCATGCGGGATTAATTAGTCCCGTCACATCCCGGTCCCAACCGGGATAGGGCCCAATGGTTTTTAGTAAAAAACTCAAGGTCTGCCCCGGTCCCGTCCCATATATAATAGCCGGGATGGGATGTGAGATGACCTTAATTTGTCCCGTCTCGTCCCATGCCCAGCCCTAGTAAATCACTCAACATGCAACACACAATAAAATGAACGAACTAGATCACTATTTTTAAATTTCTAAAGAAAGGCACAAATGCATTATAACGTGCCGTAGCTTTCTGTCCGGGCCGAGGGTGCCGGAAGATTTCCCCGCGACTAGTCCAGTAGATTATACGGGGATAATGCATCAAAACCAGATCTACTGGTTAACGGGGACGGGGACAAGAGTCGGGAAACTCTTGCGCTACCATGAAAAGTTAGAAATAGAGATGACAAATTTCACCAAAAGAAAAGATAATAACCGGTACATTGTGTATTGCATGTTGAGTGATTTACAATACTTCCTTGGATGTGTGTGTCTTAGATACCTTAGTATTACAACTGTAGCTAATGGTTTTACCTTGTTGTTAGACTTTGCAAGTTAGATTTCTACCGAGAAATCGGGAATGGAGTGGTCAGCCGGGTTTCCGTGCTAGGAATGTGGGTTGTTTATGTTCTTTCTTTTGTCGTACTTAGATGTTAATTTCCTTTCATATATTAGTTGGCGTTGTATTAAGTTGTGTCCTTATAAACTCATTGTTATCTTTTTCGAAGATTTAGCTTTTAGTATTTGTGTCTTGTTGCAAGGTCCGTAGTTATTGTTGTCAAAGTAAGGTTGGGACCCACTATGAGGTCATAACCAATAACACTCCGAATTCTCAGAATTACATATATATACTTACCAAACTTACTTTTTAAATATTCATATTATACTATATATGTTAAAATCTTTACAATTAACAATAATTTAATATCTTACTTTTTAATCTTACCACAATCTTTTACATATATTAAGATATCTTATCGGTTGTTTTTTTTAAAATCTTTCCAATTTTAATTATAAGATAATCACATAATTTTATGTTCTAAATTTAATATATATATATATATATATATAATTTTTATTTCAATAAATTACTCACTAAACTAACAAATGTATAAACTATTAAAATATTATTTGTTTTGCAAGAATTTCTTTTAATTACCTAACACAATTTTGTATAAAATATATTTATTTTAAACTTTTATATTTTAATTTTTTAACTTTATGCAATGGGGAGAAATGCAGGGTTGTCAACGCCATCGCTAAAACTTGATGTTTACGCAATCTGTTGTTCGAAAAAATCCACCGTTTTTTATTTATAATTGCTGCTTTTTTTTATAATAAATCTTTTTTTTTATCGTCACAAAAAATCCACAGTTTCACAAATTCAGCTTTTTTTAATTAAAAAAATGTGGTTTATGATTGATATGTGAATAGATTTTAAAAAAAAATTAACTCTAATTTCCTTTTATAACTTTTATTGTAATGTTTCTTACCATATTCATATATGTTACTCTAATTTCAACTTTTTTTTTTTTTTTTGTATGATGAATTAATTTCAACAAAAACTATTTACCATTTTATTTATTTGTTGCTTATATTGATTAAATTCAATATCGAGATATTTGATTGCTAAAGTTATTTTTTTATTACGATTTTTAAATATTTTACGACTAGTCTATTATAACATCATTAGTCATTAAAAATAATAATTTTAGTTATCATTATATATTAATTATATATAAATTTTATAAATTATATGATTAACAACAAAAGGACCGACTTAATTACTTGATTGAAAAGTCTATTATAAAAAGAAATTGCTTTCCTCTCAATCCTTTCTCCCGCTGTTTCTCAGCGTTCTGCTTCAATTCTTAGTTCTCGCGTTCTCTTGCTTCGACTTCTACGATCGACTTGGCTTCGACTCAGCGTTCTGCTTCGATTCTTTGTTCTCGCGTTCTCTTGCTTCGACTTCTACGATCGACTTGGCTTCGACTTGCTTGAAGTTCTACTTTCATAATTTTCTGCCCATTCTGCATTGAAGAGTAAGTGTTTTCTTTTCTTTTGTTTTGCATTGTTTTCTTTGCTTCTTTTTTATTGTACTTCTGATCTTGATACCAATTTTGAGCACGTCCAAATATTTCTCTTCTTCGCTTCTTCCTTCCCTCGAAATTGTTAAATTTATTTTTATATCCGTCGGGTCTAAGACGTGGAGGGGGATGCACGCTACAAGTGAACCTTTACACATCAGCTTTTGGGGTTCCATCCTAAAATCAATTGACAATAGGAGGAGCTACCCTTGGGTTTAGCGAATATGTTATCCGTCGGTTTGGCTAAGCCGGCCTTAAGGCTTTGTGTCAAATATAAACCAAAGGTTACTCATTCTATTGTAAATTGGTTTTAGGATGGAACCCGAAGACTAATGTGTAAAGGTTCACTTGTGGCGTACATCCCTCCATGTCTTAGACCATGAGCAGAAAAATATATTGCTAAATTTAAGAGAAATTTATTTAAACATAAGCAGGTACTCTCTTCCTTCACGTGGTTGTTCTCCCGCTCAATTCTTGACATCCTGCTTTTCATGATTATCCGTTCTTCTGCATCGAAGGGTAAGTCACAATTTCCTTACTTCTTTTGTTATGCATCAATTCGTTTGCTTCCTTCGGTGATTACAGTTTGAAAGTACCGACTTGTTTTATTGTCAAATTTAAAAGTCTATTCAATAATAATAAGCACTTACTCTTCACTTCCTTCGTTCTTTTTCGCCTTGATTCCTCCTGCTTCATTTATATTTTTGGCAGGTTGTTGGGTATAAAAGGAAAGTTCCGATAATTTCCAAAGGACCGCAAATCAATCGGTTTAGTTTCCATATAGTTCAAATTCATTCCTTTTCAGACATAAGGAGAAGTCGTCTCCTACCTTTCTCCTTCACTGCTCTACCTTCACCATTGTTAGACCTTAGTTAGTTTTTAGGAAAGATTCAGCCTTTCATATTTCATTCAGTTCATATACGCTCTGCGATACTGAGATTCATTGTTTTGTTGGTTTTCGAGTTAATAAAGCTGAGTACTTTCGTTTTCCCTTTTGTTATTTCATCTTTTATGCATTCTTTATTTGAATTGATTGTTGATTTCATTATGTTGATTATTGGCTAGAAACCTTTGTGGTTCCAAGGTGTATAGAATTTGGTTATGCCTTCGACGATGATGGAATAGATTGTGCCTTAATTGGTTTGAATTGCTTTGAAATCCTATTGGTTGATTTATACATTAATCTAGGTTAGAACCTTCTAAGCTAGTAATTTGGGTTGAAATTGAGACTTACCTGGTGATATTTCTCTTGGATACATTAGTAGATTGACCATAGGTAATAAAGGTGAAACCTTTTTTGGATAGAATGTGTCATGATTCCTTTCTGAGTTAGGTAATTCTTGAGACTTACCCGGTAAAGGCTTACCTGATCCTTAGTTTGATAATTTGGTTTGTAGTTAATTTCCCCCTCTCTATCTTGAGACTTACCCAGTGATAGGTAGTTGGGATCGGAACTAGATGTTCTGGAGACTTACCCGGTAATAGACCATCAGAGTAGAAACATTCATCCTTGTTGCTTTTCAACCATGATACCTTGTGAGTTATCCTGAGTCCATGTGTATAAACAATGATCTTAAACCCCTTCAAAACCTTGGAATCCATTTATTAATTAATTGTTTGTTTGTCTTTTGAACTGTTTTCAATTGAATTGATATTCAATTGCGAACTACCAAAAACCCCTTCAAAACCATTTGTTCTTTTTCCCTTCCTTTTCCAACCTCTTTCTTTATTCGAGATTTATACTATAATTAATCACTATTGCAAATTGAATCCCCAAGTCTTTGTGTTCGACCTTGGAGTACTTGCTCTGCTGCATATGTCCATACAATGTGGGTTCGCTGCAATTGAGTAATTATTACAAGAATATAAATTTAAAGCATACCGTTGTTTTACTAACCTGTGAGTCTTTATCATTGTTGATAAGATCTATAGGGGTGTAAAACCAGCGAACAACAAGGTCTTGTTATTTTTTTTCTTGTCCTCAAACGTCATCTCAAAATGGTAAAGATGAACGGATACTTCGTACTCTCAATGAAAAAACTGGTAGTGTCTTAATTCACGCATCCATGCCTCCGACTTATTGGGTAGAAGCTCTCAACTTGGCATGGTACTTGCACAATATAATTCCATCCAAAGCCATAGATAATCACACACCTACCTACTGCGCGCCTCTTTGGCCAACATCCATCGTATGATCATCTTCGCGTCTTTGGTTGCCTTTGTTATCCATACCTCGACTCATAAACTATCACCTCGTTCCACCTAGGGCTGAGCATCGGTTCAAAACCGAACCGAACCGAACCGATAACCGAAAACCCGTAAAACCTGGACCGAAAACCGCAACCGAAATTCCCGGTTCGGTTTCGGTTTGAACCAAAAATTTTCGGTCTCGGTTTCGGTTGAACCGAAATTGAAGAAAGCGATAGATATGTAGATTGTAGATGATAGATTCATATTCGATTTTAGGGCGAAACAAAATCAAAACAGAGACAGATTCCATGAACTGAAGAACAATAAAAAATCGACATACAATTACAGGTTCAATTCCAAATCTAGATTCCGAGATTCAAACAAAATCACAACAAAAAACAAATGAAAAGAGCAAGAAGTGAAGAACAATCATGTATCATGTATCAAGATCTAGATCTCGGCTTCTCTCTTAGCCCTCGCGGGATATCAGATCCAGATCCAGATCTTGCCACTTCGCCTCACAACTCTCGTCTCTCAACTCTAACTTGTCGCCGATATGAACCTCACCGTTCCGATCTGTTGTTGGAGTCCATGGCGTCACTGCGTTGAGGTGGAGACTCATAAAACCAGAGAACTTTTAACGAAGAAAAGAAGAAAGAAACGAACCTGCGTGAGGGAAATGGAGTCGCTGGCGTCGGCCGTCACTGCTCGGGGAAACGCCGTCGCTGGGAGCCTGAGAGAGAGTCGGGGGCTGGGGAGTAAACAGGGAAGCAAGAAGTGAAGAACCAAACGGCTGCCAAACCCTTGTTCTGTTCTGTTCTTTTTTTTTCCCCCAAACGGTAAACATATCTATCTTCTCTTAAATACTAGGGTTGGGCCGGCTGGAGTGCTGGACGGGTTTTTTCGGTCCAAACCTTCGGTTTGCGGTTCGGTTCAGCAACCGAACCGAAATCCTAAATTTCTTGGACCGTAGACCGAACCGATAAATGCAGTTCCCGGTTCGGTTTGACCCGAAAAAAGCGGTTTCGGTTCGGTTCAAGTGAACCGACCGTATTTTGCTCAGCCCTAGTTCCACCCCGTGTGTATTCCTTGGTTACTCACCCACCCATCGAGGCTATAGATGTCTTTCGTCTAGATAATAATAAAGTTTTAATCTCCCGTCATGTGGTTTTTGATGAATACGTGTTTCCTTTTTAAAACCCGCAAACACCGACATCTCAAACCCGCCAAACGGATGAGCCGACACAGGTTGTTCGTTTCCAGCTCTTGTAGCAAAATCCAAATAGCTCTACTTCCCAAAACACACAACCCATACCAGCCCACACCTTTACCCGGCCCAGCGTACCAGCCTAGATTCTGCAGCCCAGTGTGCTTCAACCCACACCTCCTCGTGCTTCTACTTCAGCCCAGCGCGCTTCAACTCCCCCTTCTTCTAACCCGGCCTAGTATGTCCAGACCATTCCCGGCCCAAACAACCAGCCCAAAGCCCCTCTTTCTTCTACTTTACCAGCCCATCACTCCTCTCCTCCTCTAATATCCACGACCGGCCTAACTATCAGCCCCAATAACTCAATCCCACTAGTCCAACCTATTAAGACTCGTCTCAGTCCAAAATTATCAAACCCAGTCCGAAATATGCCCTTCAGACAGAGGGCCATTTCTCCCCTCCCAAAATCACCTACCCAAGCCATGTAGGATACGAATTGGAATTCCACAATGACAGTTGAGTTTAAGGCGTTAATTAAAAATGAAAATAGAAGCTTGTCCCGTGGCCATGGGATACTAATATTATCCGTTATATGTGGTTGTTTAAGCATAAGTACAGGTCAGACGGCACCCTATAACGCCAAAAATCTCATTTGGTGGTTAATGGTGAATGTCAACATGTAGGCATCGATTGTGAAGAAACTTTTAGTGTTGTAGTCAAACCCTCCACAATCCGCACAAATTTAACTATTGTAGTTTCTAAAGGTTGGCATATTCATCAGCTAGATGTGAAAAATGTCTTTTTGGATGGACATCTCAGAGAGAGTCTATATGCATCAACAACCAGGCTTCAAGGCCTTCTCTCGGCCAAATGATTAATGTCTCCTCCGGCGCTCGCTCTATGACCGTGAGCAAGCGCCCATGCTTGGTATCAAAGATTTGCTGCATTTCTTTTCAAGTTAGACTTCAAGGAGTGTAAATCTGACTAGTATGTATTTTTCTACCCATGTTCTCAAGGCACGGCGTATCTCAAGGTACGACGTATCTACTGCTATATGTGGATGTTATTGTGCTCACTGCTTCCTCAACATCCCTATTACATTCCCTTATGGAGTCTCTCCTTTCTGAATTTTCAATGACAAACCTGGGATGTTCATTACTTCTTGGACATCTCAATACTTTTTAACTCTTTTTCCCTTTTTCTACGTCAACATAAATACACAATGGAAATCCTCACTAAAGCGGGAGTGACAACATGCAAGCCTTCTACGACACCAGTTGATACCAAGGTCAAATTGAGCGCTACCAACTACTTGTCGGTCAAAGATCCCACCACCTACAGAAGCCTTTTTGGTGCCTTACAATATTTGAACTTCACACACCCAAACATCACTTATATCGTACAACAGATTTGCTTATTTAAGCATGATCCCCGCGACAATCATCTACAGGCTTTGAAACGCATGTTACATTGTATCAAGAGCACTATAACCCTTGGACCCACTATATGTAAGTCTACCTTATGTTTGGGCAGGTTGTCTAGAAGGTATGGTAGTGTGTCTACCTCGGCGACAACATCTCTCTTGGTCTTCAAAGCGTCAAACGACAATCTCTAAATCAAGTGCAGAAGTAGAATATTGCGGGGTTGTCAACGCCGTCGCTAAAATTTGATATTTACGCAATCTTTTGTTCGAAAAAATCCACCGTTTTTTTATTTATAATAAATTCTAATTTTTATATCGTCACAAAAACTCCACAGTTTCACAAATTCAGTTTTTTTTAATAAAAAAAAATGTAGTTTCTGATTGGATATGTGAATAGATTTTTTAAAAAAATTAACTCTAATTTCCTTTTATAACTTTTATCGTAATGTTTCTTACCATTCATATATGTTACTCTAATTTCAACTTTTTTTTATTTTTTATGATGAATTAATTTCAACAAAAATTATTTACCATTTTATTTATTTGTTGCTTATATTGATTAAATTCAATACCGAGATATTTGATTGCTAAAGTTATTTTTTTTATTATGACTTTTAAATATATTACGACTAGTCTATTATAACATCATTAGCCATTAAAAATAATAATTTTAGTTATCATTATATATTAAATATATATAAATTTTATAAATTATATGATTAACAACAAAAGGACCGACTTAATTACTTGACTGAACAGTCTATTATAAAAAGAAATTGCTATTCTCTTCATCCTTTCTCCTGCTGTTTCTCAGCGTTATGCTTCAATTCTTTGTTCTCGCATTCTCTTGCTTCGACTTCTACGATCGACTTGGCTTCGACTTGCTTGACGTTCTACTTTGATAATTTTCTGCCCATTCTGCATTGAAGAGTAAGTCTTTTCTTTTCTTTTATTTTGCATTGTTTTCTTTGCCTTTTTTTTTTTTTACTTCTGATCTTGATACCAATTTTGAGCACGTCCAAATACTTCTCGTTTCATAGATCGGCCACAAAAAATTTAATTTTGATTGAAGAAAAATATATAAAACTCTTCTTCGCTTCTTCCTCCCCTCGTTATAGAAATCGTTAAATTTATCTTTATATCCGTTGGATTTAAGACGTGGAGGGGATGCACGCCACAAGTGAACCTTTACACATTAGCTTTCGGGGTTCCATCCTAAAATCAATTGACAATAGAAGGAGTAACCTTAGGTTTATATGTTAGGTTCACATTATTCAGTCAATATGGGACACAATAATCCATACATATCAAAGCTAAATTTAACATGGTATTAGAGCTAAGGTTCGTGGGATGTCGTTATTTTGTGTTTGGGTTGTGATTAGCGAATATGCTATCCGTCCGTTTGGCTAATTCGGCCTTGAGGTTTTGTGTCAAATATAAACTCAAGGTTACTCATTCTATTGTCAATTGGTTTTAGGATGGAACTCGAAAACTAATGAGTAAAGGTTCACTTGTAGCGTGTATCCCCTCCACGTCTTACATCATAAGCAAGCAGAAAAATATATTGCTAAATTTAAGAGAAATTTATTTAAACATAAGCAGGTACTCTCTTCCTTCACGTGGTTGTTCTCCTGCTCAATTCTTGACATCCTGCTTTTCATGATTATCCGTTCTTCTGCATCGAAGGGTAAGCGACAATTTCCTTCCTTCTTTTGTTATGCATCAATTCGTTTGCTTCCTTCGGTGATTACAGTTTGAAAGTACCGACTTGTTTTATTGTCAAATTTAAAAGTCTATTCAATAATAATAAGCACTTACTCTTCACTTCCTTCGTTCTTTTTAGCCTTGGTTCATTTTTTTTTTGTTTTGTGATTTTTTTAACTGATCACAAAAATGAAGTTTAAGATAAAAAGGAGAGAGCCTGAGATAAGTTACACAGTCCTTTCTGAAACAGTCAAGTCATCATTGAATAGTGTTGATTTTGAGAAGAATTTTGACAATGAGGAAAAGTTGCGATCTTCTTGTGGAAAAAAGCGGACTGGTGAGGAGATGATAGATAGTGGCAGTAGCAAGAATCTTAAAATGGATCCAGTCATGGCGGAAAAGTGTCTACTCATTCTAAAGAAACTCACAAAACATCTCTATGGATTATGTTTTAAGATGCCAGTCGATCCTGTTGCTTATGACTTGCCAAATTGTTTCTCCATAATATCTAAACCAATGGATCTTGGTACAATAGAATCGAAATTGGAGAAGGGAATGTATGCTACTGCAGAGGAATTTGAAGCTGACATCCGACTTACCTTCTCTAATGCTATGCGGTACCATCCACCTGAGCATGCTTTCCATACCATGGCCAAGGAACTCAATTCAAAATTCAGTTCAGAGTGGTCACAAACTGAAATCTCGAAACCGGAAGCATTGGATAATGAGAAGCTCTCACCAAAGAAAAGGAGTCACATTAGCGATTTCACTGTTACTTGCGGTATGGATTTCGAATTTCTTTTTTTTTACAGAGGCCAAATCTCGATATACTTATTTGTCACTGTTAATTTAGAGGACAATGCAGGTCGCAACAGCTCGGTGAAAAGAATCCCAACAAAGTCTACAAAGAAGACGGGAACTACGAGAAATAATTCAGAACGCTTGTGTATAAGACCAACGAAGAATGTTTCATCGTTAACAACTTCGAATCCGCCAACAAATCCTACATTGGAGGTTAGATATTATTTTATCACTAAAAATGACCACAAAGTTTTGTTTCTATTTCAATGTTATCTTTTGCTTGTTATGTATGATGCACTGACACATCTTTTGATTGTCATCCTTCAGAAAATTATACCTGGGATGGCTAACACCACTACACCGTTGAAGAACCTCTCTCAGAAAACTGTTCCTAAAGCGGTTAACACACATAAACCATGTGATAACTATGCTAATGATGAAGGTGAAGAACTTTATAAACCTTATAATGCATGAATTTCTAACAAACTGCATAGCATTTCTATTACTTATTGATATAGAATTCGTGAATTTGGAATCTAAATTCTGTTATTTCATTGATCAATCAGATCGGAGATCTCCTGCTTGTGGCATCCCAATGTCTCCTGTCAAAGTTATGAGAACTGAGATGCTGAAGGAGCGTTTTGCAAATATAATATCGAAAGCCCAAATTCAGATTTATCCTGTAATGCCCTGTTGCTCATATATATTCAGTGATTCAGTGATTTGTTTTGATTTGTTTTGTTTCTTATTATTATTTTTTTGTTAGTTGGGTGCCCAAATAACGTCTCAACAGAAGACTAATTGCAGTGTGCAGCATAAACGAGAAAGAAAGGCGGCCCGGCTCGCCATTGAGAAGGTTAGTTTTCCAATTTCACTTAACTAGGTTGACAGCTGCATGATAGGCAGAAGACTCTATGCAATAGTATCTAGTGATTAAGTTATTTCATATTATTCACTGATTAACGATACATGTAGGTTGTTTCATATTATCCCCTCTTTATTTGCAAATACAGATTGAAAAATCAGTAGAATTTGAAGACAATCTGTCGAGCCTGAGATGTCTTGAAAACATGATCGGTCATTTCTCAATCAAGAGTCCTTTGGAACGGTTAGGATTGTACCTCAAGGACGAATACCAGCATGGAGATGATCAGTGCACACTACCACAAGACTATGAGGAAGGAGAGATTATATGCTGAAGAAAGGACATGATTGTCACTCTGTAAATGGTTTATCAGTATACACTATATTCTTTTGTAACTACAGAAACAAAAACATATTGGTATATATTTAGTTCATTTTGAGATATTAGTTCCAAAACAGGAACTTTTATTCAGCAGAGTAGCTAGCTAGTTGTATGATTATGCACTCTTTTTGCTATAGAGAAAAGGAACAGCATGAGTTGTTCCATTGTACATTAAGGTTGTTAGTTATGTATGCCTTGTTTTGAAGGTTGGAGTATATTGATTTTTGTAGCTCATCCTGCATTCCACTCAATCAGTGTGCTTCTTGAGTATCATTGTGGCATTATGGTTTGTAACTTTCTTGAAAATTGATAATATGCTGTCAAGATATTCACTAAATCAGAATCAGTGTGCTTCTTCTTTTTTGAAAGTTAATGTTCACTGATTTTTTTTTTCTTCTGATTTTGAACAGTTATGTACTGTCTTGTAGCAACAGCAAAGAATATATTTGCTGCTCTTCTACGTAGAAACCCTGGAGTTGTGTCTAATTTCATTCAGACTAGATGATGCAGAAGCATCTTTGTGTATTGTCTTTGATCAGCTTTATTATAGACTTATATATATATATATATATATATATATATATATATATTTGTTTTAAGGCATGAGATTGTACATATTTTGATTCAAAGGAAATTTCTTGATTTCTGAATTTTATTCTGTGTTTAGACAGCTTGAGGTTCCAATATGATATGGCGTCTGTCTGGTGATGCAATTTTCAGATTAATTTTGTATAGAATTTCCCCCTGTATTTTTTGGTTTGTCTAAGAAAATACGCAATGTTTTTCGTCATTTTTATTCACTGCTATGTTGCTGTCATAGAATCATGATTGTTGATGAATTATTGGCTTTTATTTATGCCTCTCTTATTATTTGCTTGTTGTAGATTCATGCTGTAGAAGCCAACTTTGAACCTGAATTACATTGGCAAGTCAATTTTGTGTTAGGTCAAGTAAAATGAAGCATAAAAATAAAGTCTAATCAATATGAACCCTACTTAGTACCTACAATCTCCTCTTTATATTGGTATTCATTCCTTTTACTGCATCATACTTGGTCAATCCATAAATTAGTTTTACTAGGTTACTTCGTTTGTGATACTATTAAATTGTATGTGATTCATTTGTTATGACTATATAACCTCAATACCTCATATCAAATACTTGTGCTCAGTGGCGGAGTCGGCGGTTTTTATAGCGGGGCCAACACTAGTGCCCATAAAAAAAATTTAATCGGTATTAAAAGCAATTAGCTATAAAAAAAATGCTTAGAATTTAAACCAAATTCGATGATCTAGAGATTGAATCGAAGGTAGTTAAACTGACGTATATTTTAATGTTGAATTGCTAAGTTGTTAAATGATTAGTTTATGTGATTTAAGGTTAGTTAAATAAATTTATTTTTTATTATAGATATATTGGGTTGGGTTGGGCTTGGGCTTTGTTTTGTGAAAGATAAACATAATTTTTGGGCTGCTAAAATATTTTAAAAAAAAACTAGGTTTCACGCTACTGCCGTCCTTCGTTCCATCTTCTTCTTCGTGAGTTCGTTCCATTTTCTCTCTTCAGTTCTTGAGTTCTTCCTCCGTCTCCTCTATCTCGTCCCTACTCCATACCATTGGTTGTCGGAAGGTTAATGAGGGCAGTGGCCCCCTCCATACCCCCCCAACTCCGCCTCTGCTTGTGTTGTTGTCAACCATAAAATTTTATATTTGTAATTATTAAACTGAGTATTGTGTAAAAAAACACTCAAGTATAACGAGGTGATATTCTACCAAGAATAATTCAACAACTCTAAAGAACTATGTTTCCAAACGGGTGATTTAATATAACATTTTGATTTTCCATGAAATCTTTCACTCTTTGTGTCTAAAGAAATAAAGGTTATGTTGTAATCAAACTTAACAAGAGAAGGCATACGATAGGATCGAATAGGGTTTTATTATCAAGATTAGACTTGGGCAGATCCCAACTCAGGCCGAGCCCGGAATTCGGACTTGGTCCAGGAAAATGGACTCGGGCTTTGGGTCGAGCGGGTGGGTCCCGGTTATTTTTTTTAAAAAAAAAGGGGAGGGGGATTCATATTAAATATAAAAAAATATTTAAAGTACATAGTTACTATTCGCGCAATCGCGCGGTCAAAAATTACCAATTGCACTACGGATGCGGAACCTGCTTGCGCTTCAGGCTGGGGCGAAAGCGCATTCCGCATCCGCCGGTTTTTTTTCCCCGGGAATAAAATCTCGGGCAGATGCGTATTCCAAATGCGCCTCAATTTAGCCTTGGTGCAGTCGAAGAGCGCATCCGGCTTGTCCTATTAGCGAACTTTGTCCGCTCGGTTAAATCACTCTTAAAGTATTGCACAAAAAAACAAGTAGCTCAATATATATACACATTTGAACCGTATCTTGAGGTCTCAGCTTCAAATCTTAAAATCAACCTTTATATCTAACTAGTTTAATAAAGAGGGTATCATAATAAACTCAACAAGAAAAGAAGTAACAATACACAAAATAAGAGAATCATATTTTAAACCATAAGGATTGATTATTAGGTCTAATTAACCTTCAATAAGGTTAATTACAATCAGAATCTTTCCATACCAAAAAAATTTTACAATCAGAATGTGATTGGCTCTTTGTAATCCCTTGACTAACATGTGGTTGGCTCTTTGTAATCCCTTGACTGACCTGAAGTTCCAAGTGACTGTCTTTCTGCGTATTTGTTCGCCTTACATCTTCTTTGCCCTTCTATTGTGGTGAGTATTCTTTCGGCTCTTAAAAGTAGAATTTTTTTATTTAATTCTTACATTATATTCAGCAAAGTCAGCAACTAAATACTCAATTATATAGCAGTTGTTAACTAAAACTTGATCACAAAGGCGGAGACCTATCATGATCCGCCTCTTTACAGTTGTTAGTGTCTTAACTGCTTCATAGATGAGATAAAGTCCAAATTAAATGACTGATAAAATGGAACAGACAAAAACATGATATTTTACATTAAATTAAATTCTTAAAAGTGAAAGTGGTTTTATCTGTGTTTCTCTCAATCTATCTCTACAATTTTCTCTTCTCTAATGTAACAAATGTTGTTCACTGTAGCTCACGGATAACCTCTTGTTTCAATGTTATGTATCTTGGGTGACTTGATCGCTAACGTGGGTAACAACAACCACCTCCATTTGGAGCATGAAGCAACCAATGTGTAGGCAGACTAACTAACGATTCAGTCGATCTCCTTCAACAACAAGCTCAGCAACACAGTTACTAATTCACGCCAATTGAAAACAAGTTAATGCTTCCAGTGGCTACCAATCACCAATGCAATTCAAGCATCGTTGTATAGGCTAAAATCATGACAATATGTGAATATATGTTTTCGATAAACTTTAAGTAACAATTATTTCAAGTATAACATTATGACCAAGAATTATCTCATAACAATCTGGAACCAAACGAGAACTAATATGATGGATAACCATATTGTATGTTATATCCGTATTCATAATTATAGAAGGGCCACAACACATGAATATATAACTATCTACTTTCAGACTAGCAACAAGCTCACGTAATCAAGTAGACATGAATAAATAAAGCCATGAATTAAACCTCCAATTGACAAAAAATCAGATACATATCAGCAATGTAAAAAGCTTATATATATAATTATAGATATAGTAAAAGACAAAAATAAATGCAATGTAAAGAGCTTATATATATAATTAGAGAGTAGATACAATAAGACAAAATAAATGCAAGTTTGGACACAACTAAGCTCATGACAATGTTCATTAAGAACACGTTCTCATACATCATGCAAAAACAAAGTAAAACTCAGAAAAAATAAAACTACAATTATATATCACATTAATCCTTCTCAACTTGTACTTCTAAGGTTTCTCAAAAATAATTTTCTGAGAAAAATTACAATAAATTGAAATTAATATATTAACATGCTCTGTCGAAATCAAATGAGCTAGACCCAACATAATGGTGGCAGAATCCTACAAGGTAAAATGAAAATTAATAATCTCATCCATATTACACTATATAATTATTTCTTGGTTTTTTTTGTTTGTAGATTCTCTTTAAGGTATTTCATCGAACATCTAGACGACAAAAAAAAAAAAAAAAAAAAAAAAAAAAAAAAAAAAAAAAAAAAAAAAAAAAAAAAAAAAAAAAAAAAAAAAAAAAAAAAAAAAAAAAAAAAAAAAAAAAAAAAAAAGTGTATAACCTATGTAGTGATATATGAAGAGTTTCCTATTCACCGGCATTCAACTGAGAAAAGTCAGAAAACATGAAGATTCAAAGACGAAAACAAAACCAGAAAATTACCCAAAATCAATGAAGAGAAGTTGAGACAAAATTTGATTACAAGGATTAAAATGCTTTGGATCGCATGATTTGTATTCGTTAGGGTTAGACGCTTTTATTTAAATCTAAAAAGAAGCATAAGCAAATTGGAAAAATTATAGTGTAACCTCGTCTCCATCACCCCACCATCAGCCTTATTTCTGCAGAAGAAAGAGAGAAAAGAAACGAGACAAGAGACATGCTAATAAATAACCTCTAAGCCTTTCACTAACTATCATGACTGTAACACCCCAAATCCGTACGACTCGGAATGCTACTAGGCTAGGATCTCACAATGGATCCTGACCCTAGTCTGACAACAAATTCACTGAATCTTACAACAAGGCATCAATATATTAAAACAAAACATAAAACTGATATATATATATATATATATATATAAATCAAAAGGATGATACAGAGTACTGTTGAGTACAAAGTCAAACAGAAATTCGTACAATAATGATAAACCCAAAATCCCACGATAACGCCCAGTGTACGGAACCCTCAGCAGATCACCCCTCTGGATCACTCTACAGCTCTCCTAACCTGCAAATGATCTACAACACTGTATAAAACCGTTAACTAACCATACACATATATAAGAAGATGCTAGAGCACAATCACATATCAATAAAATTAACACTTCATCATGATATCACACATTTACCCGGTTTATTATCTTTATAACGTTAATCACTCAAGAGTATATAAATCAGTATATGAAAATACGTGACACGAGGAATGAATATAATCCTCGCCTCTGCGTGCAATAACTAGCTGGAGTGGTATCAGCGCACTTTCCCGTATACCATATGGAGTGGTAGGTGCCCTTCCCGTATACCAGAACTAACTAGCTTACAGAGAACTTCCCAGACTCCACTACGGGATGAAAGGTAAGTTGTCACAGCCACTACAATGGGCGGTCAATATAACATAGGTCGGTGACCAACATAAAGCATGTTATAAAGCATATAACAAACACCACTCATGCACACATCCAATATAAGGATGGCAGCTAAGTAAGTCCTATGGACTTACCTCAATCTCAGAAGTCGTATCACTACGATCAGCTCTCACTAAGGTCCACTCCAAACTGGAGGACAATCAGCCTATACAAGGCATATATATATATATATATATATATATATATATATATATATATATCAAACTCCTATCACACAAAGGGGTCACACCTAGACCCAAGGGATCCATAAGGATCATATCCAACTCGTAAACCTCAAGGACGTAACCGGCAAATCAATAACATACTCATCATAAACCGATACCTAGCATGGTACTAGTTCCCCCATACTAGGAAAGGAAAGGAGCTACCCAACTATGGGTAGTCCCGGGACAAGACGCACCTGCGTGATCAAGGGACGCATGAGTGGAGTAGACAACCCGCAGGCGCGGCAGGGATCAGCCGCAGGCGCGGCAGGGATCAGTCGCAGACGCGGTGACACGGGACGTAGGCAAGGCGCTGGCGCTGCGGCACTGTATCCTCAACATAGGAATGTCCTTCGAACGCAGGCGTCTCATACCTCGCTCTAGGACTGCAATAGGATGCTCAGCAAACGTGTGGTCCGGCTCAACCACCAAATCATCATAACTCACGATGTGTCTCGAATCTGGTATGTACTCCCTCAGTTGAGACACATGAAATACAGGGTGAACACCCTCTAATCTCGGAGGCAAGGCTAATCTGTAAGCTACGCTCCCAACCCGATCCAGAATCTCAAACGGTTTGACATATCGGGGACTCAACTTCCCCTTAATGCCAAAACTCCTAACACCTCGTGACGGGGACACTCTCAGCCACACATGGGCTCCAACTCTGAACTCTAGAGGTCTACGCCTCCTATCAGCATAAGACTTCTGACGGCTCTGCGCAGTCAGCATACGCTCTCTGATCAATGTTACTCGAGCCATATCATCCTGAATCTGATCAGGTGTTAAACCACTGACACTGCTCTGCTCATCCCAACATAACGGGGTACGACATCTCTGTCCATACAGTGCCTCATATGGGGTCATCCCAATAGATGCATGCCAGCTGTTGTTGTATGAGAACTAAACAAGTGGGAGATGATCTGTCCACACTTGTCCCCAATCCAACACACAAGCTCGCATCATATCCTTCAGCGTCTGAATGGTCCTCTCTAACTGACCATCTGTCTGAGAATGGAACGTAGTCGTGAAGTGCAAACTCGTCCCCAGGGCAGTCTGAATGTGCTGCCAAAACCTCGAGGTAAATCGTCCATCTCTGTCTGAGACGATCGTCCTCGGTACACCATGGAGTCTCACTATCTGCCTAGTGTACTCCTCAGCTAATCTGCTCACCGGTCACGTCTCCCTAATAGGAATGAAATGTGCCGTCTTCGTCAATCTGTCCACAATAACCCAGATGGCATCAAAACTCCGGCTCAGCCTCAGTCCAGTCACAAAATCCATGGTGATGTCCTCCCACTTCCTCTGTGGAACAGGAAGTGGATGGAGCTCACCTCCAGGTCTGAAATGCTCGATCTTGACCTGCTGGCAGGTCGCACACTGTGCCACAAATCTGGCCACATCGGGCTTCAGCCCTCCCCACCAATATATACGTCTCAAGTCTTGATACATCTTACTGTACCTAGATGTACAGAGTAAGGTGTACAGTGAGCCTCTTGTAAAATCCTCTGCCTCAGCTCTGTATCAGCAGGTACACAGACGTGACCGCGGCGCCTCAAAACTCCATCTGCTCCAAGCAGGAACTGTGGTGCCTCATCCCGAGACATCTTATCTCGTATCCTCATCAATGTCGGGCAGGTCTCCTGCTTCTGTTGGATCTCGCCCAACAGATCAGGAAGGACCTCTAAAGTACGTAGTTGGGCATCCTCATCAGGAAACTGGATGTCCAACTCTAACCAGATCAGATCTCTCTGCAACTGATGTTGAATTGTCAATCTTGCAACCGCCAACTCTCGAGGCGTCTTCCTGCTCAGGGCGTCGGCGACAACGTTCGCCTTCCCGGGATGGTACAGAATCTCCAGATCAAAATCCTTGATCAGCTCGAGCCACCTACGCTGGCGGTTATTCAATTCCCGCTGCGTGAAAATATACTTCAGACTCTTATGGTCTGTGAAGATCTGACACGTAGCACCATACAGGTAATGTCTCCAGATCTTCAGTGCATGAACTACCGCTGCCAACTCCAGATCATTAGTCGGGTAGTTCTCCTCATACGTCTTCAACTGTCGAGACGCATAAGCAATAACTCTGCCTCGCTGCATCAAAACACATCCCAAGCCTAGCTTGGATGCATCACTATAAACCACAAAATCCTCAGTACCCTCTAGTTGTGCCAAAATAGGAGCAGAAGTCAAACGCCTCTTCAACTCCTCAAAACTCTGTCTGCACTGATCAGACCACACAAATCTGGTAGTCTTCCTCAGCAAACTCGTCAGTGGACGGGCAATCACAGAGAATCCCTCCACAAAGCGTCTGTAATAACCGGCTAGGCCAAGGAAACTACGTACTTCCTTGACGTTTGTCGGTGTCGTCCAAGTTGCTACTGCCTCTATCTTCACTGGATCCACCTTGATCCCCTCAGCTGAAACCACATGACCCAGGAATGCTACCTCTGGCATCCAGAACCCACACTTAGAGAACTTAGCATAAAGTTCTCTATCCCGCAAAACCTACAATACAGTCCTCAGATGTCCTGCATGCTCCTCTCCACTGCGAGAGTATACCAGAATATCATCAATAAAAACCACCACAAACTGATCCAGGAAGTCGATGAGGATACTGTTCATCAACTCCATGAAGATGGTTGGGGCATTCGTAAGCCCAAATGGCATCACTACAAACTCGTAGTGGCCATATCTGGTCCGGAATGTTGTCCTGTGCACATCCTGCTCTCTCACCCTCAGCTGGTGATAACCTGAACGCAGATCAATCCTGGAGAACACAGTCGCTCCCTGTAGCTGATCTAACAAATCATCAATGCGCGGCAGTGGATACTTGTTCTTGATGGTCACCTTGTTAAGCTTTTTGTAATCTATGCATAACCTCAGTGATCCGTCCTTCTTCCGTACGAAGAGGACAGGTGCTCCCCATGGGGACACGCTAGGGCGAATGAAGCCCTTCTCAGCCAACTCCTCGAGTTGCTTCTTCAGCTCCAGCATCTCGACAGGCGCCATCCGGTATGGGGCCTTCGAGATGGGTCTCGTACCAGGCTCTAACTCGATACTGAAATCCACACTCCTCTGAGGCAGCAAACTGGACGGCTCAACAAAAACATCAGTAAAATCACAGACAACTGGGATATCCTCTAAGGTTGGACTCTCTCCCTCCTTCATGGCATAACACCAGAAGGCCTCGCAACCCTGTGCAATCAATCTAGCTGCCCGTATAGCGCTGATAACTGTGCCTGTCTTTCCAAGGTCCCAACCTCGGAAAACCTCTATCTGGCCTAACTCGGTAGAGAGGGTAACAGTCCTCCTACCTACATCTAGGACTGTAGAGTGTCTATCCATCCAGTCCATACCTAAAATGACTTCTTCATGCTCTAATGGCATGATAAAGAAGTCAACTAGTAACACACGGGTCCCTACAGAAATGGGACAACCGTGAATCTCACGGGTACCTCTGACCCTACCACCATCGGGTAACCCTATAATAAAGGGTATTCCCTCAACTGTATCTAAACCAAGACGCTCTACACAAGCATCAGAAATAAAAGAGTGTGTAGCACCAGTATCAAATAAAACTCTAACAGGTAAACCATGAATCAGAATGGTACTTGTAGCAGTAGGTGCAGCTGGCTCCTCTGCACTCCTCAACTCAAAAACGCGACCCTGTGGGCTTTTGGTATCAGTGGTGCCCCCACCACGACCTCTGCCTCTACTCGGCCCAGGAACAGATCCCTGAGTCGTAGGGCGATCTGGAACCCTATGATGTCCCTGAGTCTGCTGTTGCTGAGGTGGCCTCTGCCCACCTCCCGCTGCACTGGCAGGGGAAGAACCCTGCTGAGATGAAGCTCCGCCCTGGCGGCACTAAACAGCCCTGTGACCTTGCCTACCACAGGTGTAGCAAGTCACTAATGGCCTCATGCACTCTGACCTCATATGCCCTGGATCTCCACAGTTAAAACACTGACGTCCCTTCAGTGAGTCTCAATTTCATAATAAATCTTTTTTTTATAATAAATCTTTTTTTTTATCGTCACAAAAACTCCACAGTTTCACAAATTCAGTTTTTTTTAATTAAAAAAATGTAGTTTATGATTGATATGTGAATAGATTTTTTTTTAAAATTAACTCTAATTTCCTTTTATAACTTTTATTGTAATGTTTCTTACCATTCATATATATGTTACTCTAATTTCAACTTCTTCTTCTTTTTTTTTGTATGATGAATTAATTTCAACAAAAATTATTTACCATTTTATTTATTTGTGGCTTATATTGATTAAATTCAATATCGAGATATTTGATTGCTAAAGTTATTTTTTTATTACGATTTTTAAATATTTTACGACTAGTCTATTATAACATCATTAGTCATTAAAAATAATAATTTTAGTTATCATTATATATTAATTATATATAAATTTTATAAATTATATGATTAACAACAAAAGGACCGACTTAATTGACTGAAAAGTCTATTATAAAAAGAAATTGCTTTCCTCTCAATCCTTTCTCCCGCTGTTTCTCAGCGTTCTGCTTCGATTCTTAGTTCTCGCGTTCTCTTGCTTCGACTTCTACGATCGACTTGGCTTCGACTCAGCGTTCTGCTTCGATTCTTTGTTCTCGCGTTCTCTTGCTTCGACTTCTACGATTGACTTGGCTTCGACTTGCTTGACGTTCTACTTTCATAATTTTCTGCCCATTCTGCATTGAAGAGTAAGTGTTTTCTTTTCTTTTGTTTTGCATTGTTTTCTTTGCTTCTTTTTTATTGTACTTTTATCTTGATACCAATTTTGAGCACGTCCAAATATTTCTCTTCTTCGCTTCTTCCTTCCCTCGAAATTGTTAAATTTATTTTTATATCCGTCGGGTCTAAGACGTGGAGGGGATGCACGCTACAAGTGAACCTTTACACATCAGCTTTTGGGGTTCCATCCTAAAATCAATTGACAATAGGAGGAGCTACCCTTGGGTTTAGCGAATATGTTATCCGTCCGTTTGACGAAGCCGGCCTTAAGGCTTTGTGTCAAATATAAACCAAAGGTTACTCATTCTATTGTAAATTGGTTTTAGGATGGAACCCGGAGACTAATGTGTAAAGGTTCACTTGTGGCGTACATCCCTCCATGTCTTAGACCATGAGCAGAAAAATATATTGCTAAATTTAAGAGAAATTTATTTAAACATAAGCAGGTACTCTCTTCCTTCACGTGGTTGTTCTCCCGCTCAATTCTTGACATCCTGCTTTTCATGATTATCCGTTCTTCTGCATCGAAGGGTAAGCGACAATTTCCTTCCTTCTTTTGTTATGCATCAATTCGTTTGCTTCCTTCAGTGATTACAGTTTGAAAGTACCGACTTGTTTTATTGTCAAATTTAAAAGTCTATTCAATAATAATAAGCACTTACTCTTCACTTCCTTCGTTCTTTTTCGCCTTGATTCCTCCTGCTTCATTTATATTTTTGGCAGGTTGTTGGGTATAAAAGGAAAGTTCCGATAATTTCCAAAGGACCGCAAATCAATCCGTTTAGTTTCCATATAGTTCAAATTCATTCCTTTTCAGACATAAGGAGAAGACGTCTCCTACCTTTCTCCTTCACTACTCTACCTTCACCATTGTTAGACCTTAGTTAGTTTTTAGGAAAGATTCAGCCTTTCATATTTCATTCAGTTCAGATACGCTCTGCGATACTGAGATTCATTGTTTTGTTGGTTTTCGAGTTAATACAGCTGAGTACTTTTGTTTTCCCTTTTGTTATTTCATCTTTTATGCATTCTTTATTTGAATTGATTGTTGATTTCATTATGTTGATTATTGGCTAGAAACCTTTGTGGTTCCAAGGTGTATAGAATTTGGTTATGCCTTGGTCGATGATGGAATAGATTGTGCCTTAATTGGTTTGAATTGCTTTGAAATCCTATTGGTTGATTTATACATTAATCTAGGTTAGAACCTTCTAAGCTAGTAATCTGGGTTGAAATTGAGACTTACCTAGTGATATTTCTCTTGGATACATTAGTAGATTGAGACTTACCACTGGTCTACCATGTACGCTGCCTCTTCTCAGACCCTCCGGTCTGAGAAGCTCTCCTCTGACTCGCCCGCTCTAGCTCATAGTCGGCGGCTCTGGCAGCCTCCTCTACACGTCTGATAAATGCTCGGAACTCTGATCCCCCATGGAGACACGATCAGACTCACCAGACTGGGCTCTCTGTGCCCCCTGTCTCTCCGCTGCCCCGTTCCCAGTCTCAGGAACGACGCTCTCAGCAACCTCCTCGTGTATCTCTCCCGCATGTGAACCGTCAGCAGGAGTCCTACCCCATCCTCTACCTAGAGGGGGTCTACCTCTACCTCGCCTAGCTGTAGGTAAAGCTCTAGTCTAAACCATCTGCAGAAGACATAAACCTAACTTAGAAGGCTATATATATGCCATATGTATAGATATATAACAGATCAATCACAACAGAATATCTATATATATCTATACTGTTGAGATCTTCAGAGGGGCGATGGTTCACGTACACGATATCCCAAAACATTTGTACTCATTTTAAAACCAAAACCTTTTGAAAAGTCATACCCCTTTCGGGTTCTGTTTATTTATCTATTCGAACTTTATTGTAGATTACTAGTGCCATTGTTGTCAACCTGGACTCTAATACCAACTTTGTAACACCCAATATTCGTAGGACTCGGAGTGTTACTGGGCTAGGATCTCACAATGGATCCTGACCCTAGCCTGACAAAAAATTCACTGAATCTTACAACAAGGCACCAATAGATTAAAACAAAACATAAAACTGATATATATATATATATATATATATATATATATATATATATATATATATACATACATACATATCAAAAGGATAATACAGAGTACTGCTGAGTACAAAGTCAAACAGAAATCCGTATAATAATGATAAACCCAAAATCCCACGATAACGCCCAGTGTACGGAACCCTCAGCAGATCACTCTGCAGCTCTCCTAACCTGCAAAGGATCTACAACACGGTATAAAACCGTTAGCTAACCATACACATATATAAGAAGATGCTAGAGCACAATCACATATCAATAAAATTAACACTTCATCATGAAATCACACATTTACCCGGTTTATTATCTTTATAACGTTAATCACTCAAGAGTATATAAATCAGTATATGAATATACGTGACACGAGGAATGAATATAATCATCGCCTATGCATGCAATAGCTAACTGGAGTGGTATCAACGCACTTTCCCGTATACCATATGGAGTGGTAGGTGCCCTTCCCGTATACCAGAACTAACTAGCTTACAGAGAACATCCCAGACTCCACTACGGGATGAAAGGTAAGTTGTCACAGCCACTACAATGGGCGGTCAATATAACATAGGTCGGTGACCAACATAAAGCATGCTATAAAGCATATAACAAACACCACTCATGCACACATCCAATATAAGGATAGCAGCTAAGTAAGTCCTATGGACTTACCTCAATCTCAGAAGTCGTATCACTACGATCAGCTCTCACTCAGGTCCACTCCAAACTGGAGGACAAACAGCCTATGCAAGGCATACATATATATATATATATATATATCAAACTCCTATCACACAAAGGGGTCACACCTAGACCCAAGGGATCCATAAGGATCATATCCAACTCGTAAACCTCAAGGACGTAACCGGCAAATCTATAACATACTCATCATAAACCGATACCTAGCATGGTACTAGTTCCCTCATACTAGGAAAGGAAAGGAGCTACCCAACTATGGGTAGTCCCGGGACAAGACGCACCTGCGTGATCAAGGGACGCAGGAGCGGAGTAGACAACCCGCAGGCGCGGCAGGGATCAGCCGCAGGCGCGGTGACACGGGACGCAGGCAACGCAGGAAAGGCGCTGGCGCTGCGGCACGACTTCCGCAGGGGCGGCGGCTTCTAGGCGCGGGGGCGGCGTCTGTGCAGAACTTGAACCCGCGGCTTCTCTTTGGCTCTTCACGTGATCAAATCACGTCTTCTCTCATCCAATTCACACACAAACATATACATACACATTCCAACATTAATCTATGCTCAAACATCTAATCCTAAGCTAAAGAGATGGAAACAAAGAAGAAGAGAAGGAGAAGAAGCAAGAACTCACCACTACTGAAAATCCTAGGCTGCAGGAAGAGTCACACACATTAGTAGCTGGCTTCCAAGCTCAGCATACACATCACTAGCATCATCATCAACCACAAAGTACAACTTCCAAGGAGAACAAGAACAAGATCAAAGGAAGGGATGAAGAAGCAAGAAGGACGTAGGAACTGAGGAAGAGAAGTGAAGAATAACCCTTGATCAGCCAAGGAAAAAGAAGAGGTAAGGGAAAGGTAAAGCACGAGTCAAGGGAGTCAACAAAACTGGCTGCAGCCGCCGGAAACCGCAGGGGCGGTTCCCTGAGCCGCAGGGGCGGAAACCCGCAGGTGCGGCAGTCAGGCCCGCGGGTGCGGAAAGGCCAATCTCGGCTAAGGACCAAGACTCGGTCCGAAAGAATAGGGCTCTCACAATGACATAGCACCCACCTCAACTAACCTCAGTAAAAGAAATAGTGAACAATCAACAAGTAACAGCGAGACCCAGAAATAGTGAACAATCAACAGGTAACAGCGAGACCCAACGAGACCCCTACAAGCTAAACCCAAAAGTTCATAAACTTTACCTTTCACTTATGAGCAGTATTAAGTATTAGTTATTTTTGAACCATCAAAAGCACCTAGTCACATGCATATGTGCATATGGAGTTCATGATTAAAACTATTTCAACATAGTTGAAGGAATAAGAACTCATACCTTTCTCTTTTAGTATATACCGAGCTAGAGTATTGAAGCATGAGATCTTCTCTCCATATTGCTGCACAAAAAGCTTCCTATGTGAAGGTGAAAAATAGAGATAATAATTCTAAATCAGATAATTGCAAGGACACTTAACCAAGTAATCAACACATGAGCAAAAACCATACGATAATGAGATGAGATGGAGTTATAGTTACCACCAATGTAACACCAAGAGAGTGGCAGTCCAAGGTTGTAACAACAATGTACTCGTATAACTACAAAACATACAAAAATTTTAGACCCCGATGCCAAAAAAAATAGTTAACAACCACAACAAAGAAGCACCTATCTTTATTGCGTGATTTTATGCCACGAGCACTCTATTCCTAACCTCTAACACAAACCCATAATCAATCTCATATAACAGTCATTTTGCAAGGACATCTGCCTAAACGATGAAGGTTCAAGCAGAAAATACAATGTAAAGAATCAAGTTTTGCAACAACCATTTTCATCAGCTCCTATATCCAGACAAATTTCAACGTGATAATTTGCAAAAAGGGTTCATTGAGCACACACATATGAAGCATACTTCAATAATCATAAAAAGGGTATAAGAAGTCTATACCAAGAAGACTTGTTTACATCCACTGGATAAGGGATTCATCTTATGATTGATAGTCTCTCTTCTTTTCTGCATACGAAAATACAAATTATTTACATTTTATCATAACTTTTTATTATATATAACAAATATCTCATGAATTCGGTAAATAAATTAAATTTCAACTACAAAACAAAGAGAGAAATTGCGTACATGTTCAGATTGACTGTGAGTAGCAGCAACCCTGCTTCTCTTGGTTGATAACGATGATCTAGCACTCCCTTTCTTCTTATCTTCTTCATTAGAAGAAATTACGGTTACTTAAAATATAAAAAAATACATATACATATATAATTAAAAAAATGGATCTGTTAGCGAGTGAGGTAAGAAAAGTTGATAGTGTTGGTGTTATTAGTGTTGGCAGGGTTGTCGGAGCTACTCAAAGTCCTGCCTTGAGACGAAAGCTGTTCAATTTGGTGAAAATACTTGAGCCACTGAAGCTAAGAGTGGAGAATATCTGGTCATCCATGGAAGAGCGTCAGAAAAAACTAAATGAAGTTAACTATTTAATATTATCTAGGAAAGAGCTTGCATACAATAACAACTTCATCTAAAAGTGTAGATCGAATGTTGTCCTTATCTACTGCAGAAGCTCCTTGTTTTTGCTTATCAGCAGTAAGGTAATCTCCAATACCAGGTAGCTATTGCTCTACCTTAAAAGAAAAATTGTCTGCTTAATACAATGGTCACGGGACAAAATGCTTCGAAAGAAATCAACACAATGCACTACAGAAAAGCCAAAGGAAATGTAGAAAAGGTGGGAAAAAACAGATCAAAGGAATGTGACATTTTCCTTTGATGGATACACATACATTATTAACATTTAACCCACAAAAACAAGAGAAAGATATGACAAATCTCACATTCTTATGTTAAAGATATTTCAAATAAGCATTAACTGAATGGAAGAGCAACAGGTCAGTTTTGCATCCAATAGGTATAAGAGGCCAAAAGAAAAGAAAAAAAATATTATTATTATACGGATCTTACCAAGTAGTCCATATAGACTGACTGGACAGAGTGATGAGCCTTCAACCCAATACGCACAATTTTAGGATCATATGCCTGATCATTCTCATCATGGATCCCTGAACACAATAATAAGGTTACAAGTTGTGCTAATGGTCACCGAATTCACTTAAACCCCAATACATTTTACATATTTAATTAAAAAACGGCCCCGGACCGATCGAGCGTGGAGATAATGTTCATATCAACTCGTTTCTCTAGACGGATTTGTAGAGAATTTTATAGGATGAATTAAATAATATTTTTAACCAACAAAATTACTTTCACACCAACAATATCAAAGAATTTGTCACATTTCATATCAAAGTCTAGGATGATGCCAAGAAAAGTACAAAGGAGGAGATGTCTAACAAATATTCCATTAATTCGGAACGAAAATAAATAGAAAATATAAAATCGAAAAAACCATAAAATCAATTTTGTGAAACTTAACTTTGATGGCTCCAAAAGTGGAACATCTAACAATGAAGTTAGTATATGAGACCTTGATGCAAAAGTGTTATCCATGGATTTTGGATAACTCACGAACTTACCAGTCTTTTAAATGGAGTCGGTTACGGCTCTCATCAAATAGATAATATACATTTTACATATTTAATTAAAAAAAGGGCCCCGGACCGATCGGACATGGAGATGATGTCCATATCAACTCGTTTCTCCGGACGGATTTGTAGAGAATTTTATAGTTTGGATTATATAATATTTTTAACCAACAAAATTACTTTCACACCAACAATATTAAAGAATTTGTCACATTTCATATCAAAGTCTAGGATGATGTCAGGAAAAGTACAAAGGAGGAGATGCCTAACAAATATTCACCTATCTTTGGACGAAAATAAATAAAAAATTGAAAAATTGAAAAAATTCTAAAACCAATTTTGTGAAACTTAACTTTGATGGCTCCAAAAATGGAACATCTAATAGTGAAGTTAGTATCCGAGACCATGATGCAACAATGATATTCGTGAATTTTGGATAACTCACGAACTTACCAGTTTTTTAAATGGAGTCGGCTACGGCTCTGGTCAAATGGCTAATACTAGCCAAAGAATGAGAAATTCGAAAAATTCAAGGTGATAATCTCGATGTTAATAACTGGGTTTTGGGCATTAGAAAACTCCCTTTGAAAACCGAAATTCTAATTGGAGATATTCTTCTTCACATTCGTTCATTCAAGGAAGTCTACATCAAACATATTTTAGAAAAGTCGAAAAAGTGGTCGATGATCTTGTTGTTATTGATCAGTTGTCCCCTGCCGATTTTGTTGATGGGCTCACATTGTTGGAGATCTCATTCATGATGATGTTTTTTGTTAAGCGGTATCTAGGCCTTCTCCTTCCTAACGACCTAGTTGTATGTTATTGTGTCGACCCCTCGAACCACCAGAAACGTTTAACGCTTCAAATAACTTTTTTTTCTTTTCTTTTTTTTACAAAACTCACAGTTTTTTAGGTGATAATTCATTTTGATATCTATAAATGTTTCTAATGATAATAAAGTTAAAAAACTTTAAAACATAAAATTATCGCTGATTATTTTTATTATTACTCTTATTCCTATTATTATTATTATTATTATTATTATTATTATTATTATTATTATTATTATTATTATTATTATGTAATTTTTGAAAGGTTATTTATTTGACAAGTATCAACTTATTGATAGAACGTCTACTTTATACCCTTTAAATTAATTGGATTCATAAAATCTCACAAAGTTCTAAAATGTTCCATACATAATAATTTTTTAAGTTATACTTATGTTCGACATTATTATTTTATACTTTGATCAAAGATATAATTAAAATTATGTGTTGCATAGGGTAGTTTTTTGGTAATGGAAGAGGATTAGAGGCAAGTGACAAGGTTGGTGGTTCGAGAGGCCATAAAAATGGTAAAACGGCTTATACATATGTCTTGTGTTTGATAAGACTTAAAAGCAAAAATAAATGATTCTCCAAACTAACTCATTCTAGCTCTAATGACAACTTTATTCCAAAATAGAAGTAAGGGATAGTATTACATTCCAATATATTGTCCATTTCAAAATAAAATCGTCTTTATATATTTTTACGGTACAACTATTATATTTATAATTTAATGATGCGAGAGCATATCTGGACATATAGCTCGCTTTAAGGTCGTGACTATGAATGTTGAGAGGTAAGGATGAAAAGAACACTTTAAGAAGAAGAAGAAGAAGAATGATGCAGATTATTTATAGGAGAGAAATGAAAAACATCTCTAGTCTAGTAAAAAAACGAAAACTATTTCTACAAGGAAGATGAAGACAACCTCCCAGACCACCTCTTGGGAGAAAATGATGATCATTTTTGGGGAAGAAATGAAGATCACCTCTAATGACGAAGTAAAGACCATTTATTGGAGATGCAAGATAGCAAGACCTAAGCATGCATGAAGCCAATTGTTCCATGCAAGTACCCATGTGAACGGAAGAGATGATGGATCCATCATATGCTAAATCTAAGAGCTCCTACAAATATACGTTATCATGCACATGCATGTGGGATATGGAGATTAATATCACGGATAGAGGAGCTCTCCCAAGCATGACCGCTTAAAAAGCAACCGGATAATCCATGCAGCTATGCAAACGTCGGAACGGGCCAGCCGTGGATTAATGCATTCACCAACGGGCCAACGCATGGACATGATGATGGTCCCCTATGCTGATTTTCGGTCCAAGTGGTATTATTTTTCATCCCATAAAAACACATTTAAATTATAGGCTAAGTTATTTATATTGGGCTTTTAAATGTTATTTTTCAGCCCATGCTATTTTATTTCTTTTACAAATAATTTAGTCTTTTAATAGAGAAGATAAAGATTGAGAGAATTATATCTTATAGAGATATTATTTATCAATCCTACAAGATCTATCTTATTAGAAGATTGATCTTATTTATTATTTTTCTAGCACAAGATCATATCTTATTCTTGATAAGATATGATTCATTGGGCCAGATTACTTGAAGCCCAAACTCAAGCTACCCTAATATACAGGGATCTCGAGCCTCTTGTTTTCTCAACCTGAAATTGAACAAACACTTTACTTTTCGCTAGTTGCAATCCGATTTTTGTAGCCTTCCGCGTGAGAAGTTGAGAGCGAGAGATGTCTTGTTTGACCTTTAGCTTGGACTTGTTTGAGTGTGTTATACTTGTGCGAGGTAAGTAGGGTGCTTCAATTTTTCACAAGCACACCTCTTGCTACTCTAGGGGACATCACTCCCTTTTTTGTCTAGTTGTACCAAAGGGTTCTATAGGATTATTGTCGGTTATGTGATAGGGTTTATCGCGTCCTATCGTGCTTCTGGGTCGTTGCTTAGGGTTCGACCTTGATATATCCATCTATCGATTCATCATCCATCGGATCACCTTCTCTTTCATATCTCTTTATTTTGCGTATTTCTATAGAGTCTTTTCGGTGTCGAAAAATCGAGTCATCCAATTCCGACTAACGCCGTATCATTTGATTTAACAATTTAAAAATGCTTATTTTTCTATTAAAACAATGTACTCGGCGATTTTTCTAAAGATCTATCTAGAAGAAGGAAAAAATTGTTATTTTTACAAAATCTATTGAAAGAAATGATTGACTATAAAAAGGATTTTACTCAAGAAGGTATAATATATCACCAAAAAAGTGAACGAAAACAACCGATTCAATTTGATAAAATATATTTGGTAACGTGATTATTAAAAAAAAAAGTGATTATTTTATTTTATTTTTTAAAATTAATCTTTGACAAACAATAATATGATTTGATTTCTCATTGCATGATTCATATAAAATAAAATAACATATTTTAGCAATTCTCGTTTCAATATCATACCAGATATAAAAATAATTTATTCAAATTCTTTATTCCGGTTAGATTCTTGATTTAACGTCAATTCAACGGACATGAATCATAAGGCCATTCAATGAGGAAAAAAAGGGATCTTGATCACCTCTTAGATCACTTTTGTAATATTGTTAAGTTTGGCGTTCAAGATCATTCATTAGAAATGTTTCATGAAGAACCTCTTTTGAGGGATCTTGAAGATATTCATTCATAATATATTGTCTATAACTATTATTTGTGAATTTATAATTTAAATAAATATAAAAATGTTTTACTATAATTCATATTTTATTTTTATCTTTCTATAGATATTTATATTGAATATATTTAGTCATGTGTGTATTTTTAGTTAATTCTAAAAAAATAAATTATTTAAAAATTCAAAAGTAAAATTTATTGATAAAAGGGCAAAATCTAACGTAGGATCCTCGCTAATATGGCGAAAATTTATTTATAAAATTAGCCCATAATCTCGCATCTAAAAGTTTCTAATAAACATATCATGAGTAGCTTAGTGTTATGCTTTGTAAGGATGATTAAAGTATATTGTTAAAATTAATGAAGTTTGTCTAAAACTTATACTCAATTATTCAACAAACGATTACATTGTTCTGGGTCCAATTCCTTTCCCAATAAGTCGAACTCCGTCAAAACAAAAGTCATGGTGCTCACATGACTCTCCTTGTTTTTTACCCACAACAAATTAGAATGTTTGAGACAAGAGTTGGATGGAATTCCTCATTAAAAAAAAAAGTTTTTCTTAATTCCCTCTGTCATGTCATAAATCAAATGCTCAAAAACCGACAATTATTAGGGTTTTACCAACTAACAAACATTTTATCTAGTGTTGGAATATTAATAATTGAGAATATTGGGTAATATGATCTTTATGTGTTTAGTAAAAATAAATTAGGTACGTAGTAATTTCATATTTATATTTAATTTTAAAAATAAGGTACAAAGGAAATTTGATAGAAAAGTTAAAATAAAACCCTATAAATACGATTTATCTAAGTTCGGGTTTCGGGTTCGGTTCAGGGTTCGGTTCGGTCGGGTTGGTTTCGGTTTCAGGTTTGTATTTTGTATTGGGTTTGGGCTTTATTAAATTGAAATTACCAATTAGCCCTTTTAATTTATCTTTATAAGTTAACTAAAAATAAAATGAGCCTGCTCATATTTACACAAAAAGCCCGCTCTCTCATTTTACCTAATTGTAAACTTGTGTACTATTAAGACTCATTATTAATTTGCTTGACAAAATATGCCCCTTATATTTATTTATAAAGATTAATTAAAATGGCTAATTGGTAATTTCCATTTTTAGAATTTCAAGCCAAATCTATTTAATAAAGTTCAGCCCACTCGATTTATATAAGTCGAACCCAACCCATTCGAGTTACACAAGCCCATGCCCAAAATGAGATACACAAGGTCCGTCGGAAATACAAATCTTGTAGTGAGTGGGTTTCGAACTCTTGATGATAGGCTCACCTACCAGTTAGACCAACTGAACTTGATAATCTATTTTTATATTTTTTTAAAGTTATACTTACCTCCCATTTGGTTGCAACTCCGGAAACGGAAACGGATTAGAAATGAATCTAGTTCACATTTGTACTTTATTCGTGGAATCATTCCATGTGGTTTCATACAAAATGCACTTGCTTCTCCCATTTTGTAACCCTATAGAGCATCAAAACTAATCAATTTCTACTACAACTACTTCAAACCACAAAGAATGATTCCCAAAAACTTCATGAACGTAGGTATACGTATGGACTAGATACGTTTACATTCCGTTTCCGGAGTTCAAACCAAACGGGCCCTTAATGTCTACTAACACAAACATAACGTTCGATTTACAAAATTTTGTAATTACCTAAGACCTCTTTCGATTTACACAAGTCGTCTGGATTTTTACAAGTCATATCGATCTATTTACACAAGTCCTGTCGATTTTTTACACACGCTCTGTCGATTTACACAAGATTTACACAAACCTCGATTTACACACAATTTACACAAGATTTACACAAACCTCAATTTACACAAGGCTCGATTTACACGACCTATTGATTACACAAGCCTATCGATTTTGATTTATAAGAGTCAAATGAAAAAACACCCTACAGTGCTACAACAACATTATCAAGCTTTGTCCCACCCACACTCCAATGAACACATCTCATTTCTTGGACCATTTGTTAATGAATTTTATTTAGATTCACATATACAATCCAAACTCTATGCATTGTATCTTTCAAATACCGTCCAAATTGATGTATGACCTAAAACCTACAAGACAGAAGTTTCACAAGAAGGTAAAATTGGTCGACATTCTATATGGCCGCAAACCGGATCCATTTGAAGAATGAAATTAGTAGTTTAATTGGTATACTTATGGCTTACAGGAATCGATTAGCGATGAGCATGTTGCATATGCAAAAGAGGGAGAACAAAGGTGGATAATGAGATATAGAAATAAGAAGAGGACAAGGGTATTTTAGGGCCGTACCCGGCGGACTCAGTGGCGGCTGGGCCGTGACGGCAACGTCTCCCGGCAAGCCAAGCAGGTGCCCGTCGGCGCGCGGAGCATTGGCTATCCGACTCCATCCGTCCAATGAGCCAACGGCGATGGAAGACGTTCAAGGGAAGACGATGCTCGGAGGCGGCGAGTGTGGAGGTCGGAGTCAGTGGCTACGGCGGTTTCTACTCGCGGATGTGAGGAATCGGCTAGGGTTTCGTGGAACCGATTTTGGCTGCGAGAAAACCTAATTGACAATTGAGGAGATTTTATATAGCTTCTATTTTCTATTTACACTTCTACCCTTTATTTATTATTATTTTTAGATTAAGAAAAATAAAGAGGTGTAGTTTGTATTAACGATACAAAAAGGTTCTCTACCTCATTCTTCTCTTTTCCATTAACCAATTTCGTGTGCCTAGGCTTCATTACCACTGCTACCAACATTGTTTTTGATATAACAAATAACAAATTGAACATTAAAAGACATTCTTTGTTTCACGTTTTTTTTGTCAATATATGGGGTCCGTCTTGATATTGTCAACTTTATTTGGGATAAGTGTTGAATCAGTTCGTGAGAAAGAGTTGAGGGTAGGCGTTTGGGAGAAGTGTTGAATCAGTTCATGAGAAAGAGTTTAGGATCGGGATCAAAGTTTGAAGGCTATAAAAGATAGTCTAAATATCAGATTTTCACCGGTAGTCCGTAAGAGTTTTACAGTGTTTCTCCTCAATCGGCTCGTTATGATCAAATATTTCTTTTGATGTTGGTTTTTCTTTTTTTTTTGTACGTTATATTTCTTTTGACGTTGGTTTTTCTCTTTTTTTTTTACGTTAAAATTTCCTCACTTCTTTTTGTATGTTATAATTTTCTCGTGACGGTTACCGCTTTACGTTATTTTTATAAAAAAAATAGAGGATAAGATCATTCAAATAAAGCAGATAAGATTTACATCTTTTCATCTATTTAAATTTTTGCAATCCTTTTCATGGTCTAGTGATAAATGATAACATTATCCATCATTATGTGTCGAATGTCAATATGAAATAAAAATAATGCCAGCTGGTTTTTGTCACTATCACAAAATATCAGAGTACCATATCAGATATCTACTTCAAACATAAATCACATCTCCTTATATTTATTTTATAAGATCACCTCCTTGTGAGTTGTGACCTCGACTTTGGTACCAATTCTTTGTTTGATTTATCATATCAAGTTCAAGTACACATCCAATTTTAAACTACTAAAATTCCTTCTGGCCTATTGATTCAAATTCAGTTAATTTTATTTATATAATTATTTTCAACAATCAACTTCATATATTTTGGTACTCAATTCTCTGATTCAATTAACTCAAATGTTAGGTATGTCCATTAGCTTAGATTATCCCTCCCTGATAACCGGTCATTGCACTGTTGCACAGTTTCGACAGGGCCTGGAAAAAATACATCAAGTTACTCAGTGTTAAAGAGGAATTTCGCAACTAATAACACTAAGAATTGAAAGAGCAAATGAATTATAAATCTTACCGGTGATACACAGCATCCGTGGCTAACAAACGCTATCCACGCTTAACTCCATCAATAACGCAGAGATCCAGATTTGATCAACATTGAAATAAAACTGCAAACATACCAGAAACAACGAATCAAATTACCGAAATGGCATGCAATCGGAATCAATTTTTTGGAAGAGGAACGAGATTTGATTGAATATATCAATATGTCGATTTACTAAATTCTGTTGGTTTAAGTTTTGTAATTATAGATTTTGAGGTAATATTAAAAATGTTGACAAAATTGGAACGGCCTGAATCCAGTCCGGTTTTTCTTTCCTTTGCTTGTACAACATAAGCAACAATCTATTCGTTCCGCTGCAACTAAGTGAGTCACCAGTCATAACACAGCCTCGGTCCAAACCGAGTCGATCTGCGGAAATAACGGAATGAATTGAAGTCTTCACCAGTATAATCAGCTGCTCAGCGAAACAGCAGCGACCTCATCGGGAACTGTAAAAACCAAACAGCTTGCTTAAACTGTGTATTTGGTAGAATATTCATGGATCTCTGGCCTTCGACATGATTGAAAGCCTGCTTGGTCTCGGCTGGAAATCACCGCGTCGTCTTTGTTGATGCGAAGAAGGACGGATCAGCGTAGCCAGAGCTCGTTTCACTAACTCACCTTCAACCGTTCCGATCCTCACAAGCGAGTTCGTCATGGCAGATCGACGCATTTGGAGCCCGTGTGGATGATATGAAAGCGGCTGCTGTCTTTTCCCGTCACCGGAGTTCTTGTGCATACTACACCGAAACGATCCAGGATGTGTCGTGGGCGAGCACATACACGTTTTCTTCTGTCGGGAAGGAAGTGCTCGGCTGTTCTGCGTGCGGACGACCTGGTTGTTGACGGCAAACGATCTCCCCGGAGAAGTAGATCTGTCGATGGAAAACCGAATTGAGGACGAGGACGACGCGATCGGCGCGAATCCAGAGAGACTCACACGAGTAGGAGACGTCGGTCGATGGAAGAGATTCGACGAAGAGCGATTGTGAGAAGAAAAGCTAGGCGTCGATGAAGCAAACGCCGATGCCGACGATGAACAAAATCTTCCAGAGGGTGAAAGAGATCGTTGAAAAGATTGGTATCTATTACGGGACGTGGATTCCACCATTGTTGACAACTTGACAAGCTCTTTTAGTTTCAGTAGAGAGAAGAGGAAGGACGAGAGAGAGAGATAGGGAAAATATTAAAATAATCTTGTATAGGGGCGTTTGGGTGGCTGTTTCTCCAAACCTAGCGTCCGCCTTCGACGCCCTATATATAGCTGGAAATCTGCAAAGGGTATAATTGTAAATTAAGTCTTTAGGTGAGCGTTAGGGTTTCGCATTTATATTCGATATAATAAAGACGTTACGTCCTAACCTTCGATGCATGATAAGACTGGTGTCTGACGTGGCTAATTTAAGGCCGTTGATATTGAGAAAGTGGTTGGGATTGAGATATACGGCTGAGGGGTGGGTGTGGCTCAATGGAGTTTGGGATCTAAAATATGGACCGTTGATCTTGATTACCGGAAGAGCGTTGGATGAGTGCCACGGATTTAAGATGGAAACGCGAGAAACCACTAATCTTGTTGTGCCACCTCTCTTCTAGAAATCTGTGGTCCGCTGTTTGAATAATTCCCCGCCACCCGTTTGATTATAAAATTTCGATGTACTATTTAATAATTTTTTGTGCCTAATTTAAATTAACTTTTTTTTTTTTGAAACAACCGATCATTATATTATATATCGACATGCCAACTGAGGAATTTCATCTAGTGATTGAGTTCCAACAGCTGTGTCATGCCTGGGCTACAACATTACCCACCCGATTAACATGCGTGCACCGGAAAGATTGAAACGAGCGCGCAAGAGAAATACGACATGTCTTCAATACTTGGCTGACGCTGTAACAGTAGTACACCCGCTAAGAAATCAGATTCAAGAATTACATGAGTAGCATTCATACGCATGAGAACTTGGAGATCATAGAGCCGGTGGCGCTATGGCATAGTCAAAAAAATAAATAATAAAATAATAAAATAATGAGACATATCGTATATTAAGTTATAAGTTAAACACTAAAATCTATATAATTTTAACAAGTTTATCTTAAATTTTCGTACAATAAATTAGAGTTTTTTTATGTATATTTTTTACTTAGATGATATTTAAAATAATTTTATATACTTAGTTTTTTTATAAATATATTGTCAAATAAATTAGATAATCGGTCAGCAACACAAATTGGTCAATCGTATATTAAGTTATAAATTGAAGGTCGAGTTTCCCAAATTGGTCAATCGGTCAGCAACACACTTTATTTCCTTGAAAATATGTCTAATACGGACCTCGTCAAAGAAACGAAGATTCAATCTGAAGCCGGATATAATCATCTCGACCTCCCACGGACAGCTCCACAAGCCTTGGAGTGCCTTGATTACACACAAATTATCACCTTCGATTTCGATCTTTTTAATCTGTAGTCTAATCGCCTCTTGTAACCCGATTTTTAGGGCAAAGGCTTCAGCTTTTAAAACCGAGTTGAAATTATTTTTTGCGTCGAGGCTAACAACATCACCATTGTGATTCCGAATTACATATCCAATAGATGTAATTCCCGAATCGCATTTTGAACCATCAAAGTTAAGTTTAAAGAAGCCGGGTTTTGGTTTATCCTATTTAATATTGTGTTTTTATGTTTGAGTTATAATTATTTGGTTGTTGTTTTATGTTGTAATCATTCTCATAAGTTATGTTTGTTTTCCAATTCTAAATTTGGTTTTTAATGAAAGTAATAATTTTATTATCACGGCTCATAAGTTCTTTATTAAAGATAATTATGTTTGTTTTGTATATTAGTTTTAAATTTTTGTTTTATAAATAAAATGTCAAATAAAATTAATTGAGGGTGTATTAAAAATTATATTAATTTGGTTGCATTAATTAAGAGTTAATGAAAAAATAAATTTCACTTAATCTCTCCATCTAAATATATTGTATTTGCTTAAAATAAAATCCATAAAACAGAACTTGAACATTGCACCTCCAGGTGCTTCTTCCCTCCATCAACCAAATAAGCTAGCAGAACAATATGTATCATATTCCGTTTTAAGGGGAATTTTTTTTTATTCATAGGGAAAAACTACGTCGCAAGTCAGGGCACAGTTCCCCCGTTATCCCCTACATCCGCCCTTGCGTAGAACAATGCTTTGAGATCCGACGTGAGAGTAGACTAAACAGCCCTACAACAGGTGACACCTATAGCCTTCACACAACCCGTATAATGCCTAACTACCGCACTCAAGCCCACAACATGGTTGTCCATTAAAGGCTACGTCAGTGTTCACCTTCATGAAACCCATAGGCGGTGGCTCTCAAGATGATAGTAGAGGTTGTGGTATACGTCCAATAGTATAAACAAGTTTAGATTGTTTGAAATCAGAGACATACCGTTAAACGAGGTAGAGACCACAAAATCCCGTTTTAAAGGCGGTTGGAAAAGGCCCTCATTCCGAAAAGTGCATGCAATCCAATAGTGGAGTAAGAAAGTTTCTACACTTACCTTACCACGAAAAGACATGAATAAATCGAGGACGTCATTCATAGCAGGCTCGAGCGTAAGTTGAGACAACAATAGCGGGAGGAAAGGTGTATCATTCCACAAAGTCGAGATGACTCACAAGCGAAGATCATATGCCAAACGATTTATGATGGTGTCTCAGTACATCGAGCACATAAAGGGTTAGGTTGGATATGCCTGGCAAAGGATATGTTTCACTGTCAATGCGTTAGACATAAGATGCCATGCAAAAACGCGTATCTTGAAAGGGACGTTTAACTGCCACACAAGAGAATGCCAAGATGTCGTAGCCTGCATAATATGGCTCCAATAGTACCAAAATTACCAAACCAATGACCATATTTAAACGAGTATATGCATCCTTGCTCCGCCATTATCTAATGTCCGGTGAAACATAATGTGCAAGGGGATACTCAAAATGGGCGAGATATCTGAGGCGTCAAAATAAGAAGTAACCAAGTCCACAATCCACAACCTCGAAGTCTGATCAATTAGTTGGGCCACCGTCAAAGACAAGCCCATATTAGGCATAACACTAGGACAAAGATAACCACCATTTGGTATAGGAATCCAATAATCGGTCCAAGCTAAGACGCGGTCTCCAATCCCAATCCGCCAGCTGAGGCCATCCAACAGAAGAGCCTTAGCCCCCTAGATACTCGTCTAGGTATAGCCTCATAGAGAAGATGCAAAGTCCTGATGAGGGTAGTACTGATGTTTCATGATCTGGGCAACCATGGTATCTTCCCTAGTAAGAAGACACCAACCATGCTTAGCAAGCAGTGCAACATTAAAAATCTTCAAGTCCCCGAAACCCATCTCACCTTGAGGTTTAGGTTGACATATATGTTCCCAAGCAATCCAGTGTTCCTTACGAGTGCCCTCACAATCGCCAAAACTGAGCAAGCATGGAGTGAATCTCATTAATGATAGAGCACGGAATTCTAAAAATACTCATAACATAAATAGGGATGGATTAGAGAACCACCTCAATAAGGACCTTCATTCCAACTTGTGATAATAGTCGCTTCTTATACCCATTAATCTTCTTCCAAATCTTGTCCTTGAGAGTTGTAATGACCATTTTCTTGGACCGGTCAACTATTGTCGGAAGCCCCGGATACTAGGAGTACCGGTCCATTTCAGGCACATTTAGAAAACCCGTAATTTGATCTCGCATGGTAGAGGTCACATTGCTACTGAAGCAAAACTCTGACTTGTGCATATTGATCTTTTGCCCAGTTGCTCGTTCATAAATACTGAGAATATCAGATAAAATAGAGCATGCTTGCAGATTTTCTTTAGTAAAAATTAAACAGTCATCCGCAAAATTATATGGGAAATTTGTGTACCCACGCATGTTAGTCGTATACCATGCAAAACACGATCCGTTAAAGCTGATTCTAGTTGAGAAGATAGGCCTTCGGCACTTAGAATGAACAAGTAAGGCGACAACGGACAACCCTACCTTAAGCCTCTGGAAGAAATCATTGTACCTTGATCATGTCATTATACTTGAATGTGAATGAGACCGAATCTACCCGGCTCATATTCCGGCGGGTAAAAGTAGGCGTAAATTCCATCTTTTGTACGATACCTTGTAGGAAAGGTCACTCAACACGATAATAAGCTAGCCTTGAGCATATCCAATTTTATGCTATAATATCGTTGCTCACCTTAAGGCATATTCTTTCATCTTATCAAAAGCCAACAAAGCATTGTTTGTAATTAATCAAACAGTTAAGAACAAAAGCACTTTGAGAGGGGCTAACTAGGGCGTCGAGAAGAGGTTTCAAGCAATTAGAAAGCGTTTTCAAGGCAATCTTGTATATTACAATGCATAAACTAATGGGCCGGAAATCCATAACGTTCTTGCCTTCTTTAATCATCGGGATCAGGGTAATCACAATCTTGTTTACTTCCTAGAGATCCAACTCCCCTGCCACCGGGATTGAACATAGCTCACCACATCCGCACCCACAATATGTCAGAACTTCTGGAAAAAGATGGAATGCATACCATCTATTCATGGGGCCTTGTCGGATACATTTGGAACAACACAAAACAAACCTCCTCTAAAGAAGGAATGGCATAAAGGGCATGATTAGCCGATGTCGATACCTTGGGTGAAATTCCACATAATGCCTGATCATGATCAGTGCACGGACCAGCCTGAAACAATTATGTGAAGAACCGTAAATTCTCGTGTTCAATGTCCTCTTCCGGGTCTAACCATCGTCTGGAAATACGGGGTATTTATGTCGGCCTCTCGTAACATAGATGAGTTCGCCTTCAGATACCAAAAGGCCTCCTCCTCTCGGCATAATTTCTCCAGTTCCTTAGTGATCGACGAACATTGTGCTAGCATTGATCTGTCGGTTGACCTATTATGCAAAGCAATGAAGCTACGCTCTAGATGGGCAATGCAGTGACGTTGACCCCGAAACTCCTCATCCATTCTTGATAACCAATGTGAGATAATTTAATTCTACAATATGATCTTAAAAAATATGAGTTGATTAATTTTTAAATTCGAAGGGGACCAATGACATCACATATTAATTAATAAACTGATAAGAACGAAATAATACTCATGGTCTTAGCCAAAAGACCAAGAAATATATTCTAGCTCCCTCAACTTTACGTGATATATGATGTGATATACAAAGTCATTCTTATGTAAAAATATTATATTTTTCCCTCATATATTTACTGATTTCACATTTCGCATCTTTCTAGGTTTTTGGATTTGTTCTCTATCAACGAATTTTGACTTAGTTAAGAATTCAGCTCAAATTGATGTTATAAAATCTTTAAAATTGTGAATACATATTTTTACATTTATAACAAGTTCATTCGATTTCCCAATTTTCAGAAAATCGGTTTTAAAAAGTCATACTAGTAGGTCAACGACCTACAAACCAATATGTCAACCATCCACATAGCAGTTAGTCATCGGCCCACATACTATATATTAATCTGATATAAATAAATATTTTACTTGATCATAGCCAAAAGACCAACAAATGTATAATTTGTTTAATCTTCAAATATTTTATTCATACACGTTATCAAAATTTCAACAAACAATGTCGGACAATCTAGCAAAATCGATGAAAATATAACCGAATTAAAAAAAATGTGGATAACAAATTGTTTTTACAATAATTATGACAAAAATGATTTTAAAAAGGTATTTAACCGAAAAGATACGTATTTGACTTTGTTAAACTAAATAACAATAAAATAAAACTACATATTTGGTTTAACTAAAGAATCGTTACTAAAATTCATTAAGTATTTTAAAAAAAGATTTGATCGCTTTATCTATTAGCTCCCTAGTAAGAAATACCTACTCGCCCTCATTGATATGATTGGGAGGCACCTTTGCTTGTGGAATAAGAGACACATTTTTTTTTTTTGGACGTTTGAAGTTGATTAAGGCAATGTTGTAGGGTACTGAGAGTTTATGGCCTTTGCTTCTTCCCATCCACGTGCATGTGCTAATAGGTTGGTTGGCTTGTGCATGCATTTTCTTAGGAGTTGGCCCCAGGTCGCTTGGTCTAAAGTTTGTATGCCCAAGATGGAGGGTGGTTTAGATCTCCTTGACCTTAGGCCGTGGAATTTGACATTGATGTGCAAGTATTATTGTCGCGTCCATGCTGAGAGGGATAACTTTGGGCCATGAGGATCCATCACAAATACCTTCATATTTGTGGAGCCGGAGGAATGTATAGTTACCCGTTGGGACTCACCTTTAATATTGCAATTACGAGTGCTAGATATGATGCGACTACTTTTGCAAGCAGTTCGAAGGGATAAAGGGGCTTCCATTGATCATAGAAGCATACAATTGTCTTTAAAAAACTATTTCATTTCTCAAACGTCTACAATTAGACAAGATAATGAAGCAAGATACATTAAAATAATAAAGCAATTTGAAGAAAGAAAAGACTAGAGAAAGAAAAAAATTGGTCAACCATCTTTGTGATGGTCAACTACGGGTTCTTTAAGGTCAAATAAAATCTCAATAAGTAACGTCCTGGCTAGTGACAAACATAATGTATTTAGGATACATAGAGTCATGCATATCACTATGTGATAAAATGTATTCACATATATAGAGACATTAGTACCACTATGTTGTCAAACAACATGCGTAGTAAATTTTATAATCAAGTACAACTTGAATATGTAATTGGTACAAAATAAAAGCATCATATCTCAACATGAGTCTAACCCATTGATGCTAAAAGAACTACTAGCATAAATTCTACTGAATTTGCAAGTTCAACATATCAATCAATTGCTACAATGTTCATGCAAAAATAACCATAGGTTTCAACACTAATATTCAAGAACTGAAAAGTGACGAGCCTAGGAAAAAGACATTCAAAACTAATAGAAAAATAAGGTACATATTCAATTAATGAAAAACCAAAACAATGAATACTTATCATCAATTACAATAATGCCATGAAGAAGTACTTTTTTTCGAATGACGTGTCGTCACATACCTCATATGCTCTTCATATAGAACAACACAAACGATACCTAACACACATGTGGGAATGAAATTAACAATAGTACGAGATATCGTAAATTAGAAAGGAAAAAAAAACAAACAAAACAAAGATGGTGTTACAAAACATAAGTGAAAAGGTACTCTACAAATGACAGTTGTGGCAAAACACTAAGTCGGAGAAAGATCTGATACCAGTATGTTATTTCTATTATATGCTCATATATGCTTTAGGTCAAAGATATGCAAGATTATTTCGATTTCAGTAAAGAATATAAACGGATCTAGAATGATCACTTCCCCAAACACACAAACACGAGATTGAGCTCAAGAGAGACCTAGTGTGCACCGATCTATAAACTAAAACGATTACCATGAATACAAAAGCAAAAAAAATACCAAACAGAAAAACGAGAGAGCTTCCATAATTAATTGGTGAAACAATCTTTACTGGAACTCCTGCAACTTGTTCAACCTTCTAAGTTCTATCTCTACTTTTTATATATACTAGTTAGGACACGCGCGCTTCGCGCACGTTTGCATCAAGTCAATCTAAATATTTCGTGAACATGTTGAGTTTATTCGGTCACAATTGAGAAGTTGTCTCTTGATGATTGATCATGATCAAAATGAGTATTAACCACAATGACATTAAATATTATTAATATGTCAGCGTACTAGTGAGATGATACAACATGCAGGACGTGAACATGACTCACAGAGACTTTGTCGCACACGAAATGAATGTAAAGTTTCACATGCTTCATGTGTTGATGCTGAACATAATTAGTGGAGAGATAGACCGTAGAGACATTATCACAATAAACAAGAGTGGCGGTAAGAATATGTACCCGAAGTTCGCCAAATAGGTTTCGAAGCCAGCAAGTTTTGACTAGTACATTAGCGCACCTCTGTATTCGGCTTCGGCACTAGATCCGGATATAGTGGTATGGCGCTCGGATGACCTGGAGATAATTTTATCCCCAAGATAAACACAATATCCCGATGTAGATCTTCTGGTGTCGTGACAGCCTGCCAATCTGCATTAGAATAAGGCGTCAAAGATTGTAGGGAAGAAGGATGGATGGTAAGTTTCATACTCAATGTGCCTTTGGTGTAACGTAAGATGTGTTTGATGGCATGTAAATGTGTTTCACGGGGGTCGTGTATGAACAAACATACTTGTTGAACAATATAAGCAATATCAAGTATGGTGAATGTCAAATATTGCATTGCCCCTGCAAGGCTACGATAAGCAGTCGAATTAAAGACCGACGGTGAGGAAGTTGCACTAGGCCTAGCCTGATACCAACTAGGGTAGTCGCGGGCTTGTTGTAGTCATGCATGCCTTTTGTAAGATTTCAAGATCGTAATTTTGCTTATGATGGAACATGCCTAATGAAGAGCGGCATGCCTAGTCTCCCAAAAAATAGTGAAGATCTCTGAGATCCGTCATGGAAAATTCGGACCGGAGAGAGGCTATCACAGATCGCAGAAGATTATTTGATGATGTTGTTAACAAAATATTATCCACATACAAGAGAAGGTACTACACGACTATGGTGTACAAACAGTGATTGGTCATACTTGCTTCCAAGAAACCCAACAATATGGAGGTAGGAAATAAAGCGTTGAAACCAAGCCCAAGGGGCATGTTCAAGGCCATAATGGGAGCGGAGGAGAAGACATACATCATTTGGATGACTAGGATCCTTGAAGCCTGGAGGTTGATGCATACATATATATTGTCTCTTTTATTGTGTCATAGAGAATAGCATTCTGTACATCAAGTTGATGAGTAGGTCAGCCCTGGGACACGACAATAGAGAGTACCGTCTTGATGGTGACCGGTTTAACGACAAGGTTGATGGTTTCATCACAATCAACACCAACTAGCTGACTTTTTCCATTGACCACCAGTCTTGCCTTGTAACGTTGCAAGGAGTCGTATTATACGCCCCCGGATGCCGATCTACCTAGATCAGCATCAACAACGAAGTAGTTGAAATTCAAGCTCAATCTAGATCGAATCAACAAGAGATGGATGCGGAAGAAAAGGTTGATTCGATCTAGGTAGATCGAGCAAGCCGCTAAAGTGGATATGATAGTGATTCTTGAAAAGAATCATCGAATGTGAGTCTTGGATCGAAGAAGTAGATATAAGGACGAACATAGTTAGATGGAAGAAGGGGTGATGCCCAAATCAAGTAGGGGGTTTACTTTCAACAATACTTGATTAATTAAACATGAATTAAAACTAAGGCCAAACATCTCTTATATAGAGGATATGGCCGGAACCAAAGGTCCAAAACGAAAGGTCTAAAAGAGAGGTCCAATAGGATAAGCCCAAATAAGGTCCAATGGGAATGTAACGTTCTGGGGGATAGAGGATATTGACCACCAGACTTGCCTTGTAACGTTCCTTCTCTTGGTTGGGCATACTTAAAACAAGGAAATAACAAAGAAAAATGTCTTCAAAATGGGCAAGCTTCATGTCATGGCTAGGCATGCATGCCGCATGTTGGGCCGTCTTAGGTAGAGGCACGAATGACATCGGCATTCAGGGGCGTATAATTCTCCTTCTATTGGTTGTGAAACGTCCTCGTTTCACGGTCGGCAAATAAAGGAGCAACATTGGAAGCAAGGTCCTTAACGTTGAACATCGGGTGCACATTGTCGGAGTCAAGCGGCTTGGACTTGTAGTCTCTCAAGATGGTCGTACCGTGGAGGTTGTCAAATATTCCGTCAATGTCCTTAAAGTTGAATTTCGGGTGCATCCCGAATAGATCGAGGGGCAATCCGGGTGCTAAACTTTTGGACAAAACAATGACAAACTCCGGATCGGGCGGCTCAAACTTGTAGTATATGTGGATGGTGTCATGTGAGAGCCCTATTCTTTCGGACCGAGTCTTGGTCCTTAGCCGAAATTGGCTTGGCTGAGATTGGCCTTTCCGCACCCGCGGGCCTGACTGCCGCCCCAGCAGGTTTCCGCCCCTTCGGCTCATGGAACCGCCCTGCGATTTCCGGCGGCTGCAGCCGATTTTGTTGACTCCTTTGACCCGTGCTTTACCTTTACCTTACTTCTTCCTTTCCCTTGCCTGATCAAGGGTTTCATCTTCACTTCTCTTCCTCAGTTCCTACGTCCTTCTTGCTTTTTCATCCCTTCTTGATCTTGTTCTTGTTTTCTCTTGGAGTTTGCTTGAGTTTGGCGTGTTGTTGATGATGGTAGATGTGGTTGCTGAGCTTAGAAGCCAGTTGAGTTGTTGTGGAGCTTGTCCTTGCCTAGTCCAGCAGTAGAGCTGAGCCTTGTGTCCTCTTTCTTTCTCTCTTTCTTTCTTGTTCTTCCATCTCTTTAGCTTAAGACAAGATGTTTGGACATAGGATGATGTTGGTATGTATGTTGTTGAATGTGTGTGACTTTGGATTGGTATAGACGTGATTTGATCACGGGAAGAGCCGAAGAGAAGCCGCGGGATCACGTTCTGCGCTGACGCCGCCCCCGCGTCTAGAAGCCGCCGCCCCTGCGGAAGCCGTGCCGCAGCGCCGTGCCTGCGTTGCCTGTGTCCCGTGTCACCGCGCCTGCGTTGCCTGTGTCCAGTGTCACCGCGCCTGCGGCTGCTCCCTGCCGCGCCTGCGGGATACCTGTTCCGCTCCTGCGTCCCTTGATCAAGCAGGTGCGTTTTGTCCCGGGACTACCTATAGTAAGGTAGTTCCTTTCCTTTCCTAGTATGAAGGAACTAGTACCATGCTAGGTATCGGTTTATGATGAGTATGGTATAGATATGCCGGTTACGGCTTTGAGGTTTACGAGTTGGATATGATCCTTATGGATCCCTTGGGTCTAGGTGTGACTCCTTCGTGTGATAGGAGTTTGATATATATATATATATATATATATATATATATATATATATATATATATATATATATATATATATATATATATATATATATATATATATATATATATGCCTTGTATAGGCCTTGTTGTCCTCCAGTTTGGAGTGGACCAGTCGGAGAATTGATCGTGGTTGAGTTACTTCTGAGATTGAGGTAAGTCCATAGGACTTACTTAGCTGTCATCCTTATATTGGATGTGTGCTTGAGTGGTGTTTGTTATATGCTTTAAAGCATGTTTTATGATGGTCACCGACCTATGTTATATTGACCGCCCATTGTAGTGGCCGTGATAACCTTTCCCTTTCATCCCGTAGTGGAGTCTGGGAGGTTCTCTGTAGTCAGGCCAGATCTGGTATACGGGAAGGACCCTCACCACTCCCATAGGGTACACGGGAGGTGTGCTGATACTACTCCAGCTGGATAGAGCACTCAGAGGCGGGGATTATATTCCTCGTGTCACATATTTTCATATACATCTATTTATACGATTGAGTGATTTTAACTTAATAAAGATAATAAACCGCGTAAATGTGTGATATCATCATGAGGTGTTAATATTCTTGATATGTGTTTGTGCTCTAGCATCTTCATATATATGTGTATGGTTAGCTAACGGTTTTATACCGTGTTGTAGATCCTTTGCAGGTTAGGAGAGCTGCAGAGTGATCCAGAGGGGTGATCTGCTGAGGGCTCTGTACACTGGTTCATCCTCGAGGGATGGGATCTTTTTACTATGTATATGGATATGTTTTGTTGTACTCAGCAGTACTCGTATAAACCTTTTGATACTTTTATAACAGTTTGATGTTTTGTATTTAATCTATTGGTGCCTTGTTGTAAGATTCAGTCAATTGTTGTCAGGATAGGATCAGGATCCATTGTGAGATCCTAGCCCAGTAGCACTCCGAGTCCTACGGATTTGGGGTGTTAAAAAGTTGGTATTAGAGCTAGGTTGACAACAATGGCACTAGTAATCTGCAATAAAGTTCGAATAGATAAATAAACAGAACCCGAAAAGGGGTCTGACTTTTTAAAAAGATTTTGGTTTTGAAATGAGTACAAAATATTTTGGGATATCGTGTGCGTGAGTCATCGCCCCTCTGAAGATCTCGACAGTATATATATATATATAGATATATAGATATTTTGTTGTGATTGATTTGATATATACATACGGCATATATATAGCCTGATAGGTTAAGTGTACTTGTTCTACAGATGGCTCAGACTAGAGTTGTATCTGTAGATGGACGAGGTAGGGAGAGATCTCCTCTTCCTCCAGTAGATGTAGGACGAAGTCAGATTCCGGCTGTTGATTCATCTGTAGCGGAAGAGGTTCATGAGGTTGTTGCTGAGAGTGTTGTTCCTGAGACTGGAAATGGTATAGCTGGGAGATATACACCACATCGAGTCCAGACAGATGATTCGGATCGCGTCTCTATGAGGGGACCAGATTTCCGTGCGTATATTAGGCAAGTAGCGGAAGCGGCCAGACAAGGTAGACCTACCCCGGATCTGCCAGTACAGGAAGGGTCATCTAGGAGATCCCATGGAGTTATTCAGGTGCCAGTTGTACCGGCACATGGTGTTGAGATTCCTCAAGTTTCAGAGGAGCATAGAAAGCCTGGAAAGAGACAACGAACTGGACAGACTAGTGGTGCTGATGGAGTTGTTGGTGCTGAACTAAATCGGAGACGTCCAAGTTACCCCGCAACGGCACTAGTTGCAGCTACGGGTCGGCGGTGCTTTAATTGTGATGATCCTGGACATATACGACCAGCGTGCATGAAGCCGTTAGTAATTTGCCTTACTTGTGGCAGGCGAGGTCACTTGGAGATTTTCTATAGATGGGGTGGAGTTTTATCTCAGCAGGATACTGGTGGAGTTATTTGTTCTGGGCAAGGCACGAGCCGCCAGAGTCACCCCTCACCCGCACCAATTACAGATATGGGACCCCAGTGTTATAACTGTGGTGGTTATGGACATACGCAACGAAGGTGCACGAGGCAGACAGTGACTTGTTACATCTGTGGCAGACGAGGTCACAGACACATTTTTTGTAGATATGGTGGATCTTCATCTCAGCAAGGTTCTTCACCTGTCCATGTAGCGGGAGGTGGGCAGAGACCACCTCAGCAGCAGCAGCAGATACAGGGACAACAGAGAGTCCCAGATCGTCCTACTTCTCAGGGATCTGTTCCTGGGCCGAGTAGAGGCAGAGGTCGTGGTGGAAGCACCACTTATACCAGAGGCCCACAGGGCCGAGTTTTTGAGTTGAGGAGTGCAGAGGAGCCAGCTGCACCGACTACTACAGGTACCATTCTGATCCATGGTTTACTTGTTAGAGTTTTATTTGATATGTGAGCTATGTCTTCATTTGTATCCGATGTATGTGTTGAGTATTTGAGTTTAATTATGACAAGAGGATACCCTCTAGTATAGGGTTACATGATGATAATAGGGTCAGAGGTACCCATGAGATCTGCGTTTTGTCCCCTTTCGGTAGGGACATGTGTGTTACTAGTTGACTTCTTTGTCATGCCGTTAGAGCATGAAGAAGTTATACTAGGTATGGATTGGATGGATAGACGCTCTGCAGTCTTAGATGTAGGTAGGAGGACTGTTACCCTCTCTACCGAGTTAGGCCAGATAGAGGTTTTCCGAGGTTGGGACCTTGGAAAGACAGGCATAGTTATCAACGCTATACGGGCAGATAGATTGATTGCACAGGGTTGTGATGCCTTCTGGTGTTATGCCATGAAGGAGGGGGAGAGTCCAGTTGTAGAGGACATCCCAGTTGTTTGTGAGTTCACCGATGTTTTTGCTGAGCCTTCCAGTTTGCCGCCTCAGAGGAGTGTGGATTTTGGGATTGAGTTAGAGCCTGGTACTAGACCGATCTCGAAGGCCCCATACAGGATGGAGCCTGCCGAGATGCTGGAGCTGAAAAAGCAACTCGAGGAGTTGGCTGACAAGGGCTTCATTCGCCCTAGTGTGTCCCCATGGGGAGCACCTGTCCTCTTCGTACGGAAGAAGGATGAATCACTGAGGTTATGTACAGATTGCAGAGAGCTGAACAAGGTGACCATCAAGAACAAGTATCCATTGCCGCGTATTGATGATTTGTTAGAATCAGCTACAGGGAGCGACTGTGTTCTCCAGCGATTGATCTGTGTTCAGGATATCACCAGTTGAGGGTGAGAGAGCAGGATGTGCACATGACACATTTCGGACCAGATATGGCCACTACGAGTTTGTAGTGATGCCATTTGGGCTTGACGAATGCCCAACCATCTTTATGGAGTTGATGAACAGTATCTTCATCGACTTCCTGGATCATTTTGTGGTGGTTTTTATTGATGATATTCTGATATGCTCTCACAGTGGAGAGGAGCATGCCAGGACATCTGAGGACTGTATTGCAGGTTTTGCGGGATATAGAACTTTATGCTTAAGTTCTCTAAATGTGAGTTCTGGATGCCAGAGGTAGCATTCCTGGGTCATGTGGTTTCAGCTGAGGGGATCAAGGTGGATCCAGCGAAGATAGAGGCAGTAGCAGCTTGGACGACACCGGCGAACGTCAAGGAAGGTACGTAGTTTCCTTTGGCCTAGCCGGGTTATTATAGACGCTTCGTGGAGGGCTTTTTTGTGATTGCCCGTCCACTAACGAGTTTGCTGAGGAAGACTACCAGATTGGTGTGGTCTGATCAGTGTATACAGAGTTTTGAGGAGCTGAAGAGACGTCTGAATTCTTCTCCTATTTTGGCACAGCCTAGAGGGTACAGAGAGATTTGATCTGGTTAGAGTGGACATTCAGTTTCCGGATGAGGATGCCGGCTGAGTACTTTAGAAGTTCTACCTGATCTGTCGAGTGAGATCTAACAGAAGCAGGAGACCTGCCAGACCTTGATGAGAATACAAGATAGGATGTCTCGGGATGAGACACCACAGTTCCTGCTAGAGAGCAGATGGAGTTTTGAGACGCTCGCGGTCGCGTCTGTGTACCTGCTGATACAGAGCTGAGACAGAGGATATTTACAGGAGGCTTACTGTACACCTTTCTGTACATCCAGGTACGAGTAAGATGTATCAGGATTTGAGATATCTATATTGATGGGGTGGGCTGAAGCCCGATGTGGCCAGATTTGTGGCACAGTGTGCGACCTGCCAGCAGGTCAAGATAGAGCATTGCAGACCTGGAGGTGAGCTCCATCCACTTCCTGTTCCACAGAGGAAGTGGGAGGACGTCACCATGGACTTTGTGACTGGACTGAGGCCGAGCCGGAGTTTGGATGCCATTTGGGTTATAGTGGACCGATTGACGAAGACGGCACGTTTCATTCCTATTAGAGAGACGTGGCCGGTGAGCAGATTAGCTGAGGAGTACACTAGGCAGATAGTGAGACTCCATGGTGTACGGAGGACGATCGTCTCAGACTGAGATGGACGATTTACCTCAAGATTCTGGCAGCAGATTCAGACTACCCTGGGAACAAGTTTGCACTTTACTATTGCGTTCCATCCTCAGACCGATGGTTAGTCAGAGAGGACTATTCAGACCTTGGAGAATAGGCTGCGAGCTTGTGTGTTGGATTAGGGGCAAGTGTGGACGGATCATCTCCCACTTGTTGAGTTCTCCTACAACAACAGCTGGCATGCATCTATTGGGATGGCCCATATGAGGCACTGTATGGACAGAGATGTCGTACCCCGTTATGCTGGGATGAGCAGAGCAGTGTTAGTGGTTTGGCACCTGATCAGATTCAGGATGATATGGCTCGAGTAGCATTGATTAGAGAGCGTATGCTGACTGCGCATAGCCGTCAGAAGTCTTATGCTGATAGGAGGCGTAGACCTCTAGAGTTCAGAGTTGGAGTCCATGTGTGGCTGAGAGTGCCCTGACACGAGGTGTTAGGCGTTTTGGGCATTAAGGGGAAGTGAGTCCCGATATGTCGGACCGTTCGAGATTCTGGAACGGGTTGGGAGCGCAGCTTACAAATTAGCCTTGCCTCCGAGATTAGAGGGTGTTCACCCTGTATTTCATGTATCTCAGCTGAGAGAGTACATACCAGATCCGAGACACATCGTGAGTTATGATGATTTGGTGGTTGAGCCGGACCACACGTTTGCTGAACATCCTATTGCCATCCTAGAGCGAGGGATGAGACGCCTGCGTTCGAAGGACATTCCTATGTTGAGGATATAGTGGTCGAGACGAGAACCTGAGGAGGCTACATGGGAGGCTGAGGATAGTATCTAGAGGAACTATCCAGAGTTCTATGCCGAGATAGGTGCACCAGTAGGGTCACCGAGTAGATCTTAGTACTAGCTTGGTGAGTCTTATGTGCTTACATGCTTATATGCTATGATGTGTTTATTTCATACTAGCTTTGATGTGATTATGATCTTATTAGATCTTGTTGTGCTAGTATGATTCTTGTTTATAGCTGGAAATGGCTCTTTCCTCCATGCTATTGTGATACGTTTAGGATTCAGCTGGAGATGGTTCTTTCCTCCATGCTATTTTGATGGACATAGTAGTGCTGGAGATGTTCTCCCTCCACGCCTTTTTGTTATGGTTATGATACGTCTAGAGATATGATTCCTCTATGCCTTGTGATGTGTTTATAGCTGGCTAGAGATGGTTCCTCTAGGCCTTGGATAGTATAGTTTGCTGCTGGAGTTGATGATTTCCTCCATGCTTATGTTTGAGGGTATATAGAGTTTCACCTCGTCTTTTGAGTCCGAGTGGTTTCAGGACTTTGCAAGTTTCGGGATGAAACTTGTTTTTAGGGGGGTGAGATGTGAGAGCCCTATTCTTTCGGACTGAGTCTTGGTCCTTAGCCAAGATTGGCTTGGCCGAGATTGGCCTTTCCGCACCCGCGGACCTGACTGCCGCCCCTGCGTCTCATGGAACCGCTCCTGCGGTTTCCGGCGGCTGCAGCCGGTTTTGTTGACTCCTTTGACCCGTGCTTTACCTTTACCTTACCTCTTCCTTTCCCTTGGCTGATCAAGGGTTTCATCTTCACTTCTCTTCCTCAGTTCCTACGTCCTTCTTGCTTCTTCATCCCTTCTTGATCTTGTTCTTGTTTTCTCTTGGACTTTGCTTGAGTTTGGTGTGTTGTTGATGATGGTAGATGTGGTTGCTGAGCTTAGAAGCCAGCTGAGTTGTTGTGGAGCTTGTCCTTGCCTAGTCCAGTAGTAGAGGTGAGCCTTGTGTTCTCTTTCTTTCTCTCTTTCTTTCTTGTTCTTCCATCCCTTTAGCTTAGGATTAGATATTTGGACATAGGATGATGTTTGTATATATGTTGTTGCATGTGTGTGACTTTGGATTGGAATAGACGTGATTTGATCACGGGAAGAGCCGAAGTGAAGCCGCGGGATCACGTTCTGNAATTAATGAAAAACCAAAACAATGAATACTTATCATCAATTACAATAATGCCATGAAGAAGTACTTTTTTTCGAATGACGTGTCGTCACATACCTCATATGCTCTTCATATAGAACAACACAAACGATACCTAACACACATGTGGGAATGAAATTAACAATAGTACGAGATATCGTAAATTAGAAAGGAAAAAAAAAACAAAACAAAACAAAGATGGTGTTACAAAACATAAGTGAAAAGGTACTCTACAAATGACAGTTGTGGCAAAACACTAAGTCGGAGAAAGATCTGATACCAGTATGTTATTTCTATTATATGCTCATATATGCTTTAGGTCAAAGATATGCAAGATTATTTCGATTTCAGTAAAGAATATATAAACGGATCTAGAATGATCACTTCCCCAAACACACAAACACGAGATTGAGCTCAAGAGAGACCTAGTGTGCACCGATCTATAAACTAAAACGATTACCATGAATACAAAAGCAAAAAAAATACCAAACAGAAAAACGAGAGAGCTTCCATAATTAATTGGTGAAACAATCTTTACTGAAACTCCTGCAACTTGTTCAACCTTCTAAGTTCTATCTCTACTTTTTATATATACTAGTTAGGACACGCGCGCTTTCGCGCACGTTTGCATCAAGTCAATCTAAATATTTCGTGAACATGTTGAGTTTATTCGGTCACAATTGAGAAGTTGTCTCTTGATGATTGATCATGATCAAAATGAGTATTAACCACAATGACATTAAATATTATTAATATGTCAGCGTACTAGTGAGATGATACAACATGCAGGACGTGAACATGACTCACAGAGACTTTGTCGCACACGAAATGAATGTAAAGTTTCACATGCTTCATGTGTTGATGCTGAACATAATTAGTGGAGAGATAGACCGTAGAGACATTATCACAATAAACAAGAGTGGCGGTAAGAATATGTACCCGAAGTTCGCCAAATAGGTTTCGAAGCCAGCAAGTTTTTTGTTACATTTAGCGCACCTCTGTATTCGGCTTTCGGCACTAGATCCGGATATAGTGGTATGGCGCTCGGATGACCTGGAGATAATTTTATCCCAAGATAAACACAATATCCCGATGTAGATCTTCTGGTGTCGTGACAGCCTGCCAATCTGCATTAGAATAAGGCGTCAAAGATTGTAGGGAAGAAGGATGGATGGTAAGTTTCATACTCAATGTGCCTTTGGTGTAACGTAAGATGTGTTTGATGGCATGTAAATGTGTTTCACACGGGGGTCGTGTATGAACAAACATACTTGTTGAACAATATAAGCAATATCAAGTATGGTGAATGTCAAATATTGCATTGCCCCTGCAAGGCTACGATAAGCAGTCGAATTAAAGACCGACGGTGAGGAAGTTGCACTAGGCCTAGCCTGATACCAACTAGGGTAGTCGCGGGCTTGTTGTAGTCATGCATGCCTTTTGTAAGATTTCAAGATCGTAATTTTGCTTATGATGGAACATGCCTAATGAAGAGCGGCATGCCTAGTCTCCCAAAAAATAGTGAAGATCTCTGAGATCCGTCATGGAAAATTCGGGACGGAGAGAGGCTATCACAGATCGCAGAAGATTATTTGATGATGTTGTTAACAAAATATTATCCACATACAAGAGAGGTACTACACGACTATGGTGTACAAACAGTGATTGGTCATACTTGCTTCAAGAAACCAACAATATGGAGGTAGGAAATAAAGCGTTGAAAACCAAGCCCAAGGGGCATGTTCAAGGCCATAATGGGAGCGGAGGAGAAGACATACATCATTTGGATGACTAGGATCCTTGAAGCCTGGAGGTTGATGCATACATATATATTGTCTCTTTTATTGTGTCATAGAGAATAGCATTCTGTACATCAAGTTGATGAGTAGGTCAGCCCTGGGACACGACAATAGAGAGTACCGTCTTGATGGTGACCGGTTTAACGACAAGGTTGATGGTTTCATCACAATCAACACCAACTAGCTGACTTTTTCCATTGACCACCAGTCTTGCCTTGTAACGTTGCAAGGAGTCGTATTATACGCCCCCGGATGCCGATCTACCTAGATCAGCATCAACAACGAAGTAGTTGAAATTCAAGCTCAATCTAGATCGAATCAACAAGAGATGGATGCGGAAGAAAAGGTTGATTCGATCTAGGTAGATCGAGCAAGCCGCTAAAGTGGATATGATAGTGATTCTTGAAAAGAATCATCGAATGTGAGTCTTGGATCGAAGAAGTAGATATAAGGACGAACATAGTTAGATGGAAGAAGGGGTGATGCCCAAATCAAGTAGGGGGTTTACTTTTCAACAATACTTGATTAATTAAACATGAATTAAAACTAAGGCCAAACATCTCTTATATAGAGGATATGGCCGGAACCAAAGGTCCAAAACGAAAGGTCTAAAAGAGAGGTCCAATAGGATAAGCCCAAATAAGGTCCAATGGGAATGTAACGTTCTGGGGGATAGAGGATATTGACCACCAGACTTGCCTTGTAACGTTCCTTCTCTTGGTTGGGCATACTTAAAACAAGGAAATAACAAAGAAAAATGTCTTCAAAATGGGCAAGCTTCATGTCATGGCTAGGCATGCATGCCGCATGTTGGGCCGTCTTAGGTAGAGGCACGAATGACATCGGCATTCAGGGGCGTATAATTCTCCTTCTATTGGTTGTGAAACGTCCTCGTTTCACGGTCGGCAAATAAAGGAGCAACATTGGAAGCAAGGTCCTTAACGTTGAACATCGGGTGCACATTGTCGGAGTCAAGCGGCTTGGACTTGTAGTCTCTCAAGATGGTCGTACCGTGGAGGTTGTCAAATATTCCGTCAATGTCCTTAAAGTTGAATTTCGGGTGCATCCCGAATAGATCGAGGGGCAATCCGGGTGCTAAACTTTTGGACAAAACAATGACAAACTCCGGATCGGGCGGCTCAAACTTGTAGTATATGTGGATGGTGTCATGTGAGAGCCCTATTCTTTCGGACCGAGTCTTGGTCCTTAGCCGAAATTGGCTTGGCTGAGATTGGCCTTTCCGCACCCGCGGGCCTGACTGCCGCCCAGCAGGTTTCCGCCCTTCGGCTCATGGAACCGCCCTGCGATTTCCGGCGGCTGCAGCCGATTTTGTTGACTCCTTTGACCCGTGCTTTACCTTTACCTTACTTCTTCCTTTCCCTTGCCTGATCAAGGGTTTCATCTTCACTTCTCTTCCTCAGTTCCTACGTCCTTCTTGCTTTTTCATCCCTTCTTGATCTTGTTCTTGTTTTCTCTTGGAGTTTGCTTGAGTTTGGCGTGTTGTTGATGATGGTAGATGTGGTTGCTGAGCTTAGAAGCCAGTTGAGTTGTTGTGGAGCTTGTCCTTGCCTAGTCCAGCAGTAGAGCTGAGCCTTGTGTCCTCTTTCTTTCTCTCTTTCTTTCTTGTTCTTCCATCTCTTTAGCTTAAGACAAGATGTTTGGACATAGGATGATGTTGGTATGTATGTTGTTGAATGTGTGTGACTTTGGATTGGTATAGACGTGATTTGATCACGGGAAGAGCCGAAGAGAAGCCGCGGGATCACGTTCTGCGCTGACGCCGCCCCCCGCGTCTAGAAGCCGCCGCCCCTGCGGAAGCCGTGCCGCAGCGCCGTGCCTGCGTTTGCCTGTGTCCCGTGTCACCGCCGCCTGCGTTGCCTGTGTCCAGTGTCACCGCGCCTGCGGCTGCTCCCTGCCGCGCCTGCGGGATACCTGTTCCGCTCCTGCGTCCCTTGATCAAGCAGGTGCGTTTTGTCCCGGGACTACCTATAGTAAGGTAGTTCCTTTCCTTTCCTAGTATGAAGGAACTAGTACCATGCTAGGTATCGGTTTATGATGAGTATGGTATAGATATGCCGGTTACGGCTTTGAGGTTTACGAGTTGGATATGATCCTTATGGATCCCTTGGGTCTAGGTGTGACTCCTTCGTGTGATAGGAGTTTGATATATATATATATATATATATATATTATTTATTATATATATTATTATTATATATTATTTTATATATATATATGCCTTGTATAGGCCTTGTTGTCCTCCAGTTTGGAGTGGACCAGTCGGAGAATTGATCGTGGTTGAGTTACTTCTGAGATTGAGGTAAGTCCATAGGACTTACTTAGCTGTCATCCTTATATTGGATGTGTGCTTGAGTGGTGTTTGTTATATGCTTTAAAGCATGTTTTATGATGGTCACCGACCTATGTTATATTGACCGCCCATTGTAGTGGCCGTGATAACCTTTCCCTTTCATCCCGTAGTGGAGTCTGGGAGGTTCTCTGTAGTCAGGCCAGATCTGGTATACGGGAAGGACCCTCACCACTCCCATAGGGTACACGGGAGGTGTGCTGATTACTACTCCAGCTGGATAGAGCACTCAGAGGCGGGGATTATATTCCTCGTGTCACATATTTTCATATACATCTATTTATACGATTGAGTGATTTTAACTTAATAAAGATAATAAACCGCGTAAATGTGTGATATCATCATGAGGTGTTAATATTCTTGATATGTGTTTGTGCTCTAGCATCTTCATATATATGTGTATGGTTAGCTAACGGTTTTATACCGTGTTGTAGATCCTTTGCCAGGTTAGGAGAGCTGCCAGAGTGATCCAGAGGGGTGATCTGCTGAGGGCTCTGTACACTGGTTCATCCTCGAGGGATGGGATCTTTTTACTATGTATATGGATATGTTTTGGTTGTACTCAGCAGTACTCGTATAAACCTTTTTGATACTTTTATAACAGTTTGATGTTTTGTATTTAATCTATTGGTGCCTTGTTGTAAGATTCAGTCAATTGTTGTCAGGATAGGATCAGGATCCATTGTGAGATCCTAGCCCAGTAGCACTCCGAGTCCTACGAATATTGGGTGTTACAAAGTTGGTATTAGAGTCCAGGTTGACAACAATGGCACTAGTAATCTGCAATAAAGTTCGAATAGATAAATAAACAGAACCCGAAAAGGGGTCTGACTTTTTAAAAAGATTTTGGTTTTGAAATGAGTACAAAATATTTTGGGATATCGTGTGCGTGAGTCATCGCCCCTCTGAAGATCTCGACAGTATATATATATATATAGATATATAGATATTTTGTTGTGATTGATTTGATATATACATACGGCATATATATAGCCTGATAGGTTAAGTGTACTTGTTCTACAGATGGCTCAGACTAGAGTTGTATCTGTAGATGGACGAGGTAGGGAGAGATCTCCTCTTCCTCCAGTAGATGTAGGACGAAGTCAGATTCCGGCTGTTGATTCATCTGTAGCGGAAGAGGTTCATGAGGTTGTTGCTGAGAGTGTTGTTCCTGAGACTGGAAATGGTATAGCTGGGAGATATACACCACATCGAGTCCAGACAGATGATTCGGATCGCGTCTCTATGAGGGGACCAGATTTTCCGTGCGTATATTAGGCAAGTAGCGGAAGCGGCCAGACAAGGTAGACCTACCCCGGATCTGCCAGTACAGGAAGGGTCATCTAGGAGATCCCATGGAGTTATTCAGGTGCCAGTTGTACCGGCACATGGTGTTGAGATTCCTCAAGTTTCAGAGGAGCATAGAAAGCCTGGAAAGAGACAACGAACTGGACAGACTAGTGGTGCTGATGGAGTTGTTGGTGCTGAACTAAATCGGAGACGTCCAAGTTACCCCGCAACGGCACTAGTTGCAGCTACGGGTCGGCGGTGCTTTAATTGTGATGATCCTGGACATATACGACCAGCGTGCATGAAGCCGTTAGTAATTTGCCTTACTTGTGGCAGGCGAGGTCACTTGGAGATTTTCTATAGATGGGGTGGAGTTTTATCTCAGCAGGATACTGGTGGAGTTATTTGTTCTGGGCAAGGCACGAGCCGCCAGAGTCACCCCTCACCCGCACCAATTACAGATATGGGACCCCAGTGTTATAACTGTGGTGGTTATGGACATACGCAACGAAGGTGCACGAGGCAGACAGTGACTTGTTACATCTGTGGCAGACGAGGTCACAGACACATTTTTTGTAGATATGGTGGATCTTCATCTCAGCAAGGTTCTTCACCTGTCCATGTAGCGGGAGGTGGGCAGAGACCACCTCAGCAGCAGCAGCAGATACAGGGACAACAGAGAGTCCCAGATCGTCCTACTTCTCAGGGATCTGTTCCTGGGCCGAGTAGAGGCAGAGGTCGTGGTGGAAGCACCACTTATACCAGAGGCCCACAGGGCCGAGTTTTTGAGTTGAGGAGTGCAGAGGAGCCAGCTGCACCGACTACTACAGGTACCATTCTGATCCATGGTTTACTTGTTAGAGTTTTATTTGATATGTGAGCTATGTCTTCATTTGTATCCGATGTATGTGTTGAGTATTTGAGTTTAATTATGACAAGAGGATACCCTCTAGTATAGGGTTACATGATGATAATAGGGTCAGAGGTACCCATGAGATCTGCGTTTTGTCCCCTTTCGGTAGGGACATGTGTGTTACTAGTTGACTTCTTTGTCATGCCGTTAGAGCATGAAGAAGTTATACTAGGTATGGATTGGATGGATAGACGCTCTGCAGTCTTAGATGTAGGTAGGAGGACTGTTACCCTCTCTACCGAGTTAGGCCAGATAGAGGTTTTCCGAGGTTGGGACCTTGGAAAGACAGGCATAGTTATCAACGCTATACGGGCAGATAGATTGATTGCACAGGGTTGTGATGCCTTCTGGTGTTATGCCATGAAGGAGGGGGAGAGTCCAGTTGTAGAGGACATCCCAGTTGTTTGTGAGTTCACCGATGTTTTTGCTGAGCCTTCCAGTTTGCCGCCTCAGAGGAGTGTGGATTTTGGGATTGAGTTAGAGCCTGGTACTAGACCGATCTCGAAGGCCCCATACAGGATGGAGCCTGCCGAGATGCTGGAGCTGAAAAAGCAACTCGAGGAGTTGGCTGACAAGGGCTTCATTCGCCCTAGTGTGTCCCCATGGGGAGCACCTGTCCTCTTCGTACGGAAGAAGGATGAATCACTGAGGTTATGTACAGATTGCAGAGAGCTGAACAAGGTGACCATCAAGAACAAGTATCCATTGCCGCGTATTGATGATTTGTTAAATCAGCTACAGGGAGCGACTGTGTTCTCCACGATTGATCTGTGTTCAGGATATCACCAGTTGAGGGTGAGAGAGCAGGATGTGCACAAGACAACATTCCGGACCAGATATGGCCACTACGAGTTTGTAGTGATGCCATTTGGGCTTACGAATGCCCCAACCATCTTTATGGAGTTGATGAACAGTATCTTCATCGACTTCCTGGATTAGTTTGTGGTGGTTTTTATTGATGATATTCTGATATGCTCTCACAGTGGAGAGGAGCATGCCGGACATCTGAGGACTGTATTGCAGGTTTTGCGGGATATAGAACTTTATGTTAAGTTCTCTAAATGTGAGTTCTGGATGCCAGAGGTAGCATTCCTGGGTCATGTGGTTTCAGCTGAGGGGATCAAGGTGGATCCAGCGAAGATAGAGGCAGTAGCAGCCTGGACGACACCGACGAACGTCAAGGAGGTACGTAGTTTCTTTGGTCTAGCCGGGTATTATAGACGCTTCGTGGAGGGCTTTTCTGTGATTGCCCGTCCACTGACGAGTTTGCTGAGGAAGACTACCAGATTGGTGTGGTCTGATCAGTGTATACAGAGTTTTGAGGAGCTGAAGAGACGTCTGACTTCTGCTCCTGTTTTGACACAGCCACAGGGTACAGAGATATTTGATTTGGTTAGAGTGGACATTCAGTTTCCGGATGAGGATGCCGGCTGAGTACTTTAGAAGTTCTACCTGATTTGTTGAGTGAGATCCAATAGAAGCAGGAGACCTGTCAGACCTTGATGAGAATACGAGATAGGATGTCTCGGGATGGGACACCACAGTTCTTGCTAAGAGCAGATGGAGTTTGAGACGTTGCGGTCGCGTCTGTGTACCTGCTGATACAGAGCTGAGACAAAGGATATTTACAGGAGGCTTACTGTACACCTTACTCTGTACATCCAGGTACGAGTAAGATGTATCAGGATTTGAGATATCTATATTGATGGGGCGGGCTGAAGCCCGATGTGGTCAGATTTGTGGCACAGTGTGCGACCTGCCAGCAGGTTAAGATAGAGCATTGCAGACCTGGAGGTGAGCTCCATCCACTTCCTGTTCCACAGAGGAAGTGGGAGGACGTCACCATGGACTTTGTGACTGGACTGAGGCCGAGCAGGAGTTTGGATGCCATCTGGGTCATAGTGGACCGATTGACGAAGACGGCACGTTTCATTCCTATTAGAGAGACGTGGTCGGTGAGCAGATTAGTTGAGGAGTACACTAAGCAGATAGTGAGACTCCATGGTGTACCGAGGACGATCGTCTCAGACCGAGATGGACAATTTACCTCAAGATTCTAGCAGCAGATTTAGACTACCCTGGGAACGAGTTTACACTTTACTATTGCGTTCCATCCTTAAACCGATGGTCAGTCAGAGAAGACTATCCAAACCTTGGAGGATATGCTACGAGCTTGTGTGTTGGATTGGGGGCAAGTGTGGACGGATCATCTCCCACTTGTTGAGTTCTCCTACAACAACAACTGGCAAGCATCTATTGGGATGGCCCCATATGAGGCACTGTATGGACAGAGATGTCGTACCCCGTTATGCTGGGATGAGCAGAGCAGTGTTAGTGGTTTGGCACCTGATCAGATTTAGGATAATATGGCTCGAGTAGCATTGATTAGAGAGCGTGCGCTGACTGCGCAGAGCCGTCATAAGTCTTATGCTGATAGGAGGCGTAGACCTCTAGAGTTTAGAATTGGAGCCCATGTGTGGCTGAGAGTGCCCCCGACACGAGGTGTAGGCATTTTGGGCATTAAAGGGAAGTGAGCCTCGATATGTCGGACCGTTCGAGATTCTGGAACGGGTTGGGAGCGCGGCTTACAGATTAGCCTTGCCTCCGAGATTAGAGGGTGTTCACCCTGTATTTCATGTATCTCAGCTGAGAGAGTACATACTAGATCCGAGACACATCATGAGTTATGATGATTTGGTGGTTGAGCCGGACCACACGTTTGCTGAGCATCCTATTGCAGTCCTAGAGCGAGGTATGAGACGCCTGCGTTCGAAGGACATTCCTATGTTGAGGATACAGTGGTCGAGACGAGGACCTGAGGAGGCTACATGGGAGACTGAGGATAGTATCCAGAGGAACTATCCAGAGTTCTATGCCGAGATAGGTGCACTAGTAGGGTCACCGAATAGATCTTAGTACTAGTTTGATGAGTCTTATGTGCTTACATGCTTATATGCTATGATGTGTTTATTTCATACTAGCTTTGATGTGATTATGATCTTATTAGATCTTGTTGTGCTAGTATGATTCTTGTTTATAGCTGGAGATGGCTCTTTCCTCCATGCTATTGTGATACGTTTAGGATTCAACTGGAGATGGTTCTTTCCTCCATGCTATTTTGATGGACATAGTAGTGCTAGAGATGTTCTCCCTCCATGCCTTTCTGTTATGGTTATGATACGGCTAGAGATATGATTCCTCTATGCCTTGTGATGTGTTTATAGCTGGCTAGAGATGGTTCCTCTAGGCCCTAGATAGTATAGTTTGCTGCTGGAGTTGATGATTTCCTCCATGCTTATGTTTGAGGTTATAGAGAGTTTTACCTAGGCTTTTGAGTCCGAGTGGTTTCATGACTTTGCAAGTTTCGGGACGAAACTTGTTTTTAGGAGGGGTGAGATGTGAGAGCCCTATTCTTTCGGACCGAGTATTGGACCTTAGCCGAGATTGGCCTTTCCGCACCCGCGGGCCTGACTGCCGCCCCGACGGCTCATGGAACCGCCCCTGTGGTTTCCAGTGGCTGCAGCCGGTTTTGTTGACTCCTTTGACCCGTGCTTTACCATTACCTTACTTCTTCCTTTCCCTTGGCTGATCAAGGGTTTCATCTTCACTTCTTTTCCTCAGTTCCTACGTCCTTCTTGCTTTTTCATCCCTTCTTGATCTTGTTCTTGTTTTCTCTTGGAGTTTGCTTGAGTTTGGTGTGTTGTTGTAGATGTGGTTGCTGAGCTTAGAAGCCAGTTGAGTTGTTGTGGAGCTTGTCCTTGCCTAGTCCAGCAGTAGAGGTGAGTCTTGTGTCCTCTTTCTTTCTCTCTTTCTTTCTTGTTCTTCCATCTCTTTAGCTTAGGACTAGATATTTGGACATAGGATGATGTTGGTATGTATGTTGTTGCATGTGTGTTACCTTGGATTGGAATAGACGTGATTTGATCACGGGAAGAGCCGAAGAGAAGCCGCGGGATCACGTTTTGCACTGACGCCGCCCCCGCGCCTAGAAGCCACCGCCCCTGCGGAAGCCGTGCCTGCGTTGCCTGTGTCCCGTGTCACCGCGCCTGCGGCTGCTCCCTGTCGCGCCTGCGTGATACCTGTTCTGCTCCTGCGTCCCTTGATCACGCAGGTGCGTTTTGTCCCGGGACTACCTATAGTAAGGTAGTTCCTTTCCTTTCCTAGTATGAGGGAACTAGTACCATGCTAGATATCGGTTTATGATGAGTATGATATAGATATGCCGGTTACGGCTTTGAGGTTTACGAGTTGGATATGATCCTTATGGATCCCTTGGGTCTAGGTGTGACCCCTTCGTGTGATAGGAGTTTGATATATATATATATATATATATATATATATATATATATATATATATATATATATATATATATATATATGTATATATATATGTATATATATATATGCCTTGTATAGGCCTTGTTGTCCTCCAGTTTGGAGGGGACCAGTCGGAGAGTTGATCGTGGTTGAGTTACTTATGAGATTGAGGTAAGTCCATAGGACTTACTTAGCTGTCATCCTTATATTGGATGTGTGCTTGAGTGGTGTTTGTTATATGCTTTATAGCATGCTTTATGATGGTCACCGACCTATGTTATATTGACCGCCCATTGTAGTGGCCGTGATAACCTTTCCCTTTCATCCCGTAGTGGAGTCTGGGAGGTTCTCTGTAGTTAGGCCAGATCTGGTATACGGGAAGGACCCTCACCACTCCCATAGGGTACACGGGAGGTGTGCTGATACTACTCCAGCTGGCTAGAGCACTCAGAGGCGGGGATTATATTCCTCGTGTCACATATTTTCATATACATCTATTTATACGATTGAGTGATTTTAACTTAATAAAGATAATAAACCACGTAAATGTGTGATATCATGATGAGGTGTTAATATTCTTGATATGTGTTTGTGCTCTAGCATCTTCATATATATGTGTATGGTTAGTTAACGGTTTTATACCGTGTTGTAGATCCTTTGCAGGTTAGGAGAGCTGCAGAGTGATCCAGAGGGGTGATCTGCTGAGGGCTCTGTACACTGGGTCGTCCTCGAGGGATGGGATCTTTTTACTATGTATATGGATATGTTTTGTTGTACTCAGTAGTACTCGTATAAACCTTTTGATACTTTTATAACAGTTTGATGTTTTGTATTTAATCTATTGGTGCCTTGTTGTAAGATTCAGTCAATTGTTGTCAGGCTAGGGTCAGGATCCATTGTTAGATTCTAGCCCAGTAACACTCCGAGTCCTACGGATTTGGGGTGTTACATGTCACCGGTGAGTTTGTCTACCATGCCATCAAAGCTTTTGACGTAGTACGTCGGGGACATGCCGGAAACAAGAAAGGGTAAGCCGGGAGGTAGGTTATTGGGCACAACAAAGACAAAACTCGGATCGGGCGGCTCAACTTTGTAGTCCGACAACATAATGGTGTTGTTATCGGGATTGATGGCTTCTTCACCCTTAATGATGGAGTTGACTTTGTCGATGATGGCTTCTTCTTTGTCCTCTTCAAAGAACTCATCATACAACGATTTTGACAATGTGAATTGGAAGTTCCGGGGCTCAATCTTCAATGATATCGCCGTTTTCTTCTTCTTCTTCTTCTTCTTCTTCTTCTTCTTCTTCTTCTTTACAAATGTCATATAAAGGGTTGACAATCAACTCACACCTTGATTATGTCACCGCTTGGGGTTCTTAATTCGTGTTGGGCGGCCGTCGTGAGGCCAATAACTTGTGCCTTCAATATTTCAATCTCGTGCCTAAGAGAGGCGGTTTTCTCGGATATGGAGGCATTGTTCTCTTGTTGATCATGAGAATCAACATACTCGTCTTCGGGATAGACTCGGCGTCGGGCCATAACGTTGTCAACTTTGGGGTAAGCTCGACGTCGGGGTGCAATGTACTCTTCTTCAAGATAGGCTCGGCGTCGGCCATAACGATGTCAACTTCACGGTATGTTTGTCGTTGCCGGTGTGGATATCGTTGGTGCCCGTAGATGATACATTGTGGTGGTTTTAGAGGAGGCAATCACTCCTCTTCCTCAGGATAGGCATGTCGACGGCTTTGTTGATACCGTCGGTGCCCATGCGTGGTTGTATTGGGCTTTGGTAGATATGGAAAAGGCAAACATTCCTCATCATAAGAATCATCATCGCCATAGAACATGATGAATTATGACGAACGGTGCAAAACAATAACAAACAATGATGAACGATAAAAAAACATATGATGAACAATCAAGAATAAAAGTAAAGAAACTTACCTCAATATCACCGTCTGACCTGTATTTCTGCTTAAATAACCACATAAAGGCGAATGACATCAGTCTCACAGGGCCGCGGGACAAGTTCCCAAGTTCTAATTTTTAATTAACGTCCTATATTCATCGGTCATTACAAATATCCAATTGGAATCCTGCATTGCTTGGATTGGTGAGCGGGGGACATGAGAAATGTTTGCGGTTGTTAAAGCGTAAATAGGATTTGGTTTGACGATTTTCGATCGTTTGCATTCGAGAACACCAGTTCTTAAATGATCAGATTTTCCGCTAGTGAGAAAGAAAAAAATTAAAATAGTCATACTGCTGCTAACTTTGAGGTATGAATCATGAATGAATGTATGATGAACACAATGGTATTTATTTTGTGATTTTTAGTTGAATGTATTTAATAAGTAAATAAAAATGTGGTTTCTAAACGTACCGGTGGAAATTGTTATTTATCACCGTAACTACGCACTTGGGGTGCGTAGTAGTAGTTATTTTATTTATTTTATTTTTTTAACTTTTACTACGCACGCCAAGTGCATAGTTCAATTTTTTTTATTTTTTCTCGGACTCCAACTACGCACTCCATATGCGTAGTTGGAGACCCGTCAACTACGCACGCGAAATGCGTAGTTACGGTGATAAATAGTGATTTTCACCGGTACGTCTAATAATCCCCAATAAAAAGACACTAATTACATGTGGTTACCAGCTGGTGCAGGAATTTGTAAGGGAACGTTACAACTTTTATATTGCCGGACCTGCCTAGTTGAAAAGTATCCAAAAAATTTTAATAATACACACAAATTACCACTTTCAAATTCGAAATAGTATGTTAACAAAACAACGAAAAACAAAATGGTATATTCCTTTCATAGGGAATATTCTCTTTTACTAATATTCTTTAGAGAGTTGATGTATTGAAAAATATAAACCAATCAAATGTAGATTTGTGTCAGATTATATTTAGATGTTGCGTTGTGATGAAATATTGTGGCGCGTAAAAGCAAAGTATATACATAATGAGGTATGAATTTAATTATGATTACTGATTGTAAATTTTGGATATGGAAAGTAAAATATAAAAAACTTAAGAAAAAAAGCTCAGTATATTTTCTTTATGAAAATTAGTTTGTTAATAAAAAATAGGTTGTTAATAAAATTACATATTATTTTATCTCTTAATTCGTTTAAGGGTGTGATCGTCGTGTATTATTATACATTTTATTTTTTATATTTTTAAAGTTTATATTCAAGTATTTGCAAGATTAGCTTTTTATGGAGTTTATTGAGTAGGTTATTGGTCATTCTACAAGATTTTTTACAAGTTTTTATTTTTATTTCTTATCATTAACTTTCTAAGATCCTTTAATCATTTGTACGCTTTATTTTATCCTTTTTAATTACTAATAATCAACATAACAAGTTTACCTATAAATTAATTCATCGAACACCAATTTAATTTTTATTAAAATTATATTTTTAACCCTTTAAAATGGAACAAAACAAAAAACTAAACTACATTAAAAAAAAACGACCTTAAAACTCACCATACCTAACCTAATAACTCTTTTTTAAGATTATATAGATTTGTCTTTTTCGGTTTCATTGATAGCAGGATAGCCTTACTCGAATAGGAGGGCTACCCGCAAAATATTATCCCCTTGCTTCTTCTTTTTGCTCTTCTTCAGGCCTGGGTGCAAGAGCCTTGTCAAGACGCTGGTCAAACCAACTAATTAAGTCCCTTTAATTATTAAAATTTATCATTAAAAATTAAAAATTAATTTTACATTATATATAATTAATACTCAAACCTTTCAAATATAATTTTACCTATATTTTTATTTATTATTTATATTTAAACACTAATTCTTTATATACAACAAAAATTATTAAATTATTATACATCATTAATTATTATACTTTTTACTTTTAATAGTCTTAATAAGTGTGTTTTTGCTCTAATGAAGACTATTGAGATCCTGATGCATAATTACGGTTTTTATTTTTTGATATATAAATGATATTTACTGAAAATGTTTATCATTGAAACATTTAAGCTTTTTTTTAAAATGATAAGATATAGAATTAAGCTTAAGCACTCCGTATTTGGTATTGGATGTTGGGTAATAAAGCGGTTGAGACATAGAGGTAGGTGCATAGGCGCGTGAGAGTTAGTCTGGACACGTGTTAGCCAATCCGATAACAGTTGTGCAGTTTTACTTTTCTTCCCATGTTTTGATATTCGTGCCGACCTTGCTAGACCAGTAGTGGCGGTTAAAATCTTCCGTATCTATTCCCTTGTGTATCCTTGTATTCCTATCATGTGATTGATTGAATTTATATAATTTATTATTTTTTTTGTAAAACAGTAAAATTTTAATTCCTATTTATTTAGTCTCAGCCAATTACACGTTAGGGATACATGTATCACTATTACATGACGCATCTCAAGGACGACATGTGACATGAATAGATGATGACATTGCCAACTTGTCATTCTATCACCATTCATTTCCAGGTTTGGGCAATATGGGCCCATTCTGGATTTGGACTTCCTGGGCTGCACTGTCGATCCAGCCCAAACAAAATATTAAATCTCTGCTATGATAAAAATTAATTATTATGGTAAAGTATGAATAATTTTTAATGTAAAAAGTAGTCAAATTTACTAGATACACGTTGGATATTTTTGTGTTTTTTAAATCTTATGAAATTGTGGTCTCATAAGATTCAAGTTATGTGCATCCTTGAATGAATGTTTGCGAATGAGGTATTGCGGTACAAAAACTATAAAGTATTGCGGTATTCGTGTCTTAACACTAGTGTCTCATGCACGTGTTGTTCTTTGTTCATGCACACGTTGTTCATATCAATTACAAGATACTTATCACCTAACACGACCAAAAACTATAAAGTATTGCGGTACAAAAAAAACAATGAATGAACACGAACAAAATCAATGAAATTATGTATAGCAAGATAAAGAAAATGAACGTGTTTTATGAAATTACCTTCATTGTTAGTAGACACATACAATGTATGTTATATTCCGAGACTAAAAAGCAATTTGACGGAATAATTAACATATATAGTGAATCTTAGACGATGATATTTTTTAATCCAATAAACCTCATAGGTTCTCATTTTTCTCCATAAAATTAGTTCTCACCCGAACCAATTCCTATATATATATATATATAATATAGTTATTATCCAATGGTTTTTAATTAATCGAGTCAGTCATTTAAACATCATTAGAAGGTTTGTTGATTTACATAGTTGATCATGTTGACTAGATGTAATCAATTGATGAGTGAGTGTTAATCCACTAATGAAGCTAAGCTTGTGAGAAAGATTATTCGTGCACTTTATACATCGAAGACATGCATCACAATCATGTATTCATGTTAGGCTTGTCTAGTTGGAGAACTAAATCCATGAAGGTAATTTTATAAAAACACAAGCCCATGTCGATTATTATGAAGATCTGGCTGAAGAACTGGATCCATACTCGGCTTGATTCAAGTCTATAAAAGGGTGTTGGGCTCACGGCTGGCCTGCTAGGGAAGAGAAGATCTCGTCACCAAGACTTGATTCAAGAAGCCCACGAGCTCATATTGCCTAATCTGATGAATGTGATCGAACCGGTTTAATGAGGAAGAAAAGGTTTGAGCCGGGTTTGGTCCATTTGAAGTCGTGTTCATTAATCAAAGCACGTCGTTTTAGATTGTTGTGAGATATATAAGGTTAGTTATCCCAACTACTAACCCTAATCTCTAATTCTCCTTTTTTTGTCTCTACATATCATCTTCTTATTTGAGAGAATACTACCCCCGAAAGTGAGATCGAGCGCTTCCTCGTGAAGCTTAAACTGGTTCTAACCACAATTTATGCACAAAGAAGGTCTTTGGACTTTTAAACTCGTGTGATTTATACCTCTTACTTGTTCGACTCTTTCTTTTGTTTTTGGGTTTTGTGTCATTCTTTTACTCTTGTAATCTCTTGCAAGTTTGGTTTTTAGTTTGAGACGACAATAGATCGAATCTTCTTGAGGTTCGGGGACGTAAGACTCGATCTTAACCTCATAAATAAATACTTGTATTCTTTGTGTTCTTAGGATAGATCGCTTTAGATATATTATGTATGAAACATTACCTACCGATTAGATTGTATATATATTTTACAAAAATCATACTATTTATTTCTCAAGTAAAAATTATTATACAAATGAGATATCACGCACTAATTAACTTTGATATGTCATCACTTTAAATATTTGAGTAGTACAAACTTGCTAGTTGCTACTCTTGACTATGCCACTATTCCCGATGGAAAATGTCTAGAATTCTACGTTTATGAATCTAATTGACAAAAAATCACTTCTTAGTGTTGGAGTTTTAAGCACTTACAAACTAAAGCGAGTTTTTCCGTAAAAAAAATAAATTAAGTTTTGGATAAATAGTGGAAATTTGAATCGAAATTTTTTTGAAATACAATGAAATTTGTAAGCATTGTAATTGGTAGACGTGACTATAGGAGAATGATCCACACTCATATTTTTGAAATGTTTTGATTTATCAATTAAATGAATATTCTGACTAACATAAATATATTTTGATATTTATAATTTATTTTTAACTATCAATAGAGTCCAATATTTAATACGTATAAAATAATTTTTGTATATAGAAAATGTATAATAATAAATTATTTTTAAGATGTTATTGATATTTATTATATAAATTAATAATCTAACACATAAAAATGCATACTGATACATTGAGTTATTATACATATAAATAATATTAAATATATTTAAAAAATATATAATAGTTTTATTAAAAATAATTAATTTTAAGTAATGTATTGATTTTATAATAATGTTTGGTATTTATTATAAATTTAATAAATTTGACACATGAAATTAGTATATTACAATACGTTACACAAAGATATAAATAAATTTAAAAGTATCAAGTTTTTAAAAACTTGTGTAAATAAATATAAAGTTAAAAAAACGAGAGTTATACAATAGATGAATGTGAGGAAAAAGTAAAGTGAGTTTTATATGCTAGTGTAGTAGATGGTGTGTTAAGAAATGTTGAGCAAAAAATTATTATGGTACATGATCCAGTCTCCATGTACTTTAACAATGTTGAACATATATAATAGTGATTTTTTATATATTTACGATCACTATTAATATAAAATTAAAAAGTCTTGATTTATAACTAAAATAATAATAACAAATAAAGTTAAAATTTATCAAATATAAAACTACGTATCCAAAATCAAAATTTTATTGTAAATAAAATACGAATTTCACGTATTGTAAAATTCACTTATATAATATAGTTGTAAACACGTGATTTATTGTACACTTCTAGTCCTAGGGTACGCTCCATTTTGACCTGGAAAGTGATAGACTGATAGTTACTCAAAACACTTTCCCATTTTATCAATGGCGGCTCTTCTCCAAACCACCATTGCTCCATTGAAATCCCAATTCCAAGCTAACCAAAGATCATTCCCTCCTTGTTTACCTTCAAATTTGGTTCCAATCCGCTGCGCTGCCGCCTCATCCGCCGCCAAGCGACGGTACAACATCACTCTCCTTCCCGGCGATGGCATTGGCCCTGAGATCGTTTCCGTCGCCAAGGACGTCCTCCAACTAGCCGGATCCCTCGATGGTACTCTTTCTCTCTCCGTCAATTACTCTTCCTTTGTTTGATTGGTTGTTTACCGTGAAAGAGAAAGTGATGGCTATTTTCTAGGGATTGAGTTTGCGTTTAAGGAGATGCCTGTCGGTGGCAGCGCTTTGGATGTCACCGGTGTTCCGTTGCCGGAGGAGACTCTTTCAGCTGCTAAGGAATCTGATGCCATTCTTCTTGGGGCAATTGGAGGGTAGGTTTTGCCCCTTTGAACGCTAAGTATTACTGATACTTGGTTTTCTCATGATCTTCTGTTCGTTGTCATTGCACTGCTATAATGTGCTAATTCTTGAGTTGATGGTATTTTTAGGTATAAATGGGATACCAATCCGAAGCATTTGAAGCCTGAGACTGGGTTGCTTCAGCTTAGAGCAGGACTTAAAGTTTTTGCAAATTTGAGGCCTGCAACTGTCTTGCCACAGGTTAATTTCTTTTTTTAAGCTTTATCATGACATGTCTTGTGGTAACAGACTCAAAACGGACTAAAACTATTAGGTTGGCTTAATTGAAATATGAGTATATTATTTGTGATTCTCAGCCTAGTAATTTTCTACTCTTTTAATTAATTTGTGCGTGATTTATTTGTGTAATGTTCTATGCTTCGGAATATCATTCTTGCTTGTACACTTTCAGAGTAGTGTCAAGAAGTCTCGGAATTCCAAGTTGCCCCTCAAATAAAGGGGCAATATTGATTGGTCTGTCTAAATGGCTTAGGAAAGAAGTTGATTGAACATTCAATGTTTAGGATAGTATTAAGGTGGGAAAATTAGATGTTGCAATGAATTTGGCAATTTACAGCGATGTGGTTAATGATCTGGTTGTTTCTGGAGTTAGGAATATCAATTGTGCACGAGAAATAAAAGACAAGGTTATGTAGATGATGTGTGTGGGGAAGTAGGTTTGGATTTATAACCGAGGTTCACCACGTGAGTGAAGAAGGCTCAACTACCGAAATGAGGTCATACATGTGTGTTTGCAGATTGTGGTTTGTGAAGATCTAGATAGTAGTTAATAATCAATGCAGTTGAGCCCGGTCTTGTTTTTGCTATCTCCTACATAAATAAACTTCCTTGTGATGCCGATGCTGTACTCATGATGTTCTATAGCTTTAGGTACTCTCAAGAATTTGAACTTAAAACTTTCATGGCTTGCTTCGATTTTGTGCATCACGAAGTACCATGTGGAACCTAAAACGTTTGCTACGGTGCTTTTTTTTTAAAAAAAAAAGCAACCCCCCTTTTTATGTCAAACAAAGAAGTTAGTGAGTGTTCTAATAAATTGTAGTTAATTTGACATGCTGAATTTTTATACTAGCTCTCTTTTTCCACAGTGTATACTGTTATCTTGCCTCTCTGTAGAGGTGTTTTCATGGGATGTTTATGTACTTTGTTTCTTCAGTTGGTTGATGCTTCAACATTGAAGAAGGAAGTTGCTGAAGGTGTTGACCTCATGGTTGTAAGAGAACTTACTGGAGGTCAGTATATTCTAAGCACTGATTTTGATTCAGAGAGATTTCTAACATCCTTCTTGAAGGCTGGGAAATGTTTTTCTTATCTTTATTCATTCGTTTCTTGTCTTCTTTAAAAATATGGAATACTAGGTATTTATTTTGGAAATCCAAGGGGCTTCACCACCAATGAGGCTGGCCATGAGATTGGGTTTAATACGGAAATATATGCTGATTATGAGGTACTTCCCCCTTAGTGCTTAACTATGAGTTTTGGCTGGAACTTTGACTTTTCTTTTTGATGTGACTCTTTTAAACCACATTCCATGTTGAAAGGGCATCAAGGCTTATGTTAGTGCTGTTATTTGCCTTCCGCTTATTATTGAAATAGCTCGTTGCCATACTATCAATTTGATTTGAACTTGTAAGTATGCAGCTAGGCGCTAAATTGATCCTCCTTTTCATCTTGGCTGGAAAACATTCTTATCTTTTAGCAATCTCTGATCTATCTTTATGTCATCCTCCATGCCATATGATTTTGTTTCCATTCTCACAAACCATTTAATGCCAGATTGACCGCATTGCTCGTGTTGCTTTCGAAATTGCTAGACAGAGGCGGAGCAAGCTTTGCTCTGTTGATAAAGCAAATGTTTTAGAGGTATATGCTATTTCTAATATCTCCTATACCTTTCATGTTTATTGATCTAATTTATGTCGGAAGGGTGGTTTGTGGAGCTACTGGTTTAGAGTAGGATGACAAACTTGTGCATATCCTGGTTGTCTGTACTTGTTTCCTCGCATACCAGCTGTTCTTGTATGGGATGAACACATAATATTGAAATTTCCACTTCAATTGATAATCAAGATGTTTGTGCCATATGAAATCATGGATACAGAACTTTTTGAAATTAGAATAATATAATATTTCTTTTAGTTATATTCTTAATCATCTAAACCCTTTTTCTCTTTCTTTAATCTGTTATTTTTATTTTGAAGGATTTCTGTGGTCATTTTTCTGTAAATATCCTATATGCTTGCCATAAATGTAAACACAATATTTGTCTTATTCCCTTGAGGAAATTTCACTTACATTTTGTTATTTTATTGGTCAGGCATCAATGCTTTGGAGGAGAAGAGTTGAGGCCATTGCATTAGAGTACCCTGATGTCGAACTCTCACACATGTATGTTGACAATGCTGCGATGCAGCTGCTTCGTGATCCAAAACAGGTTTTTCAACTCATTTAGAGACATCTTTTCACATCAATTTCCACAGTGACCAGTCACAGAGTACTCATTAATAGAAATTTTTTTGTATTGTGTTCTTTCAGTTTGACACTATTTTAACAAACAACATTTTTGGGGACATATTATCCGACGAGGCTTCAATGGTTAGTGGAAGTATTGGGATGCTCGCCTCTGCTAGTCTTAGTGATTCGGTAAAGCAATTTCTTTTGATTTCACATCTTAATTTTGTTTATCATTATTAGTTTGAAGTTACTATAGCATGTGTAAAGGTTTGCTTTGCAAAATAGCGCCTCATATATTTCACTGATGATTAAATTGTTTTATATTTCCAGGGTCCTGGGCTTTTTGAGCCTATACATGGTTCTGCTCCTGACATCGCTGGGCAGGTTAGTTATCTCCTGTATAGACTGTAATTCAGTAACCTTCGATAATCGTGACTCGGATAATTGATGAACTTTTATTTTCTTTTTAAAATTAATTTATCCTATAAAAGAACAAGGCAAACCCATTGGCGACAATCCTTAGTACCGCCATGCTACTAAGATATGGTCTTAAGGAAGCTGAGGCCGCTGACAGAATTGAGAATGCGGTGCTGAACACACTCGACAGAGGGTGTCGAACGGGTGACATATTCTCAGCGGGACATGTATGCTTCTCTAATCTCATTCCCTTCTTTAGCGTGCACTTTTATTGTTCTCCATGCTAATCATTGCCTAGGCTACAAAAGAATGATCTACTTATTCGGCATTGTAGTAATATAGTTTGACTCTTCACTCATCACAGCAGTAGGTCAGTAATGTTATGAGAAAATTATAGAAAAGACTTCCCAACTTTGAGTTGATGAATGGATAATGGCACAGATCTAATGAAATGCATAGCTCTGAGTTTGAGGCTAACACAGTTCAGCCCTTGAGTTTAACTTGATATATCTCTCTAACTTAGATTATTTTTATGAAAAATGTTACTGCCAATCTTTTTCATTTTTCCTTTACTTATCGATAAAAAAAACATGTATCTGCAACTTGGGTACTTGCAGTGAAGAAACCAGCGAAATTTCTTCCTCAATAAAGTCTTGTATTCTCTTTGATGAATAACAACTATGATTCAGAAGTTGGAACTTATGTTCATGCAAGAAATTCTTTGCACAGTTGCAGATATAATTTGGAACTCTTTTACTCACAGCTTGTTTTGCATGATTTTTTCCCCTCCCACAGAAGCTTATCGGATGCAAAGAAATGGGCGAAGAAGTGATGAAATCTTTGGAGTCCTTCTAGTTCCAGTTAGTAAGTGACGGAAGCGTTTGATGATCTCCATCCTCGATTGATATCTTCAAACTGCAACGAGAAAGGAGTTGTGATTAATCCATGTTGATCTGTGTAGCATCTAGATGCAAATGGAGGATATGAGGTAAAAACTAGTTTGAATGATTGAGCTTTTTGTCAAAATTTATGGTTATGTGTTAGAAATTTTGGAATACATGATCTTGTGTGACTTGTTATTGCATGATGGGCAAGATACCCTTAAATTGAACGAAATTTACCTTTCCATGTTAGATTATACAACGGAGTCTTCAGCGAATATCAGAAAGCTGAAGTGTGTTTTAACCATAGTGTGAAAGACAATAAACGGACCAGCATCTTGAGATTTTGTGTACATAGAATATATCCAAATGAATTTGGTTGAAATTGACACTAATTGAACCTTCAAGAGAGTATAGAACGGTGTTTTTTCCGGTTCTGCCTGGACTGTTGTAATGGTAAAAAAAAACTTGTTTTGAATTGTGGCCATTGATCATGGGGGTGATTCAAGGAGACTTCAACCTTATTTTTTACGCTTGTTGTCTTCCCGGTTTTACGCATCACCTGATTATCAGTTCAGTTCACCGGGGACAGAAGATTTGCACCCTATTTTGCTCCTTTAAGCTCTACTTTCTTTGGAGGTTTTATGCAGTATGTTCATGTCCTGTTCGTGTAGAGTTATGAGCCAACCTTAAGTTTTAACCGAGTTTAAAGTGCAAATTCCTCTTGCTTAGTTAGATGAATGAGTGCGAGTCAAGCCTGAGCCGAATGACTCGACTAATAAAACAAAAATTACCGAATATTGACTCATATTCATCTTAAGGAGTGTTATTCAAGCCCAACTAGTTGTCCCTAAACATAACCGAGTTCAAAATGTCTTCATATTCGCCTTATTAAAAAGTGAACAAGTTCAAGTCGAGCTAAGTTCATGAATAAAAATAGTCATACAAATATACAATGTCTTTTTAGAAATGGGCACAAGTGACCAACAAGGCAACCACTTACAATGTTGTTGTAAACTCTAGGAGCTAACTATTTCAATATGCACCATGAATTCATAATTTTCTTCCTAACTAAGCTATGGTGTACTGTACTCCCTGAAATCTAAGGGCATAACTTACCGAGAGTCGGCATCTAATTCATGTCAGACATGAGATCAGGATCTTGAGGCTTGAACATCTTGGGCATCTTCAAGGCGTCATCATTTGAAGGACTGACTATCTTAACTTTCTGAGTAGCTCCTTTCCTTGTATTTGCAGCAAACTTGGAAGCCAATACAGTAGCTCCTAGCGGTTGGGTGTTACTGCTACTACTACTAGTATCCTCTACAGAAGAGGCAACAACCCGAGTGTCCTCATAATCGCTGAACAATGGTTGGGTTTCACTTCCACTTGCTTCATCATCCATTCCTCCATCTTGTTGTGCGTAGTAGTAGTAAAAGGAATTCTCTTGCTTAGCGAGCTCCTCGGCCATCTTCCTCTTCTTGTATCTCCTCCATGCTGTTTGGATAAAACAAGCACCCCACATCCTCCATTGGTGAGAATAGTACCTGAAAGATTTGGATTCAGTTTAGTTTTGTTTAACACGAGCTTTAAAATGGGTTCATATTTGACTCGTTTAAAAAGTGAACGAGCTTGAGCCGATCCTGAGCCGAGTCCAAGTAGCTCAGATAAAATAATGCTCCTAAAGTGTTTTTTAGCCGAATGAGCCGAGTTTTACCCAAACGAGCCAAACCTAAATTTTATTTGAGCTTTGGAACGTATTCACGTTCAGCTCGTTTAGAAAATGAACGAGCTCGAGCCAAGCTTTTGACGAGCTGATTCGGGTAGCTTGTCTCATATTACCCTACCTACTTGGGAAGTTCGTACTGCAGTTCAACGAAATTGTTGTTTTGATGATCCAATACTACATTTTAATGCATGGCATCCAAACTCTTAAAATGAGGATATGCAGAACCCTAAATCCATCTAGATTAATTTGGTACTCAAAACATATTAGTTAAGTCAAAAGATCAATTACAACGATCTATATATATAATTTTGTGAAGTTTGTTTCAATTTATGAATTTGTGAGAAGATATTAGCAATTCCACTTGATCGAAATCAGTACCTGAAAGCATGTTGGAGCCTCTTGCTATGAAGGCGCTTGAATTGCGTGGCAACAAATTTCAGGTCATCTGCTTGGAGAGCAAAAGCTTCAACCTCTGTGACGGCCTTTACTGTCCTGGTGGAGGAAGGAAGATTATTGGTCGAGGCCGGAAGGAGGGCCCACGTAAGCAGCTCCTCACCGCAGAAGTCTCCTATTCTAAGGGTGATGGAATTGAAGAAACCAGATCGTCCACCATAGGTGGTGGAGCTTTCTAGTTGGCCTCTGATGATGAAGATCATTTCAGAGACCGGGTCACCTTCTCGGATTATGTATGTGTCTTTGGTGCTCAATGATGAGACGAGACGTTCACATATTGCATCTAGAAGCTGATTATCCATTTGCTCAAAGAAAGGAACCTGCAAAGAGAGTGTAAGATCATCAATAAGATCTTTTAATTTTGGCATAGTATACATTACAATCTGTATTAGCTCATTATGCAAGAGAATTGAATGCACGTACTCGACGAACGAGTCCAAGACAAAGATGCCTCTGGATTTCACGGCGGAGATCCAATGGAAGTGACTGAAGAATATCTTCCTCATCAACTCCTCTTGTTGCTAGCCACTTATACTGAGCAAATCGTCTTATTCGCTCTTTTAGTTCTTCAGGTAGTTGTCGATGATTCATCCATTCCTCAGTATCTCTTCTCTTGATCCTCCACTCTTCAATTCTCACCATCATAGATTGAAGATAGTTCTTTAAATTTTACACACAAATGAAAAAAAGATCAGCAAAGCTTACTTCTGCCAACAATGATTTGTATATAACAAAGAACATTTAACAAAATTAGCAATGATACCTGCACTTGACCGACTAAGTGTGAAAAAAGACCTAATCCCATTACACATATGAAACTGCAAAATAATGTCTCACCATAAAATGTGCTGGTTTGTATGCTTTGTCCATAAGAGCTACAAAAGACCATAAGGATATAAGAAGCAAGAGAGATTTCAACTGAAACATTATTAGGAAGTGAACCACAGTACCATAGACTCCTCATTCCCCACCAAAGGCAATAAAAGTATGATTGAATGAACCCGGTTGAGGGAGAAGGGACGTCGTCAAGGAAAGCATCAGCAAACATCCCAAAATTGAAGTCGAGGTTCTTATTCCCAGGATCACAATAGACAAGGACATGAGTTCTATTTAGCCAGATACTACGATCAGGCAATTTAAGACTCGATTGATCAAAATACTCTTCCTTACAATACAGTTCCTTATCACATGCTTCCCACCAACAAGTCTGCATTCGCTGAATCGACCATAAGTACCACGTAGAGCCTAAAACCTGCACTGACACCGGAAACCTCAGAACCGAACAATCTCAATAACGCCATGAAAATATCAAAGGGTTCATAACTCACATGAGCAGCGAGCACGAAAAGGAGCATATTATAAGCAGCACCAGACCAAGGAGTACTCGCTATGACACCAGTGGTGTTGATTATCTTTCGATTTAGAGGAAACATCACAAACATCCTAGGTATATACTGCATAAGAACAATCGTGTACAACGCATGGCTTGTAGTCGTACTCTTGTCATTCATAGCCGGACCAATGAACCAAATCATAATCTGCAACGAATGTACTCGAGTACATTAAATAATGTATTGGAGCCAAATGGAAGAGATACCGACGATTTACAAAAGGAAATTCTAAATTTCAAAATCGGGGGAGTCCTAAGTCCTGACCAAATCCAAATGCAATTTCAAAAACCGTAACCAATTCAAAATCGACAACTTAAGCTTAACATTGGGAAATCCAAAATCCTAACCTGAGGGAGAGGAAGCATAGCGGCGACATCGATGATGAAATCGGACCTAAGGTACTTCTTAGCAATCAAATACGGATCCATTACAAGCTCGCCCTTGCCGAAAACCCTGGTATTAGGGTTAACGTAAGCAGTACGAAACTTGGTGAGGATATGGAATAGGTAGGTTCCATCGGCGGCGAGGCGTAAGAAGGTGACGAAGACGGCGAGAGAGAGATTAGGGCCGAGGCAAGCGGGGCCACATGAATGAGGGACGAAGAAGTAAAGAGGATCGAGGAAGAGAGTCATCATGCAGGTCACAAGGAAGATGCTGTTCCATTTGGTGACGAAGCTGGAGCTCGGATCGAGGATTTGAACATTCTGTAGCCATGATGGGAGACGAGATCCGGATGGCCCGGGTACGGGTCCGGATTTGTTGAGGAGTTTGAGAGATTTTGGGAAGTTACGAAGCCGGGACGAGGGGTTGTAGAAAAGGTTATAGTTCTGCATTGTTGATCGGCGATGGAGGAGATGATTGTTGTCAAAGAGTGTAGAAGGAATGCCATTGATGGAGATGGAGAAAGAATGGCGGAATTGAGGATGAGCAGATTTGTAGGCAGGCGATGAAGGAGATGAAAGAGCGGGAAAGTGGATGTTATTGGCGAATTAACAGAACCCAAAAACAAGACACTTTTCACAAAATATTACGCAAAATCACTCATATTATGTCCTCTGAAATAATCGTGATTTTTACGTCCTTCTATTTTTTTGTATTTATTATTAATATTGTGTATTACGTGAATGAGAATTTTATCTTTTAGGTTTAGAATGCATACCCCCTAAATTTTCTTAAAAGAAATATACATGGAGAGGTTCGGATACAGAGATATTATTTTAGTACGGAGTTACGTCGTATTTTTATATGTCATCTTTGTTTGTTTTTTCTTTTATGATGAACATTTTCTTAAAAATTTTTTTATGACAATTCGATAGTTCAAGCTATTTGTTCCAATGATTTATATATCTTTTATATAAAAAAACTATAAGTCAAAATAATACATGAACAAAAAATATATAATATTTGAATTAATAGAACACTCTATATATACTAATGGTATAAGAAAAATTAAACCAACAAATATTACAATAAAAGTTTACTAATAAAATTTGTGTCCGATAAACACTACTTGAGAATGAACTAATAATATAAAAGTTTTGAACAGTAACTATAACTTAAAAATTTTGAACTTTTATAATATCATTTTAAAATTGTGTATCATCAGTTCTAACATTGTGTTTCGTTAGTTCAAACATTGTGTTTTATCAGTTCAAACTACAAATATGTACATGTAAAAAAGTGCATAAAACATAATAATAAAGAAAACAAAAAAATAAATATAAAATATTAGAAGTGATAATATATAAATTTGAATGAATTAAACTAAAATTTTGAATTAACAAAGTAATTGTTACAATCTTTTTCTCATACAAAATATGAACCATTAGTAGAAAAAATTTGAACAAATTATACAAAAGTTTCAAACTAATAAACGTCCGTCAAAAAAAATAAAATGTCACCGTAATTACTAAAATCACAAAATTTTCTATGCACATTTTATAATATTGTGTAATTGGTCAAAAGTCTACCCATTAGATTAAGTCAATCAATTATACATGTTACTCCATAATTTCTTAACATGATAAATGTATTTACTTGAATCACTCCCGAAATATATTTACTCAATACATATTTGATTGTACAAAATTCAATCATTATACTTTCTATTTAGTTTTACTTATTTTATTAGCAAAATATTATTTGTTGTAGTGCTATACAAAATAATTTAAGATGTAAACATGTTTGCTTTTAATATAATCACTATTTTCATTCATTGAGCAATAAATAAAATATGCGGTCCGAAATACATGTGAAAATTTTGATACGAGTTGTTATTTTACCAAAATAAATTAGTTCATTACATGCAAAATACAACTTCGGTTATTCCATGCAAAATCCGATTGTGAGGATGAAACTCGTTGCGAGTGTGTCCCCATGTGCAATACAAATGCGTCTCATGTATGAAATCAGAAACTTGAAACCACGACGGAAGTGGAATTCAGCAACACAAACGGAGTCATAGTGCGACCCGAAGGCACACCAACTTTGCACATGCAACCGATGTCTTCTTGCATTGGTTGAATCGTAAAATTTTCCGGCATAAATAACATCACTCTTTTGAAAAATCTTGGCTCACTAGGTTAAATATGCAAGATTTCGGGATACTATGTGAAATCACCCAAATGTATCACCAATGCAAAAAGGAGGCCAAGACAGCAAAAGGGTATCAACTACAAGTCTACAACAGAAGACCAAGTTCAAATTAACATAACAATAAAGGAACAAAATAAAACAAATCGTGTTACAATAAGACTTCCATCAAGCAAAAATAACCTGAGATTTCACAAGAAGCTCCGATTGTATACAAATTACAATACCGTGATTTGCAAGCAGGAGATCTTATCATGGACATCCATCCAACACTTCAGGTCACTCTTTGTAACGCAAGTAAAACAACGATGGAAAAGAAAAGGGCAAGAAGACAAGGCTTTGTCTCATACCAAGAAGATCAGCAGAGACTTATCTTATGATTTGCAAGCACGGTTACTTAGGTAATCCTTGGTTCTCTTTCTCAATCGAGTGAACACAATGACTGCACATGCAATGAGCCATGGAGGAATTCCCGTGCCCTTCAGGTTAAGCTTCTTAAACCATGTTGGGTTTTCAGTGTAAAGTAACGCTACCAAAGCCACAATAACGGCTATGCCGACCAAAACTTTTGTAACAGGCTTGATCATTGGATCCTGCATAAAATAAATTAGATGAAGCATTAGAGAACGTACAAGGAATGGCAAAGAAACCCAGAGAATGGTTTGATACGGTTAATGATAACAAAAACCCCGCATGAGGTTACGAGAGAGTACTATATCTTAAATTCAAGCACAACCTCCACGATTAAAAACCGAGAAACAAATTGATAAACGTTATAAGAAAAATGCAAAAAAAAATATGAGACCATGAGAGTATATGCCATTTCAAATTCAAGCACATCCTTCAGGATTTATGGGTTTATTCACCTAATAGTAGTAGCCTAAGCACTAAATACAATAAGTTTTTGAATTTTCCTGGTTCATAGCATCAACTTAACATAGATGGATCCTCACAGTTCAAAAATACTAGATTTCACAGACATAATAATTTAGGATACAGAAATCCTATGCGAAATACAGCAAGAAAAAGATAATTACCAGTGGTTCCCCATCTATATGTATAACAGTCCCATCCTTGTAAAAAAGCATGGAGCGACCATTTTTAGGATGAAAACGGATTGGGACACTACGGCCAGAAACAGGATTGAATGCATAGATGGCCTTTAAACCATATTTTTGAAGGATGTCTCGAACCTCCAACTGATCTTGTTCCCATCCACCTAAGGCTGATTGAAAAACAGATATTGGACCTTTTCCTTGTTTGTACAAATGGATCTCTACTTCAGGTGCTTTGTTCTTCACAGATCTATCTGAAGCAAGCAGGGGGGTATTTTCTTCGATTCCATCCTTTTCATTTTGTATTTCCTCCACATTTCCCAGAGAATCAGTCTTCTCTGAAGAAAGTCAACCATCCAGCACACAAACATCAGAGATAGAATAAAGTTGCTCATTGAAATGTGTTGTTTTAGACGTAATTGTCGATTCCTGATTTTGAAGTAAAACATCAATTGACAATGGATGAATCACGCCAGAAACAAAATCTGATTTTACAATATGGAGGAACAAGATAGGAATCAAACAAGAAAAAGAACAGCCTCAAATTGCAATGTATAAATCAAGCCAGAAACTGACGTATCACTTAATGTAAAACATTCAATGATTCAAACATAGACAGATGAACAAAACTTGGGACTACAACAAGACAGAGGGGTATAGCCCTCAAATTGGCAATCCATTAATCAAGAATGAAAGCTTAACTTAATTTAATGTATTGGATTTGGAATTAATAAGAAACGGGCTCAGTAATTAAGAGAGATCTGTAACCATACATATCCAACGGAGATGGAGATCAAGAGAAAACGTGAAAAAGAGAAAGCCGAATGATCGGATGGGATATGACAATCAGAAGAGATTGGACGGATAAAACGAATTATCATTGCCAAATTCTCATGAAAATCAGAAACTAGAAAGCAAACTCATGAGATATTTATCAATCAGAAGAGTCAAACAACGTATTGCCAATTCCAAACAGCAAAATAGGAAATCATCAAGAAATAAACCCTGCTACAGTATCAAATGGGAAAATGTTTTCCGATCCACGCTCATGTACAAGAATTTGCAGGGAGCAATTTGAACACAAACAAATAAAAAAAACATCCAGCTCAATTACCGATCAAGTCAATCAAACTACGATAAATAGAAGCTTAATCGTTTACCTGTCATGGAATGACGAGAGGAGGGGATCGGCACTGCGGTCTGCGGAGGCGAGGCGAGGGGATCGGCACTGCGGTCCGCGGAACTGCGGAGGCGACGGGAAGAGGAGCGGCACTGCGGGAGGCGAGCAGCGACGAGCGCAGCGACGAGAGGCGACGGCCGGCGACGAGAAGCGACGGGCAGCGACGAGGAGCGGCGAGAGGGAGAGGCGAGGAGCGGCGAGAGGAGACGAGAGGCGTGTTAGGAGAGGAGATCTGAGGGGTTTTTTTTCATTCTCATCAAAACGACGTCGTTTTGATGGGGATTTTTTTATTTTATTTTATTAATTTTTTTATTATTGTACTCGACGACGAATCAATTCCTTAAAATGCAACTAATGTATCCGTAAAAGGAGAGGCACGGTCCCCTCCCTTACCCCCTTAAATCCAGTTCAAATCCTCGGCAATTTACCCTGTAATTTTAACTTTTAACTGTATCTTCACTTACATCACGTGTACATTTAATTAAGAAGAAGAGAAGGAAATAAATTTATATTGTTTTCATTTTACAGGGAAATGAGTGGAGGTACAGTTAAAATTACAGGGTAAATTGCAGAGGATCTGGATTCCCTTAAATCCGCCACTGGTCATGGCTGATAGTTCCTACAGCAGCGCTCTAGCACTCTTCGGATTTACTCTTCGTTGTGTCGTGCTGCGTCGAGCGGAGAAGGAACAAACGGAAACCTAAGTTGGTTCGGAGAGATGACCTAGATAGGTACTGACCCCTAAAAAACGCAGAATACGTGTCTGCTCAGGTGACAATCTATGAGTCCTTTCCTATGGAAACGAAAAACCGCCCATACCGATAAAAATGAAATTTACGTAAAATCAAATAATAATTATTTTTGTTAAATATATTATTATCAGTTGGAAATATCATTAGATTTTTTAAAATATGATATAATATCTTTAATTTAGATCCAGTATTATAGAGTTTTTTTTGCCCGAGAAGACGGGTTTTTCACACTTTAGTCTTACTCTACGAAAAAAAGGTTTAGCTTAATCACCCAAAACATTTAAATCAAATTAAATATAAAAAAATGTTAGCAAGCGAATTCGTCACCTCATTACCTTCTCGAAACAAATGATCTATTATAATCCAGGAGAGGGGGAAAAAAAACATGTGCACCGTCATACCGGACTAAATAAGAGACATACTATCAACACCCTTATCCACCAACCGAAAAACACCTTGAGAGTTGACCTCCACATGCACTTTCCAAAATTCGACCCTAACAAAGGCCAAGCCTGGACTCCATTTGATGGCTCTGCTCGTATTAAGTTTAACTCATTCCTTGGTCGATTAGCCCATCAGACTAGGACTTCCGTGCAAAGACAAACTCCAACAACCCCATCCATCACCTTATTAGCCTACGATGCTTGATCATACTTTTGTGTTGAGAAAATGTACCTTGTCAAACAACTTTCACTATTTCAAAAAAAATACGACAATTTCATCACTCCCACAACACAATATAATAAGTAAAAACATTCCAATGTATGAGTATGCAACTGGTCCATATAACATAGATCAATGTTCTCCTTGAACAGTCGAATTAGTATAACGAGAATAAGACATCATGGTAGATTTTCGAGACAATCACCCGGTTCCTTTCTAGATGCAGCACACACCAAACTTTAGACCACACTCAAGTTCTCCACAATAACCCTAATTTTGTGTATTTATGAGTTCATATGTTGATGTCGTTGTATTGCACTCGTAATATGTAGCCATCACAATGGGTCTCCCTAACCGAACTCGTTTGAGAGAGTCGCTACAATCAATCCAAACATGCACGAAGTTGTTATCTTACATTGCAAACTCGCCTAGTTCCATCTACTCCGTATAGCCCAATCATCACTCGCCCTCGTCAATTTGTCATCACTTGTGATTACCAATAAGTTGTGCTGACATAAGGGATACTAAATAGTCAATTATCAGTCTTGAAAATTCGTCATCAACAACACTACGGCCCATAGACAAAGACTCGGAGTAATAACCTCATTATACGCCCTAAATACCTTCTCCATGGGTAAGACCAAGAGCTTGGATGAACAACAATCTCCCTAGCCAAGTGTGAGTTCCCAACTAATATTTATGCCAAAATACTTGAGCTCAAAGTTGATACATGTACATATAGGGGTCAACTTATTGATCATACGCACATTAACATCCTCGGTGGGCCTAATACCAAGTTCGTCACTAGCCTTATGATGACACATTGTTTCCCAACAGTTTTCGCTCACTGGGCTTGCTAGTTTCTACAAAGAAAATTACGGTAAATACAATAAGGCACTCACACTAAAACATGCAAGATTACGCTTTGCATAGTGGTATGCAAGACAACCTTCATAAGAGTGGTTCTTCCCTCCAAAGATGAGGTTCGTGACTTTGAACCGCAAAATCTTGCGAACACTTTCTCTCATAATTAAGGGATTAGAAATGTTAATAGTAAGAAAATCATGAAAAATGGCATTCTCAATCTTTCCCAAATGACAAGTAGATAATATACCGCTAATGTTGCTAAGTATTAATTCCATCTTACCCCGGGCATTAAGGACTTGTTTGGTATCATGTATATTTTAGATTGTAGTAGACGGAGATTGTTGGGGATTGGTAGATAATGTAAGTTTGGTATGGGTTTATATGGTGAGATTATTTATTTACAAGGACATAGAGCTAGAAATAACAATCTCCTACGTACAATATTGTCCCCACATATTATATTTAGGTTTCTTTCTCAAATATAATACCTCGATCCCTTATAAGACTTGTGATCAGTCCGCTAACAAGCGTGGCACAAGGACGGACGAGAAGAGCTTTCATTCAAGCCCTATCTTATTTCGACAGGGCCTTGCCATTCTTCCCTCTATAGAACCAAGCCGAATTCCCAACTACGTTAGAAAAGGGGTCTTGACAACTATAGTAGGACTCTCAACCGAACACATTCAACCCTAAGGAAAGGATATATGCATTATTGGCAAGAGTCAGCTACAAAATTGCATTTGACTAGAAAAAGGTGACTTGCGGAGAGATAGTCACCCCGTTTAGTTGAAGTGACAAGCAGCGCCAAGAAAATGGTTTAATGGGCAGACTGACGACTGAACTCTTATTTGGAGGCCTTACCTTACGACTGCTATGTGTAGCTCTCTCCGTTGGTTAGCTAGTGTCATTTTCCTTCTTTTCTTAGTCTTATCTAAATATAAAACAATCCCTAAACCCAATCTAATACAAATAACTGCCCAAACGTAATCCCTACCTAAACAATCTAAATGAATCTCACACAATCTAATATCAAACAGGCCCTAAGTGAGTCAAACAACTTAGACTTAGCTAAACTTACTTTTGTACTCGATGCCCCGCAAGATCTATCCAAACAATCTTTAAAAAAACGGAGTGGCCCTCCGATACCTTTGTAAAAAAACAATCATGGACGAAAAAAGGTGAAATATCCGAGGTCTCATCAAATGCCCAAACTTATTTTAAATATAATGTGAAAAAATGTGATATTGAGTCATCTTGTCGCAAACCTCTTGTCATGGTAAGTAGCCCACTTGTCGTTCAAAGTAGGGTCATAAAACTCGTTGTGACACCATAATTGTTCCAAGCGATCCAACTGTGTCATCGAGAAACTCCCAGCAAAGCCGATAGTAGGCTTTCAAGATCGAATTGCATGACCTCTTTCCGCCCTACTTTTTGTTTTAATGGGGTGAATGACTTTCCGGATGAATATGATATATGTTGTGAGAGATCATGTGTTCGAAATTAAGCTTTTCTTCATAGAACTTTCTAGGTCCTTCATTGTTAGTTTTATTCTATTCACAAAAATCTTTGTAATATTCTTATAAAGTACATTGAAAAAGACTTAAAGATGAAATAATTTGATGAATTATTGCTTCACAAATCTATTGATAAAAACAATTAATGTCTCATTCGAAGATGGGAGAAGCACACCATCACAAAAGAAGTACTAATCGCAGTCCAAAACTTTTGGTAAAATCGTGATTGAACTTCGTTGGCACCAAGATCTTTGTATTGTCCATGTCATCAACATTTGGAAGACAAATTCTTATCCCATATTTTAGGTTTGTGTTTGTATTATGTTGAACTTATTAGGGTGTAATGTTTATGAATTATTAAATGTTGTTATTATGTTGTATTTATCAAGATGAAGTTTTTTTATTTTTTTTATAAATATGTTATTATTAGGTAAATTTATGAAGTTGAAATATTTTTTCTAATTATGTTGGACTTACATGTTGTAATCTTTTGAATTATTTTTTTAATAAAATGTTGTTATTATACTGAATTTATTAGGATGAAGTAATTCTTCAATTTTTTATAGCATATGTTATTATTAGGTAAAACTTATGAAGTTTAAATATTTTCTGAATGAATTGTTATGCTGACTTACGAAGTTGTAATATTTTTAGAAGTTTTTTTTGAAAATTTGGTATTATTAAGATGCGGTTATTATATTGGATTTATTAGGTTTAAATATTTATTGTATAATTTTCTAAATATGTTACTCCCATTCACAAATAATTGTCGTTTAGTCATGTACTTTTGTTAAAAAAATAATTGTCATTCTAGTTATTTTAACCTTTACTTTACACATTTACCCTCACAATCATTAATATCGAGTTTTTGATTGACGAAAGTAGGGGTGAGCAAGTTCGGTTCGGTAAACCGAACCGAACCGAAACCGACAATGTCGCTCCAGATCGAAACCGAAACCGACAATTTAGGTTCGGTCTTCGGTCCGTGTTTTTTTAGGAAATCGGTTTCGATTCGGTTCGGTTAATAACCGGAAAACCGACATTAAAACCGAAAACCTATTTTTTTAAACTAGGAGAATATGATTGAGTTTAGTCATAAACTTTATGTGTACGATGAATTGGTGATAAGTATTATGAATGAGTTAATGAGTTTACATTATCTAATTTATTTCTATAATTTTCGTATCATGTAGATCAGTAGATGTGAAGCGTCGACGTCGAATAAAGCGGTGGGTTGATGGATTTGCCTACTTGATGCTTAAATGAGATTGTTATTTTTCTAGGCTTTAAAATTATTAGAGATTTAAACTTTATCGTTTTATTGTATTCACGAATACAAATTTTACGTTGTTGGATTTGAATAATTCCTATTTCTTATATTATTTATTGGATACTTGTAGTGTTTACTTTTAGGTCTGTTTAGGTCCAAAACCTAAACCGAACCGAAACCGACGTAATAGGTTCGGTTTTAGGTTCTAATATTTTAGAATTTTGGTTTTAGGTCCAAACCGAAACTAATTTTTTAGCTCGATTTTCGGTCCAAGATTTCAGGAAAATCGGTTTTAGGTTCGGTTCGATTTATTGCGGTTCGGTTAAGTTTTGGACCTATGATCACCCTAGGGAGACGTAAATTATGTAATCAGCTTGAAAGTCCAAGGGCTGACGGTAGAAGCTAGTCGTCGAAATAGAACTTGCGAACCTCTCCCTAACCAATTACGTTACGAACACTAAACAAACTTAGATGTAATTTTCAATAATACAAAAAAATAAAGAAATGATTAGAATAATTTTTATGAATTTTTAAATACTTTTAACCAAGAATTCACATACATCTCATCAAATCCGCATTTCCCGTTTTCATCTGCTCGAGCCTCGTGGAGCCGTGACTGCCTTCGGCCCTTGGACAATCTTCATCGCCGTTGTTGCTCCTGGATTGGTCGCCGCAGGCCGGCATCAACTCCGATCGGTGTTGTCGTCGTCTCGAATTTTCACTTGGCTGCCAAAGAGTTGGTCTGAATTAGCCGTCGCTCCACCTTAGATCGCTGGTCAGTCCGTCTGAGCTCGTGCCTCTATTATTCGCCCGTTCGATAAGGATTATCATCTCTTGTACATCTTTTGAGACTTTTTGTCGAGAAGTTCAGTTTTTTTTTTTTTACGGACGAGAAGTTCAGTTTTGGGCATGCTGTTGTTAATTTTTTGTCAATTGGAGGATAATCAACTGGTTCGCAATCAGTGTTTTCGTCTAAATATTGTTTGTTTTTACTTGCTGAGTGGAAAATTTTCTTTTAGGTTAAGGGTATCTAGGGGAAAATTGATTAGTTTCTTATAGTCCAATTCTAGGCTTTATCATTGAGTTTTCACATTTTACGCTCAGATGTTTAGGGTTTCTGTTTGTTCTATTCATCTAGAATATCAAGGGTGCTGTGTCTTATGGCTGATTGGAGGAGAAATGGAGAATTACTGCTAAGTGTGTTTTTATGTGCAGAAGCAAGGAGGGAGTCGAAATCACTATTTACGATGTTTGAAGAAAGCTCTGCTGCTGCCCCGTCATCCTCTTCAACTAAGGATTCCAGCGCCAAAGTTGGGGAGGATTGTCTCTCGAGCATGACTCGCGAGCTTCCTTTCTCTTCAGGAAACCCTACAATTGAAGAGACTAGAGGTGTTATGCATCTGTTCCGAGATGATGTTGCTTTGTCAGTCTCCATGCTCCCAGTAAGCATTTATGAAGTCGGGGTTTTAGTGTCACAATTTGTTTCTTTTGTGATTGTAGTTTATTTCCAATGGGTACTTGCCATTTGCAAATTCCATCTGGGGATGAGTTTTAGTGTTTGTTCTGTTTATGATCATAGAAAGATTGAATTGCAGAAGAAACTATTTAGTGCAAGCAAGTGTTGTGGTTGTCATTTATTTTGTCTTCTGAATTTATTTATGGATTAACCGCCTTCTTGCTTTCTTGATCTTAGGTTGAAAGAAAGCCTCTAGTATGTGTTCTAGGGGTGCCAAATCACATGACATATGCTGATTTCTGTCAGTTCTGTGGCTGTTTTGTACAACATATGCAACAGATGCGAGTTGTGAGGTGCAGATATTTTTCACATGATTAGCTATTTGCTTTGATTTGGTTGATGCATAAGTCTTTTTTTTTTTTTTTTTTGCATACAGGATTGATGATATGGATGATCGGTATAGCGTTTTGATTAGATTTGATGGACAGGACTCTACTGATGATTTCTTCAAACGTTTCAATGGGCAGAAATTTTCTTCCCTTGAGGTTTGTTTTTTAAAATATTTTGGTATAAATATCATGGAAGTTTGATTACTAGATTGTGCCGACCAAAATCTTTCTTTTTTAGCGTTCATTTTTGTACTGGCCTTGTATCTAGGTGGAAATGTGTCATGTTCTGTTCATGGTTGATGTTCTATACACGGGCTCTATTGAACACGCACATGCTGCAGTTGTGAACTCTTCTGAGCAGCCTACCTGTCCAGTTTGCCTTGGTGTGTATTCCCTCGCTTCCCTGTCATTTCTCATCAAAAGTTTAAGGTGTTTGAAGGGTCAATTATGGAAGTTTTCATGTGGCAAACAAGAAACTAGCACATTTGAATGATTTTTTCAAAGGTTGGGTAGTAAAGTAATATTTTTAGGAACATTGGGATGTTTCAGGAACATATATTTTCCTTTTACTGTGAAATTATAATAGGAGAAAGCTAAAAATTCTTCTAGGGTTCCATTGATTACATCAATTATTTGAGTAATGCCCTTTGTGATCCTGATCTTTTTGCATTTTCCTGGCATTTCCCCACTTCTTATTGTTGCAGAGATATTAGACCAAGATAGTGGAGGAATCCTTACAACCATCTGCAACCATTCTTTCCATTGCTCATGCATCTCACATTGGACAGATTCATCTTGTCCTGTAAGTCTATGAGATTTTTTTTTAATCTCAAATTCTACCTACACATGCTACTGTGTTGTAAATGAAAAAAAGAGAATGGAAAATAAGGTTTTTAGCATTACTGGCTGAGGCTAAATATTGTCTAACAAGTTAGAATCAGTACGTGGTTTTGCAAGTTTAGTTATGTGGACTCTGCATCGTTAGCTAGTTCTATTGGTAGTTTGTGTAGTACTCTTATAGTCTTATTGAACATGTACCGTGTCCTAATGGCTTAACTAGCTTTTTTTTCTTTTACCATATCTTTTCACAATTTAAGACAATGTGCTTGACTGTGTACACTTTTCTGATAGGCATTGTTTTTGAGTAGTACAAGAATACTACAATTCCCAATCATATGGTGGACTTTCTTTTTTTTATATTGTATATTGCCTCACTTACATGTCATCCCTTTTGCACCTGTCTTCTTGTACACGTGGTTGGGTTTGTGCAACCATTTTATCGCCTGGACTCTGAAGTGGGCACTTCTACACTTTTTTTCATTGATTTGAATTGGTACTTTTGGTTGCTACATCTGCTCTCCTCCTGTTTGTAGTGAACTCTGCTCATATTGCTAGAGTTGCAATGTTTTCACATGGCATACACATTTTTTTTACAGGTATGTCGATATTGCCAGCAGCAACCTGAAAAGTCAATCTGTTTCATTTGTCAAACATCTGAGAACTTATGGATGTGTGTAATATGTGGTTTTGTTGGCTGTGGAAGGTGAATTACTTTCTTTTACTTGATAAAAAACCTTCTGCTAAAGTGAAACTGTCATGACAGTAACTCTTCGATGAAAGGTTGATCCATATAATACTATAAAGCTCAAGAATTTTTCTGAATATGTTTCAGGTACAAAGAGGGGCATGCTATAACACATTGGAAAGAGACACAGCATTGCTATTCCTTGGAAGTGGAAACACAGAGAGTGTGGGATTATGTTGGAGACAATTACGTGCATCGGTTAATTCAGTCAAAGACTGATGGGAAATTGGTTGAGTTAAATGGCCGTTGTTCACATGCTGACAGTGGTTGTGATACTTGCGACGGTAGTGAAGATCCTGCTCTTAAAGAAGCTATCTGGAATAGTAGAGTTGAAGCTGTAAGATTTCTATTTTTAACACCTTGAGAAATTTAAAATATGCTCAATTTTCAATTTATTCAATTATGCATGCCATTTCTTGATTTTGGAAGTGAAAAGAGAGAATTGATGTCCACAGTGTCATTATATGTGTAGATCAGATTTCATTTGTATCCTGTACTTAAGTCCAACAATATGTTGGCTGTTTTGTAAAGTTGATATTTAATATTGAATCTGTGCGCAGATTGTGAATGAGTATAATGACCTTCTCTCCACACAACTTGAGAAGCAGAAGCTGGTAAGCATCTTCTCAGGTGTATAATATCAATCATTCTATATCTTTCACTTTCCTCGTGTATAGTGATTGCACATGTAGATATCATTTTCTTAGCATTATAGCTCATTGTGCTCTCAATTGTTCTGTTTCGTATTTAATGTAGTATTACGAGTCTCTACTGCAAGAGTTCAATGATGAGACAGAAAGGGAAATATCTCAAACAGTCGAGAATACTGTCGGTATAAAATGTGAGAAACTCCAAGCAAAGCTCGACAAATGTATCGATGAAAAGAAATTTCACGATGAAGTATGTTGTTCAACTTGGTAACGCTGTTTGGTCACATGAATCTTATCTTTTTTTCTTTGTTACTGCATGCATTGCTTTGTGCTGTGTGGCTATTTAAATGTTTATTAAGACTGTTAATTTTTTTCAAAATTATTTATTTGTAGATCAACGAGAACCTATTGAAAAATCAGGAGATATTGCAAAGAAAGATCGGAGAAGCCGAAGAAAGGTATGCACCTGCTCTTGTATGGTGATAGCACTTAAATATACCATGTCTTTAAGCTTGCTGCATTGCATGTCAATTAGAATACATTAGTATTTAAAGTCTTAGTGGAAGTCAATTTCTTTCCTAGAATCTTCTGTTCATAAAATGCAATGGCGACTTTATGGCCAGCTAGCTAAGGGGTCTTTTGGTATCCATAATTCCATATCAAAATTTCAGGATGTCAGACCGGCATCGTCAGTGATGTAAAAATATATGTTAGTTGATGGGTGTGCTTGCTTTACCTTTTAAACTCGTTTCTTTGGTAGTTCGAGCTGAAATTTTGATTAAGCTGCGTTTGGTTAGCCAATTTATACTAGTTATTATGAGTTTAAAAGCTAGTTTGAAGGAGTAACTCCTAAATACAAGTGGATGTTTAAATTAGTTATTTTTTTGAAGTTGAAAATACATCTTTGTCCACACTTTTTGATATAATGATAAATTGATATATTATTTAAAAGACTTTGTTCATCTCTTTTTCATCATGTGGCGGTCACATGACCATTACCCTTGTTTTGTACCAAATGCAGTTTTTGTTTTTTTGTAACTTCAACCCATATGTATCTAGCCTTTTCATTTGATATCGCTCATACCTTCCAAAAAATTAGTATTTCAAGAGGGTTGGGATAATTGATATCAACTAATACCCATACCTAGATATGGATAGCAAATGACCCCTATGTTTTTTCAAACTTTCCAAATGATGTGTGTTCCCGTGCCGTATATGATTGACATTTTAGTCTTATTTGCTTCTAAGTTATGTATCTCCGGTAATTTTCTAATGATAATTGAATTGATATATCCAGAACAAAACAGGCATTCTGCCCATATATTCTTGAACCTAAGTTAAGGCTTGTGCTGCTGGTTTAGTACACTTGCTAAGCTCTTATTTTCTTTCTAAGTGATCCAATATGACTTGGATTTAGTTGGATCCTCGTTTAGATTCCTGCATGTACAGTCTCTTGGTTTCTGCTATAAAATCCAAAGGCCCTGTAATTTAATAATGATCATAAAATTAAGATTCATCCTTGGATATATGTTTCATGTTACACTGAAGCATCTGTTTGAACCTTGTAATCGAATACTCCTTACTTGCTCTGCAGAATGAAGAAGTCTGTGCAACTAAAGGATGAGAAGATACAGGACTTGGAGGCAGAGGTCTTGTCAAAAACGCGTTATAGCATACGGATAGCCAACTCCTTTACTAGTTTAATCTAACTTGTTACTTTGTTTTTCCATCTTTGCAGCTCGCGAATGTGCTTCTGTTATTGGAATCAGGAGAGGCCATGGAACAACTATCCCTATCAGATGACATCAAAGAAGAGGATCCATCAGCACTGCCTATCGCCTAGTCTACACCATATCCCACATATAAGGGATGGAAACAATACTGTTCTATTATACATAACAATAATTGAAATTTTGATTAGCTAGAGAAGTAAACCTCAACATAGATAACAGAATCATTACTAAGAATGAAATACAAAGAGGACCATATAACAAAAGAAAAGAAAATCTGGATATTTTTGGGCTGTAGATTGAATGTTTAAACATTTTTTCTGGTCGGAAGTTTGTGTAAAATGTGTTGAGTGTGAAAAATGTGTTCCACATCGACAATATGAAACCCGTGAACTTAACAATAAGTACAAGGGCTACTCCTCCTATTGCCAATTGGTTTTAGGATGGAACCCCGAGTGCTTGTGTGCGTAGGTTCACGTACTTTGGCGTGCAAAACTCTTCACGTCTTTGACTTGGCGGTTTTAGGATGGAACCTCGAGTGCTTGACTAATTGAAAACATCCTTTGTTCCTTTGGTTGGACACCAATATATGTTACGTGTGATGAAGAATTTGTTATCCGTGTTTAATAGTTTTATCATGAATATACAATGCCGGTAAACATATCAGCAATTCAGCATTCATTGGTTTACATCATTTTTTTCGCCAAAATTGACCTGATATTTTTCGATTGGTTCCACCCAAATTTTACATGGTATTTCTGAGATATTGTCATATTGTATTAATTTAACTAATAGTAAAAAATGTAATAATATGTCAGTAATTTGGTTCAGTATTTGGTAAATTACATTAACATATCTATTATAATGTTATTTTTCTAAAGAATCACCTTATTTTTGTAAGGAGGTTCAGTAATCAGTACTATCAATACTGTTTTGTTATTAATAGAAAAAAAATGAAATTAAAAACAATAGTCAAATGGGATAGATAGGGTGGAATTCTGAGAGATTCACTATACCCTCCCCTAAGTCAAGCAATAGTCAAATGGGAATTAAAAACAAAGCGAGTAAGTTTGCAATATAATCGCTTCGTTATAGGTAGGGTGAAATTGGATATATTAGTCTCTTTTAAATAAGTCTTTTATATTTATGTGTACTAGACTAGAGAAAGGGTGTCCAGGTAAAGGTCTTTCTCAAGGAGAATGATTATCACTTACGAATTTATTTTCAAGATCACCAATCAATTACCACACACCGAGTCTCCGAGACCACCTTATATCCATACAACACCACCAAAGTTCAACTATAGGAGGGTGCATAGGCTAAAATTTGGAAAAAAATAAAATAAAATAAAAATCCCAATCACTTCTTACCAATTTGTAACGATATTGGTCGTATTTCTGGAGGGTGCTCCCACTTCACTTGAATCAACGCCCTTCTAGCCTCATGGTTTGAGGGGTGTAATGTTTACCAAGCCCAATCGCATTCCAAAGCTAATTAACTACAAATCTATGTCGACCCCCTTTCCAATTCTCTTTATTAAAAACGTGCATGTTTCTTCATTTCCAAGTCCACAAAAGACTCACTCCAAATATATTTCTTCACGTTCATTTACTACTAAAATAAATAGAAGTAGGGGGCGATTGCCCAAGACCAAGTATATAAGAGTCACTCTAGTATTAACGCGGATGTTCGGTGACATTTTGAAGACAAAAAGGCAATCCCGAAAGAGGTGTGTGGCCAAATCACCCGTAACGACAAAGAGAGCACTGCACATGGAAAGATAGTTGACGTCTCTTGCGATCCTCATAACACCCCGCCCTACAACTAGGACTGTTCATTTTCCGGTCCGGTCCGGGTTTTGGACCGGACCGGACCGGATCTGGACCGGGCCGGACCGGAACAAACAGGTCCGGTCCTCGGTCCAAGAATTCCGGTCGAAAATCGGTCCGGTCCAAAACCGGTCCGGACCAATATTTTTTTTAAAAAAAATAAAAAAATTAAAATTTTAGTGAAATAAAATATTAAAATTAACTAATTAACTCTCGGTCCCGTCCCGTCCGCAATAGGCTTGGTGCCAAAAAAAAAAAATTTTAAAATTTTTAAAATTTAAATTTTTTTTTAAATAAATAAATAAATTCCGGTTCAGGACCGGACCTGGACCGAATTTTTCGGTCCATTTCCGGTCCTCCCTTTTCCGGTCCGGTCCGATCCGGTCCGGTCCAGGTCCAGTCCAAGTCCGGACCGGTGAACAACCCTACCTACAACAACTTCAAACCCCCTGCCCTACAACAACTTCCAAACAAAAATACAAACCCTTTCCAAGACTTAAAAGTACCATACCAAAGGATGACGATAAATACGGTTGTCAAAAATGCAATGACCCATGTTCCCTAGGAGTATGTCGTAAGTATACACAACAAAGAACTATTCATGAACAGTAAACTTCCATCCCAGTTGATATTCCATCGTGAGAGCATGGTTGGCTTCTCCTCACCATTGGCCTTTGTGGATATGGTTGCATAACTATGGATTACAACGGGTCTGATCCCCCACCCGTAATTTTATTACCCGACGCGTGATCGGGTGATTTGAATTTATCTGCATGTGATTAAAATTTGTGAATATTTTTAACTTACAATCCATATATATTACAATCCATATATATGATTAATAACTTTAAGGTTACTAGTATCAATATACAAGATATAAAAACAATATATAATGTGTTACTATAACATAAACAATAATAAAGTTGTCATATTTTTATTATTTCAATTGGGCATATGTCAAGATTTTCTAGTTCCAACAATCCATACACAGCAAGGCACCAAGCTCGATGTCGCACAGGGTAACACCGTTCAAAGACCCTCCTGACATTCGGATCCTAAGCAATACTCGGTCTCCGGCTCGCTTTGTTGTTTACCGGGTGCCATGAAAGGTGCGGAACCAACACGGGACACCCCTGAGCATGCTCGGCAAGACGGGGACTAAAACCGATGATTTCTGATTAACCACTGACATGCGACTCAAACAACCTATCATCTGATTAACCACCTGACATGCGACTCAGACAACCTAACACGGACTTCTGATTAACCACCTGACATGCAACTCAGACAACCTAACACATGGTCTTTGTAACACTTCATAAAATTTAAACAAAAATATTTGGGATACGGGATAGCTATTCAGTCAAAAATATAGAGGCAATGGCATGTACTCGTAGTGGGAACAAGACTCGGGTGCATTGCGAATGCACCTCCCCCGTTTCCACTGGAAGTGCGCCCCACTGGCCGCTTTTTGGCGCAAGAGGTTGGGGGTTCAAACCACTCGTCTTTGTCCTGCTTCTTCCTCTAATAACAGAACCTGCTTCTTCTAATTAACGAGGGTTAAAACTTTCAACCTTGGTAAGCCCAGATGGGTAGAAATGAGAATAGAGAAAGGATGAGATGGGACCAATTTCAACCGCTTCAACCTTGCAGTATCTGTTGAAAAAACTTTGAATTTCAGTCGGTCCTTCAACTGAGATTTCAATTGCTTCATTTTCAGTATCGAACAGCAAGGTTGAGAAAACTATGTATCTCAGTCGCCATTTCGGTCCTTCAACCGAGATTTCAATAGTTTTATTTTCGGTTGAAAAACTTTGTATCTCAGTTGCCATTTCGGTCCTTCAACCGAGATTTCACATGGTACCGAACAGCAAGATGGAGGTTGAAGCAAGAATATGTTGACTCAAGTCCCTTCAGCCGATCAAACGACCAATAGTTTTCCCAAGAATGCCAACTAGATTTTACATGATAGATTGATAGTTATCATACTAAACATTTAACATTTGACCAAAATTACAATAGCAATTGCTGAAACGTAAATTTTAAGTACGTCGTCTTTGCTTACACAAGCAATCAGGTACAGAGCCTCACATCAACAGATAACCTGTCAAGTTCAACAACACAAATTGCCAACGTCAAACTAGGGAAAACACATGGAAAACGATCAACATGAACCAACATTATTCTCCCACAATCTCAATTTCTACATAAACCAGTTTGGAAAAAGATCAGCCTTCACCAATCAGATCTGAAATTTCGGCAGTTCAATTCCAGGATGAACAGTGCTTCCAAAAAACAAACATCAGTAAATTTTAACCAAAAGTGTAACACACATAAGCAAAGATGCAAGTACTGATTATCTAACCTTGTTTAGACAAACATCATTAGCTCGGGTCGAGAATAAACGTTTTCGCCTTCGTCTTGCAGTGTAGGATAAGCAGCCACGAGCGAATCCTGAGCTCCAATGTATAATGAGTTGTAGATTTTCCAATACACTTCCCTGACCTTCCTTGCAGGATGGAATAATCCCTGAAGACAGTAGTTAAGTACACAAGCTGGGCCGAGAGCAACTCTCATCCCTTCAATGGCTTCCATTACAGCATTGATAACATGAGGCGATGTCTCAAATATATTGGGCCAAATGTAGTTTAGTAGGTGGACGAGAGCGTCTTCACAGCCCAAACCCGCCACACCCAAAGCCATGTGCTTCACAGCTGAAGCTGCTGTCTGTCTATGGACTAAATCTCGGTCCATAAGAGCGTCTTCTAGGAGAGGAGTGACTGCATAGATGTAGTCCTTACCCATCTCGCCAATGTACTCAAATAAGAAAGAGAGTGATTTCAGGACACCGTTCTGTACGTTGAGCTCTGGAACACGATACTCGTTCATTAATGCTGGCAGGACAGTGAAAGGCGAACAAGTCTCGGCTACAATGGCGATTGCTACTGTTGTGCAGACACGGTTTTGACGTTCTTGGACTTTGAGATTGTTAAGGAGTGTGGCGAGGACGTCTTGTGGACCTATGGCTTTAGCAATGTAACCGAATGTGTTGACTGTTGCTCGTCGGATTCCTTTCTTGTGGGCTTTAAGCATTTCTAGGAGCTCAAAGCATATCCTCATCCATTCTCTTGCAGGAACAAACTCAGCTCCACGATCTGCAATTCTACCAACGAGATCAATACAGTTCTCTTGCACTTTTTCGTGTCTGTTCTTCAATATGGGCGTCAACCTAGGAAGAAGATCTTTGATGGGTGGGGTCATTTTTGTCATACCAATGACATTAACAATGGCTTTAAGTGCACCAAGGATAGATCCTAAGACCTCGGGATATTCTTCTCCAAGATACTCGTATAGAACAACACCGAGATGACCCATGAGCTGCTCTTCTCCACACTGCTTCATTACCACAGCTATTCTGGAAATAAGATCAGCCGCTTGCTGCCTAACCTTTGCACTCTTGTTGTTCAAACGCCACTTAATGGTACCACAGATCTGAGGAAGGTAAGGCTTTACCCTTTGCCCAAGTGAATTCACAACTGCACCAAATCCATTCAGCATAACGTTTGCATCGTCACTGGTCTGCTCTTGGAATGCGTAAAGAATACCGTCTATGAGAAGCTCTTCCAAGCGAGCATCAATATCTGATGAGCCCAAATTAGTAACCACTTTCTCAATGGTTTCCATCACCATACGTCTGTAAGGTTCACTCTCATCCTTGAGATCCTCTACAACTCTGCCAACTATATCAGCAACTCCAACTTTGTTGGCTATCTCCACTGTTGTCTCAACAAGCTGTTTGTAGTTTCTCCTATCCAAAGCCATCCTTCTAACCCAGAAATGTTTGAAGAACTCGGGAAGAATATCACTACGAATGTAGTCAGACTCCACTCCCTCAGTGCTAACACACTGTTTGACAACCTTCAAAACAATTTTCTTCATTTCTTCATCAGGCGACTGGAATTCTCGAATCAGAATAAACATAACTTCCTTCGTATAATAGCTAGCATATAGGGCATCCATCAGAGGAATGATAAAGCCAATAGCCTTCAAGAAGGCAGCCAAAACCTTTCCACGATGTGACCTGATACCCTTCCACAGAGGCTTCAACACAGAGTCGAAACTCTCAATACCATATGGAGCAGCTGCCTCTGCAAGAGCAGCCAGAGAAAGCGCGGTAATTGTCCTCACTTTCTGATTCTCATCATTAAGACCATGTTCAATGATCTCCACCAAAGATCTCAAATGAGGCAAAACTGCACAACCAATCAAAATAGCAATCTGCTGAACAATCTTGATACCAGTGTGCCTAGCTTGCCATGACTTCTTACTCTGACAAACAGCCTTCAAGAATGGCAAAAGAGCCGGAATACCGAGGGCAGAAGCAACAACACTAAAAGCCCTAGCTGTGGTATTTCTCACATACTCATCAATGTTATCAATATCAGGTCTCATTGCAGCAATCATAGTGGCCAAACCAGCAGCCTTACTTAGATTTGATATAATTTCTCTCCCTTCAACACGGGCATAGTAATCTTCATCAATCAGGAGAGGTTCAATCACCACAAGGATCTTATGAACATAAGGCCTGACCAATTCATCCAGCTTGTACAAAATTCTATCAATTACCTTAACAAGAAGATGTCTCTCCTGGTCCTCCAAAGTGGGTTGCATGAGCAAAGGCAGGATTTTATTAAACAAAGGTCCAGCACCGAATTCACGAGCCTTATCAGTCAGCTGTCTCAATGCAGTCTTCCTTTGAGGAGGAGTACCGTTCTTGACCTTTAGCAAGAGCTTCAAAATCTTCCTCTCCTTCTGCTCTTCAGGAGGCAACTCTTCTTCATTAATATCCTCCAACAATGACTGGAAGATTGTAACGTCCTCCGGTTTCATAGTTGGCAACCCACCGGGAAGCTCCTTTGGAATATCATACTGCTGACCCCTAACCTCCTCAGGTATACTATATAGAGGAGTCCCCATTGGTGTTGGGGTAGCAAGAAGCTTCCTTGCTGGTGTCCTGATCGGAACATAAGACGCTGGGGGATCCAGAATCTTATACCCTTCAGGAGGAAACATAGAATCAAGTTCCTCGTCGGTCAATGGCCTATTCCTCTCTTCAATATCTCTTTCCCACTTCATTAAATTATACTGCTCAGGGGTCATCGGCCCTCTTAGATTAATCTGTCCAGGTGTTGGGGTTGCGAGCTCACTTCCACCCACAGGGGTCACACCGGGTGTATAAGCAGCAGCAGGCGTGGCTCCGCCCATAGGGGTGGCACTGCCCATAGTAGCTGGTGTTTCATCCCACCTTGATCTCTGTTTTTTCGGGGTAGGAGTAACACCACCAGATAACTTTGGGGTGGCGTCCCATGTCATCCCAGAAGGTGTGGCACCAGGAGTAACACCACCAGCTGACGGGGTTGCATCTGAATCATTAACTCGACCAGGGGTCGGAGTCTCATCCCATCTATTCCTCCTAGCAGATGGAGTAGCATCACCCAATCGCCCTGGAGTAGGGGTTGCGTCCCACCTGCCAATCCCCTGAGCTGAATCAGGCAAATCCCAATCCGAGGACTGAGTCTTGGCCTTCTTAACAACAGCTTCACCATCCCCTTGATCCTGAGATTGGTCCCACCTGTTCCTCCTCTTGGAAGAGCTCTGTGTTTCAAGAACAACACCAGATTCTTTTGCCTCTTTCTTACTCTCCTCTTCTTCCTTCTTCTTCTGTGCAATCAATCTCAAAGTCTCCTGTTTCTCTCTCTTCAAAAATTCTTCCCTCATCACTTCTGGGTAAGTCCTAACACTCGGATCTGGAGTCTTATCCCCCATAGCAAAAGCATCATTCCTATCAGGCGAAATAATACGGTCAAACCTCCGACGCCGGTAATCATCCTCACGATCAATAATCCTCTGAGGACGACGAAATCCATCTTCAGCGTCATCTCCACCTCCCCCAGGCATCTCCTTGAGCAACGACTTCGGAGCGGTGTAAGATGCGAGTTTCCGTGCAACATCATTATCCATTTCAGGAGCGTTATCATCGTCTTCGTCGACTGGAATAGATTCCACTTCCGGGCGATTTGAACCGTAAAGGTCAGTATCGTAAGTTACAGAGGTGAGAGAAGCGAGCTGCTGCTCCATCTTCTTCCTTTCCTCCTGAGTTTTCGCGATCTCAGGATCCGCCATAGCTTTCAAATCCCTATCTTCACCGAATACAAATACAAACTCCAAAATAAGCAATACAAATCGAAAATTTTGTTGAACTAGTAATAACGATAAACTTCAACAAAGATTGAACTCACCTGTAATAGAAATGGAGATTAAGCGCAGAGTGGAACTAGGTTTTCTCTTTGGTTCTCGTCCAGGGGTTCTTCTAGGTTTTTGATTATATTTTTTTAGTGAAAACACCGCCTTACTTGGCTTGGCCGTTTCGCAAGGGCCAATGGTGATCAATTTGGGCCGATATAGGCTGAGTTTTTAGAATTTGGGCCGGGCTTTTATTTGTAGGCGCACCTTTTCTAAGTTTAATTTTCACATTTCTCCACTTTTTTTTTTTTTTTTCTTATAATACACGGTAAGCTATTAGGAAGAATCATCTCCTTGAGACTCTTCGTCCTAGTGCATCCTTCCGGATGAGCTCCTCAACTCTTAGGAGAGACGAGTTGGACGCCAACATATCATCATGACCCAACTCAGCTAGCAAATCGGCCACACCATTAATCTCTCTGAAGATATGTCTGATTTTAACCTGCGAAAAACCTGCTAAAATATTAGACACATCAGACAAAAGGAGATCAAGATCCCAGGGTGGTTTCCAAATTCGTTTCACTGAGTTAATAATCGACAGGCAATCGCATTCGATTTCAATATTTTCGATCACCAAGTCATATGCCTTAACCAATCCCTCTCTAAGCGCACATGCTTCAGCATGTAGGGCCGATATGTTACCACATTGCCCAAAGCCTAGAGAGACCGTCAAAGCATCATGATTGTGAAGGATAAATCCGTAGGTTGAATTTCCTGAGTCATTTTTTGATCCATCAAAGTTAAGTTTAATATAGTCTTTTTCAGGTCTGGTCCAACAGATATTTTTCCTTTTTCTTCTTTGTGTATTTCCCTTAGCTTTCTGTTCTTTAGATTTTTTGTAAACTTGTTGCCATTCGTTGATCTGATTCCGAACGTTAAGATCAATATTCTAGGGTTCATTCTTATTGAATATTTTTTGGTTTCTATTAGTCCAGATATTCCACCAGATCATAATTAAAAAATTTATATCATACACTGAAAGGGTGTTTCTTAACCAGTTTATTTTTTCAATAATCTTAACATTCGTTCTAGTGGACTCACAAATCGCGCCCTTGATCCTGTCACAGGAAGTAGAATCCAAGAGAAACTGGCAATCGAAGAAGAGGTGATCAGCCGATTCAACTGGATGGTTACAGAAGCAGCAAGCCAAAGGGATTGGAACCTTTTGTTTATCTAAATTTTCTTTCGTTGGTAGTCCATTAATGGAAAGCTTCCATAGGAAGTTCTTGACTTTGGGAAGTAGGTCCAGATCCCAAATCCAATCGTTCTCATTAGTAGGGATGTTTGTCCTCTCGTATATAAAGTTAAATGCAGACTTTGTCGTAAAATTACCACATTTTGAAGGAGCCCAGTACAGCCGGTCCCGAATAAAGGATTTAGGTAATTGGTATGATTTGATTGATTCTAAAATTACAGGAGATAACAGGCTCCCTAATTCCTCGTCAATTTTCCTATAATTCCAACTATTTTCATTTATGAATTGTTTGACAACATCATCATTAGGGATAAAATTAGGGTTGGTTCATAACGAGTTAAGCGGTTTACTTTCGAGCCAACAATCTTTCCAAAATTTCACAGTCTCACCGTCGCCAACTCGCCATCTGAAACCAAGGTTAAATTCGTTTCTAAGGTTCATCAGTTTTTCCACTGCCAAGACGTGTTCTGATTAACCTTATAATTCCATAGGATTGATCCTTTCAGATATTTTTCCTCTACAATTTTGACCCAAATATTATCAGGTTCATCTAGAATTTTCCAGAGTAATTTCATCTGAAGTGCTTTGTTCATATCCTCGGTCTTCCTAATTCCCACTCCCCCAAATTTCCTGGGTCTACAAATTCTATCCCAGCTGATAAGTGGGTGGAAATTTGGTCCTTTATTCCAGAAGAAGTTCCTATTAATTATGTCTAATTCCTTATGAATACTGGCAAGCAACATGAAGCTTTGCATTATAAAATTTGGTTTAGCGTTCAGATTGACTTTAATTAATGTTGTTCTACCTTCTTGTGAGAGAGAGGAGACCTTCCACTTCGTGAGTTGTTGTTTGGATTTCGTAATTACATCCTCAAAAACACTTTTATTAACTTTCCTGTTGATTATCGGGCATCCAAGATATTTCTCCAAGCAATTAGAATTAGAGATACCTAAATTTAATTGGATTTTCAACATTGCTTGACGTTTGAAACGCAGATTTATGTAGATTAATTTTTTGCCCCGATACTTTACAATACCCATTAAGAATTTCCATAATCATGGAACTAGCACTGGTCGAGGCTTTTGTAAAAATTATGATATCATCCGCAAAGGTTAAGAAATGGATGCAAGAACCCCCTCTTGTTATGGGAAAACCGATAGTTTTTCTATTCCGGTCACTTTCTCTTTGAATATTTCGCACAAGGACCTCGCCCCCCAAGTTAAAGATCAAAGGGGAAAGAGGATCGCCTTGCCTAAGGCCCCTCTGGGGAAGAAAAAGGTCAAAGGGCCTATCATTTACTATGATTGAGTACGATACAGTCGAAAAGCACTCCATTATCCAGTTACAAAATTTACTACAAAATCCAAATTTTTCCAAAACCGATTTAATGAATAACCATTCAATTCTGTCATAAGCTTTTTCCATATCTAGTTTAATTGTCATATATCCTTCTTTTCCCTTTTTCATTCTAAATCCGTGAAAGATTTCATGAGCAATTAAAATATTATCGTGGATGTCTCTGTTTTGAACAAAAGCACCTTGCAAGGGGTGTATTAGTTTTGGAAGAATGATTTTGATTTTGGAAGCCAAGATTTTCGCAATGATTTTATAAGTTGTGGAACAAAGGCTAATAGGCCTGAAGTCTTTAGTCGATATTGGGTTGTCAATTTTCGGGATAAGAGTGATAAATGTATGATTCACTTGTTTCAAAAGTTTTCCCGAATGGTAGAAGCTCTTAACCGCCCTACAGACCGCAGGGCCGACAATTTCCCAATGTTTCTGGAAAAATCCAGCAGGCATACCATCCGGACCTGGAGACTTCTCGCTTCCAATATCGAAAGCCGCCTTTTAATATCACTGTTTGAGAAAGGTTTACTAAGGAATTCGTTGTCCATATTAGTGATTTCTTTAGATAAAACCTAGAGATAGCGATCACACAAGTTCCTATCGCACGAAGAAGAGCTAAAGCGGTTTTTATAGTCAATAGAGATCGAATTCCTGTGCAATTTCCTCTTCTGTTTCTATCCACTGACCATCATTATTTTTAATTTTGTTGATCATCTTTCTGTTTCTTATGCCTGTCGCTTTTCTATGAAAGTATTTCGTATTTTTATCACCTTTTTCAAAGTTATTAGCCTTAGCTCTTTGTCTCCAATACTTTTGTTAAAATTCGATTAAACATTCACTTTTCTTATTTAGTTTGATTAACTTATCGTTGGTGTTTTGACAAAACTTTCTATAGATTTGGTTTTGTAACACCTCAATTTCACAATCAACTTTCTTAACTTGTTTATTAATGTTTTCAAACTTTTCCTTACTCCATTGTTTAATTTTGATTTTTGCTAGTTGAATTTTCTTTACTAGTTTAAACATGTTAGTGCCTGGAAAGTGAACCCGCCAAGCTTGTTTGATAATATTTTCACAATCTTTTCTATCATTCCACATCAATTCATATTTGAAAGGTTTATTTATGAATTTTTGTTTAGTCATGTTTAGGTGAATTCAGATCATACAGTGATCAGAAGAGGCAAATGCATGGTTCCAAGTGTTAATTTGATTATACTTATTAATAACATCAAAGTGTGTCAAAACTCTATCTAGTTTTTCAAAGGTATTATTTTCACCTTCTTTTCTACGTCTCCATGTGAACTCGTTTCCTCTAGAAACAAGGTTCACAAGATTACAGTTCTGAATAAAATTGTTAATTCTATAAAATCTGTTGTTATTTGGGTAAACCCCGCCAAGTTTATCAGCTGGACAACTGATTTCATTGAAATCACCCATGACTATAGTCGGAAGGTTGAGATTAAGAACCAAGTTGGTCAGGGAAGCCCAAAAGGCGTCCTTAAATTTTTCCTGAGGTGGAGCATAGATGAAAATTATATAGCAAGATAATTTGATCTCATTATTTTGGTGTTTAAGGACAAGGAAGCGCTCGCCCGATTGTAAATTTCAACTTTTTCGTTAACTAGTTTGTAATTTTTCCAGAGCAAACACAAGCCCCCGAGCGCCCAGAAGACGGGATAAAAACACAAGAATCAAAGCCGGCATTGCGCCACAATTAGTCAAACGGTTCAATTTTCGTTTTGATTTCTGCTAGCATTATCATGTCAATATGTTCATTATGAGTAGTGATTCTAAGGTCCGTCCAATAATGTTTCGTCTTCAACCCTCGACAATTCCAATAGGCAATCTTCATAAGAGAAATGATATAAGCGACTTTCGTTCGAAACCAAACGGCTTAGGTTGATCTATCGAGCATAAGCATATTGTTTGAGGTATTTCACAAAAACATTCAAAACCATGATATAGAAGAAACTCTAAATCAATGTGAGGGTCGGGTTTTGCCAAAAGATCGGAGTTAAATAAGGAGCTCTTCAAACATAGTTTATTAGCGTCTCGGTTGGCTTTCTTGCCCAAGCGACCAACATTCAGCAAAAGCCAGCCTAGTTTAAGAAGATATTGTGGATCATACCATTTGACACGAGGATCAGATTATGTATAATTTCAAAACTAGTTGAGATTTGTAATAAGAATGACAAATCAAGCTTCAATTCTTTGGGTCGGAAAAGTTAAAAAGGAACGAAGAATTTAAGTTTACATTGAAAGAAAAATTCCAAAGGTAGAAGCTTGGCACAAAATTATAGCTGTTCACATAAAACTGAGTAAACATGAAAGTCCAAGGAGAGGACCAAGGGTCCCTCCAGAAGCCAAGCCAACCCCAGAGCATGAACAGAGAAAAAGGAGAACTGTCGTAGACAGTAGTTAAAAGCTCAAGATATTCACTCTCGGAATTGGGATAGAAATCCAGAATTACATTAACAGACAACCATGTAAACAGCCGGATAATAACAGTCACCCAGTGCACATAATTCCCTTCCATGTTAGTCAAATTCATGATTTTGTTTGAATAGATATTTTCCAAATCAAAATAGTCAATAGGAAAGCCTAAGCCACATAGCAAAAACAATTCAAAGAATTGCCAGCCATTCAAGTAAAATGCATTAACCTTATGATAATTCTTGTGCTTACACTCATTCAAAATAGAGATTAAACTTATATCCTTCAAACACAGGGAAATCCAAAGGGTTTTTAGTTCACTGACCACATAGAAAATCCAATCCAAAAAACACCAGTCCACATTTGAAGTTGCCAGACATTCAAGTAGCAGTTTACAAAGGGTCGAGATCCCAGGGCGAAGCCCAACCTGCCAACTTAAACTAACATCCGGCCAAATTCAACACAGATAGATTTCATAATACCACATTCTATTTTCAATAACTTCCAACGGATGTTGTTAAAGGACGAGATAGTGCAGACTCATCTCATCGAAGACTATTTCACTCAAAGGCAGTGCATAAACATAGTGTCTTGATAAATTGCACCTGTATATAGTTCTAGTATTAATTGGTATGACAAAAGTGTTAACTCTAAGGAGAGCGTGCATTTGGCATCCCGGGCGGGCCCGGGTTTTGTTCATAGCCCATAAGCAGGAGCTTATGGCTTGTTCATAGACGAAAACTGAGGGGAAATGATTGAAAGCGGTTTTAAGCGAGAATCTGAAAAACTTGTGCGAACACTTACTAGTAAATATGAAGTTGAGATCTCTGGTCATAACTGGGAAATCATCGGAGACAACAAACTCCTCCCTCTGGCGCTGACTCCAAGTCACTTCCCTTGTGCCAACATCCGTCCGAACGAACGGAGAATCATTCTCGGAGCTTCCTAAATCAATGTTAACTTTTAGCCACCGGGTTATGAGTACAACATGGAGAGTACTCGCTTCGTTGTTCATCATCCAGCAGTAGATTGATAGGTATTCAGAAATTTTGACAAGGAGTCGTCTACTCAGAAGCAGGGAAATGAACCACCCATCTCGATTTCAAAGCAGAGGTTCGAGGAAACTTTTGATTTTGAGTTAGGGATAAGAGGTAGTGTCGGAGCAAGCGGCTTTTGAAAGGTCGGGACCAAGAGCAAGAGAGCCCGTTGGTAGGAATCAACGTACCTCCTTTTAACAGTTCCACAAATCAGATTCGAACTCCGATGATAGACGCCGGGACAAGAGCACCATTCGCCTTCCTTGTAAATCCAAGATCCACAAACGGTAGGTTCACTGCATAAATTAGCGGCTACAAGGCTGAAAGTCATCAAAGATGACCAAAACCACCGATTCAGAGTGGGAATCGGCAGGGAGCGAACCCTAGAGAACTCAACCCAACGCGAGCCCAAGAACCTCTATTCCACCGCAAAAAGAAGATCCACCAAAGATTACTGATTTCAAAGGACCATAGAAAGTGATTATGAAAGGATTCATTCTTCACAGCACCACAAAATGGTGAGGGAGAGCCGAACGGAAAGACGGCGAAGGCTAGGTTTTTGGGAAAGAATGGATGAAAGAGGGGCGCGTGAGTAGTTTCACTTGTTATCATCACCTTAAACCACATGAGTTTTCCACGTGACATTATGACATTAAGCCACGTCGGATTTTATCATGTATAATTTTCACATTAAACTGTATATTTGGTAATCTGATTCCCTATAAGTGTTTTCAATTTTGACTTGCATATTTTTTAATTACAACTCTTGATATTCTTATCTTCAATCAAATATTTGTTTTATACTACAACCAAAAATAAAATATTGGAGTTGAATTTTGACTATATTATAAGAAATACATATTTCTTAATCATAATATATAAAATATTGTGAATTATATGTTTTTTACTTCATAATTCACATTAGTTAATTATAAAAACTAATATATTATTCAAACTTTATAGATGAATATACGATGTACTTTAAAAAGTTATATTGCTATGATTTTATAATAAATTATCATGATGTATTTATTTCCTATATTATATTAAATTATCATATATCTTAATTTATATATAATATTATTTACATAGAAGGATAACGGGCAACAAGTTGTGCCGCCAATCCTTTATGGATATCAAATCTGATCCTCCTAAAAACAACACCAGAAGACCTAGATACATAACAACGTTACCATATAAGACCCGTTGTATCATCTTGAGAACCTCCACGACATCGGGTGCAAAGAAACCAAAGGTTTCAAAAGCGAACGGGAAAAACACATGTTGGTCTTCAATACAAGTCCTCTCATTTTTAGTCACCTTAGCAAATGCCGCATTAAGCGCCGTCTTATCCACCACAAAAGGCCCGCTACTCAAACAAACCAGTGGGTAGAGTCCCGTCAAATCAATACAAACATGTTTTCACCCACCTATCCAAACACTAAGACATTCACCGCCCTCAACGTAGACCTTTTATCACGTGGATCGGTCAAGAAGGTCACATGCGTCTCCTTCTTAACCGAAACTCCACTCTCCTACACGTCACACAAAACACCACGGACCAAATTGTGCCTATATTTGAAGTCAATAAGCTCTTTACAGTGAACCACATGTTCCCCAAAAGCATCCAAAACACTTCGACAATTGGGCATAAGACAAATCTCATCAACCGGGTATAGAGGAATCATAAGACGCTGCTTAAGGACCAACGATATTCAATTGGGGACATACACCGTCCAAGCCCATCAATGGGTATGACAAAAAGGAAAATCTTGGGTATGTGCTTATTGCAGACACTTAAAAACCGTTTTTTGTCTAAGGGTTGAATCAAAAGCAACTTCCATCTCCTTCACGGTTTTACTGAAAAGAGCACTCGGCGAAGCGTGTTGGGATTTAGGGGGATGGTGTTCTTGGCTAGTAAAAACAAAAAGATTGAAACCATGAATATAAGCCGGAAGGTTGCCCAAAGCTCCATAAAACTCAAAGTCCATATCCGAAACTCCACTGTCCTGCAAAATGTGGTCTTGAAGGACCCAAGATTAGGCCCTAGAGGCCACAAAAGAAAAGAGAGAAGCCTTCATACTAGTGTATAACCCATGACCCCCAAACCGAGTAAGCTCAACATCAAGATAAGTTGTTGCACTTTCTCAATGCTCCGGATGACAAGTCATCATATATCTTAGTAACACCTGTACAAGAAAGAAGCAAGAGAAGCTCACTATGCGGGTCCCTCGGTTGTGGAAGGAGATGCGTCAACTTAACCGTCTTAATAGCTCTCTTTATGACAATATCTCTAACAAACCCTCCGTTTCCACTCCATGTCCCACCCAACAACTTAACACTCATCGCCGCCGTTTCCACTCCCTGTAGGTATAGTCCACCTCTAAGTTTTGACCCATCAAACGAAGGCCAAAAGAGCTCATTTTTGCGACACATTCAACTCGAGGCCTAAACCTGGATCAAACTCTCGAATGATATCAAGTGCTTCAGCCACCTCATTAGACCAACCAATAATGGTACTCTCATCAAGATACCAAGCGAGTAGAAGAGTATTACAACTGTCCCTGACCTTATGCAAAAGCGGGTACAAGATAGGGCTGAGCAACGGTTTAAAACCGAACCGAACCAACCGAAACCGACCCGAACCGAAAACCGAAAGTTTATAAAACCTAAACCGCAACCGATTCAGTCGGTTTCGGTTGAAAACCAAAAATTACGGTTCGGTTTAGGTTAAAACCGCAAATGAACCGATAATGTAGGTTTGGTTAGGTTTAGGTTAAACAGGAATTTTTTTTTACAAAGATGAAAAAGAGAGATGAACGACTTCAAATTTAACTGGTTTGCGTTTATCGGTTCACATTTTACAATCCGTCATTACAAAAGAGAGAACAGAGATGAATCAACACTACAAGATACAACTAAATACTAGAATGAGAACATAAGTGAGAATTTGCACATGACCCATAAATCCGGTCGTGAAATGAAACAAATATATCCCTGAATTGATACGAACACAACCCTGAACGAATTCTTGCATTGAGATCCAGTCACAAGCGTGGATAGATGTGGATTCGAGACACTACAAAAATCCCAAATCGAATGATTGGAACAAGACATAAGAAATATGAACCAAAGAAGAAGAGAAAGAGAAGAAAACAAACCTCCTAGGCGTCGTCATACCAGATCTACACTAGAGAAGAGAACTAGGGTCGCCGTTGCACACATTCGAGAAAAAGAGTCGAGAAAATGAGAAGAAAAGTAGAAAATAGAGTCGAAAAGAATCGAGAGAAGAGAGAAGAAGAAATAACCTATTGCCGGAGGGGAGAGGTAGCATGGAAGGGGAAGGTGTCGCCGACTCGTCGTTGCCGCTTCTCAGATCTCGTCCTTCTCTTCTGCATGGCTGCGCGGAGTGCGTCAAAAGAATGAGGCTGCTATATATGTGTTAACCCTAAAGTTTCTTGCTTTTTATAACGTGGAAAGCGGTTTTTAATATATACGGTTTAAACCGTCGGTTTTCGGTTCGGTTCATCAACCGAACCGAAAACCGAAAATAGAATATTAATGAACCGTTAGCCGAACCAAAATTATTGGTTTACGGTTCGGTTGGACCCGAAATTGTCGGTTTCGGTTCGGTTTATCAGAACCGACCGAGTTTTGCCCAGCCCTAGTACAAGACAACAAAAAAAAGGAGTGCCCCCAAAGGGTTCCCTTGATGCACACTAGTAGCCGACCAAACAAACTCATTTTCAATGTACAATCAGGAGGCCTGACCATGCAATAAATCAACCCATAAAGAGATAGACGGACATCTCTTTAACCTCCATAAACAAAATAGTTTTGTCAACTAGGTTGAAATAGGGATGGCAATCTCATCTGCATCCGATGAATGTCCGAAAACCCGCCCCGAAAAAACGAGTGAAAACCCGTTAACATGCGGGTGAAACTCGGGTGACGGGAGCAACGGGTGATGGGGCGGGTCGGATACGGGTGAGCATCTCATGACCCATCATCCGACCCACCACCGATCACCCGTACTCATCACCCATTCTATAATATTTTTACATATATACTAATGATATATAAGATATCATGGCTAAAATATTTTTAATATAAATAATTTTAATACCTAATAATATATGTTTACATTAAAATTTCATACTCTAATGTAAGAGCCTTAGTCTTTTGGACCGAGTTTGCCTTAGCCGAGATTGATCTTAGCCGCCCCCGCGGGCTTGTGTGCCGCCCAGCGGGTTTCCGCTCCCGCGGCCCAAGGAACCGCCCCCGCGGTTTCTTGCGGCTGCAGCCGGTTTTATTGACCGGTTGACCGTGCTTTATCCTCGCTTCCTTACTTCTTCTTTCCTTGCTGAGCGAGGGTTTCTTCTTCACTCCTTTCCTACCCACCTTACGTCCTTCTTGCTTCTCCTTCTTCCTCTTTGATCTTGTTTGTGAGTGTTCTTGAGTTTGGAAGTGTTTTGATTGTGAGGATGATGATGTTGATGATGTTAGATGCTGTGATGAGCTTGAGAGCTAGCTGTGTTAGGTGTTGATCCTCTGTGCAACCTAGGACCACAAGTGTGGTAAGTTCTTCGCTTCTTCTCCTTCTCTTCTTCTTTGATTCCATCTCCCTTAGCTTAGGATTAGATGATTTGGATATAGATTGATGTTAGTATGTGTATGTATATGCATGTGTGTGATTTTGGAATGGAAGAGACGTGATTTGATCACGTGAAGAGTAAAAGAGGACTCGCGGGACTACGTTCTGCACTGTCGCCGCCCTTGCGCCTGGAAGCCGCCGCCCCTGCGGAAGCCGTGCCACAACGCCTGCGCCGTGCCTGCGTTGCCTACGGCCTTTGTCACCGCGCCTGCGGCTGAGCCTTGCCGCGCGCGCCTGCGGGTTGTCTTACTCTGCCCCTGCGTCTCTCTTGTCACGCAGGTGCGTCTTGTCCCGGGCTACCTAGAGATGGGTAGATCCTTTCCTTTCCTAGTATAAGCGGGTTAGTAGCATGCTAGGTACGTGTGTGAGGATAGAATGATGAGGATGTGATATATCTGTATGCCAGTTATGGCTTTGAGGTTTATGAGTTAGGATATGATCCTTATGGATCCCTTGGGTCTAGGTGTGACCCCTTTGATGGATATGAGTGTGATATATTGTTATGCCTTGTTATTAGGCAGTGTTGTCCTCCAGATTGGAGTGGACCGTGTTTGAGATCGTGGTTGAGACTACTACTGAGGTTGAGGTAAGTCCATAGGACATACTTAGTTACCATCCTTATATTGGATGTATGCATGAGTGGCATTTGTTATATGCTTTATAGCATGCGATATGGTTCATTACCGACCTACGTTATATTGACCGCCCATTGTAGTGGCTGTGACAACTTACCTTCATCCTGTAGTGGAGTCTGGGAAGTTCTCTGTAAGCTAGTTAGTTCTGGTATACGGGAAGGGCATTGAACACTCCTTGTGGTATACGGGAAGATGCCCTGATACCACTCCAGCTAGCTATTGCACGCAGAGGCGAGGATTATATACATTCCTCGTGTCACATATTTTCATATGCAGATCTATATACTATTTGAGTGATTGACGTTATAAAGATAATAAACCTGGTAAATGTGTGAAAGTAGGTTGATGTGTTATAATTCCTAATGTGTGTTTGTGCTATATCATCTTCTTATATATGTGTATGGTTAGCTAACGGTTTTATACCGTGTTGTAGATCATTGGCAGGTTAGGAGAGCTGCAGAGTGATCCAGAGGGGTGATCTGTTGAGGGCTCCGTACACTGGGGCGATATCGTGGGAAATGGGATATTTATGTTGTACGGATTTATATTTTGATTTTGTACTCAACAGTTACTCTATATTACCTTTTGATATGTATATATAGATATATAGATATATATCAGTTTTATGTTTTGTTTTAATCTATTTGTGCCTTGTTGTAAGATTTAGTGAACTTGTTGTCAGGCTAGGGTCAAGATCCATTGTGAGATCCTAGCCCAGTAGCACCTCGAGTCCTACGGATTTGGGGTGTTACAAAGTTGGTATCAGAGCCTAGGTTGACAACAATGACACTAGTAATCTTCGATAAAGGTCGAATAGATAAATAAACAGAACCCGAAAAGGGGTTTGACTTTTCAAAAGGTTTTGGTTTTGAAATGAGTACAAATGTTTTGGGATACCGTGTACGTGAGCTATCGCCCCTCTGAAGACCTTGACATTATATATATATATATATATATAGATATTCTGTTGTGATTGATTTGATATATATCTATACATATGACATATATATAACCTTTTAAGTTAGGTTTACATCTTCTGCAAATGGTTCAGACTAGAGCCTTACCTGCAGCTAGACGAGGTAGAGGTAGACCCCTCTAGGTAGAGGACGAGGTAGGACTCTTGCTGATGGTTCACAGGCAGCGGGAGAGATACATGAGGAGGTTGCTGAGAGTGTCGTTCCTGAGACTGGGAACGGTGCAACTGAGAGACAGGAGTCACAGAGAGCCCAGTCTGGTGAGTCTGATCGTGTCTCCATGGGGGGATCAGAGTTCCGTGCTTATATCAGACGAGTGGAGGAGGCTGCCAGAGCCGGTAGACGTGCCCCAGATTTACAGGCACAGGAGGGACCATCTGAGAGATCCCACGGAGTGACTCAGGTGCCAACTGTACAGGCACATGCTGTTGAGATTCCTCAGGTTCGAGAGGAGCATCGATGGCCTAGACCAGATACCTGGTTGAAGGCATTCCACCAGATGGGTGTACCCCCTTTTGATTGGGAAGGTGGGGTTAGAGGTTGAGCTCTGGATTAGACATGTGGACTCAGCTCTGGAGTCCATTAGATGTCCAGTGGACAGACATATTGAGTTGGTGCAGACTTTATTTCGGGATTTGGCACATCATTGGTGGAGGTCTGTACGGGGTCAGGTTAGTAGTTATGATTAGATGAGGACCTTAATTAGAGAGCGTTTCTGCCCTGCCTCACTAAGGAGGCAGAAATTGCGGGATTTTGTGGAGGCTGGGTTTGAGGATGTACCAGACTCCGAGGCTATCCGGAGGTTTCAGGAGGAGCTGGCATTACTGGGACCAGCTGCACCTTCTGCAGATCATCATGTTTATCTCTTTTCCCGACGACTGAGGGATACTACCCGGACCTATATGGCGGGTTTCCACTGTGATTCACTGATGAATTATTAGGACATAGCTTCCGACTATGAGAGGGAGCGAGCTGGTCAGAGGAGAGCATCTCAGACCGGAGGGTCTGAGAAGAGGCAGCGTACAGGGCAGACCAGTGGTACTAGTGGCGCTGCTAGTGTTTGGCGAGGTCAGAGACGCCAGAGTCACCCCTCATCAGCACCAGCTGCAGATAAGGGGCGTCAGTGTTTTAACTGTGGTGATCCAAGACATATGAGGCCCGAGTGCACGAGGCCACTAGTGACTTGCTACACCTGTGGTAGGCAGGGTCACAGAGCTGTTTACTGCCGATAGGGTGGAGCTTCATCTCAGCAGGGTTCTTCCCCTGCCAATGTAGCGGGAGGTGGGAAGAGGCCACCTCAGCAGCAGTAGACACAGGGACAACAGAGGGTCCCAGATCGCCCTACGACTCAGGGATCTGCTCCTGGGCCGAGTAGAGGCAGAGGTCGTGATGGGAGCACCACTGATACCAGAGGACCACAGGGTCGAGTATTTGAGCTGAGGAGTACAGAGGAGCCAGCTGCACCGACTGCTACAGGTACCATTTTATTTCATGGTTTACCTGTTAGAGTCTTATTTGATACTGGTGCTGCGCATTCTTGTATATCTGATGCTTGTGTAGAGTGTTTGAGTTTAGATACAGTTGAGGGGATGCCCTTTATTATAGGTTACCCGATGGTGGTAGGGTCATAGGTACCCGTGAGATTCATGGTTGTCCCATTTCTGTAGGGACTCGTGTGTTACTAATTGACTTCTTTGTCATGCCATTAGAGTATGAAGAAGTCATTCTAGGTATGGTCTGGATGGATAGACATTCTGCAGTCTTTGATGTAGGTAGGAGGACTGTTAGCCTCTCTACCGAGTTAGGTCAGATAGAGGTTTTCCGGGGTTGGGACCTTGGAAAGACAGGTATGGTTATCAGTGCAATACGGGCAACTAGACTGATTGCACAGGGTTGTGAGGCCTTCTGGTGTTATTCCATGAAGGAGGGGGAGAGTCCAACATTAGAGGATATCCCAGTTGTTTGTGATTTTGCAGATGTATTTGCTGAGCCGTCCAATTTGCCGCCTCAGAGGAGTGTGGATTTCAGTATTGAGTTAGAGCATGGTACGAGACCGATCTCGAAGGCCCCATACCGGATGGCGCCTGTCGAGATGCTGGAGCTGAAGAAGCAACTTGAGGAGCTGGCTGAGAAGGGCTTCATTCGCCCTAGCGTGTCCCCATGGGGAACACCTGTCCTCTTCGTACGGAAGAAGGACGGATCGTTGAGGTTGTGTATAGATTACAGAGAGCTGAACAAGGTGACCATCAAGAACAAGTATCCATTGCCTCGTATTGATGATTTGTTATATCAGCTTCAGGGAGCGACTGTGTTTTCCAGGATTGACCTGCGTTCAGGGTATCACCAGCTGAGGGTGAGAGAGCAGGATGTGCACAGGACAACGTTCTGGACCAGATATGGCCACTACGAGTTTGTAGTGATGCCATTTGGGCTTACGAATGCCCAAAAAGTTTTTATGGAGTTGATGAACAGTATCTTCATCGACTTCCTGGATCAGTTTGTGGTGGTTTTCATAGATGACATTTTGGTGTACTCTCGCAGCAGAGAGGAGCATGCAGGACAGCTGAGGACTGTGTTGCAGGTTTTACGAGATAAAGAACTTTATGCTAAGTTCTCTAAGTGCGAGCTCTGGATGCCAGAGGTAGCATTCCTGGGTCATGTGGTTTCAGCTGAAGGGATCAAGGTGGATCCAGCGAAGATAGAGGTTGAAGCAGCTTGGACTATACCGACGAACATCAAGGAAGTACGTAGTTTCCTTGGCCTAGCCGGTTATTACAGACGCTTTGTGGAGGGATTTTCTATGATTGCCCGTCCATTGACGAGTTTACTGAGGAAGACTACCAGATTTGCATGGTCTGATCAGTGTATGCAGAGTTTTGAGGAGTTGAAGAGACGTCTGACTTCCGCTCCTATTTTGGCACAACCAAAGGGTACAGAGGATTTTGTGGTTTACAGTGATGCATCCAAGCTAGGCTTGGGATGTGTATTGATGCAGCGAGGCAAAGTGATTGCATATGCGTCTCGACAGCTGAAGACGTATGAGGAGAACTACCCGACTCATGATCTGGAGTTGGAAGCAGTAGTTCATGCATTGAAGATCTGGAGACATTACATGTATGGTGCTACATGTCAAATCTTCACAGACCATAAGAGTTTGAAGTACTTTTTTACGCAACGGGAATTGAATAACCGCCAGCGTAGATGGGTCGAGCTGATCAAGGACTTTGATTTAGAGATTCTGTATCATCCAGGGAAGGTGAACGTTGTCGCCGACGCCCTGAGCAGGAAGACGCCTCGAGAGTAGGCGATTGCGAGGCTGACAGTTCAACATCAGTTACAAAGAGACTTGATCTGGTTAGAGTTGGACATCCAGTTTCCTGAAGAGGATGCCTAGCTGCGTACGTTAGAGGTTCTTCCTGATCTGTTGGGTGAGATCCAACAGAAGCAGGAGACCTGCCCGACACTGATGAGGATACGAGATAGGATGTCTCGGGATGAGGCACCACAGTTCCTGCTAGGAGAAGATGGAGTTTTGAGACGCCGCGGTCGCGTCTGTGTACCTACTGATACAGAGCTGAGACAGAGGATATTACAGGAGGCTCACTGTACACCTTACTCTGTACACCCAGGTACAAGTAAGATGTATCAGGATTTGAGACGTTCATATTGGTGGGGAGCGTTGAAGCCCGATGTGGCCAAATTTGTGGCACAGTGTGCGACCTGCCAGTAGGTCAAGATAGAGCATTGCAGACTTGGAGGTGAGCTCCATCCACTTCCTGTTCCACAGAGGAAGTGGGAGGACGTCACCATGGATTTTGTTACTGGCCTGAGACTGAGCCGGAGTTTTGATGCTATCTGGGTTATAGTGGACAAATTGACGAAGACGGCACGTTTCATTCGTATTAGGGAGACGTGACCGGTGAGCAGATTAGCTGAGGAGTACACTAGGCAGATAGTGAGACTCCATGGTGTACCGAGGACAATCGTCTCAGATAGAGATGAACGATTTACCTCGAGATTCTGGCAGCAGATTCAGACTGCCCTGGGACGAGTTTTCACTTCACTACTGCGTTCCATCCTCAGACAGATGGTCATTCAGAGAGGACCATTCAGACCGTGGAGGATATGTTGCGAGCTTGTGTGTTGGATTGGGGGCAAGTGTGGACGGATCATCTCCCACTTGTTGAGTTCTCATACAACAACAGTTGGCATGCATCTATTGGGATGGCCCCATATGAGGCACTGTATGGGCAGAGATGTCGTACTCCATTATGCTGGGATGAGCAGAGCAGTTTTAGTGGTTTTACACCTTATCAGATTCAGGATGATGTTGCTCGAGTAGCACTGATTAGAGAGCGGATGCTGACTGCACAGAGCCGTCAGAAGTCATATGTTGATAGGAGACGTAGACCTCTAAAGTTCAGAGTTGGAGCCCATGTGTGGCTGAGAGTTTCCCCGACACGAGGTGTTAGACGTTTTGGCATTCAGGGGAAGTTGAGACCCCGATATGTCGGACCGTTCGAGATTCTGGATCGGGTTGGGAGTGCAACATACAGATTAGCCTTGCCTCCGAGATTAGAGGGTGTTCACCCTGTATTTCACGTGTCTCAGCTGAGGGAGTACATACCAGATCTGAGACACATTGTGAGTTATGATGATTTGGTGGTCGAGCCGGACCACACTTTTGTTGAGCACCCTATTGCAGTCCTAGAACGAGGTATGAGACGCCTGCGTTCGAAGGAAATTCCTATGCTGAGGATACAATGGTCGAGAGGAGGACCTGATGAGGCTACATGGGAGACTGAGGATAGTATCCAGAGGAACTATCCAGAGTTCTATGCCGAGTTAGATGCACCAGTAGGGTCACCGAGTAGATCTTAGTACTATCTTGGTGAGTATTATGTGCTTATATACTTATATGCTATGATGTGTTTATTGTCATACTAGCTTTGATGTGATATATGATCTTATTAGATCTTGTTGTGCTAGTATGATTATTGTTTATAGCTGGAGATGGCTCTTTCCTCCATGTTATTGTGATACGATTAGGATTCAGTTGGAGATGGTTATTCCTCCATGCTATTTTGATGGACATAGTGTTGCTGGAGATGTTTTTCCTCCATGCCTTTCTGTTATGAGTATGATACGGCTAGAGATTTGATTCCTTTATGCCTTGTGATGTGTTTATGGTTTGGCTAGAGATGGTTTTCCTCTATGCCCTAGATAGTATAGTTTTGTTGCTGGAGTTGATGATTTCCTCCATGCTTGTATTTGAGGTTATAGAGAGAGTTGTACCTCGGCTTGTGAGTCCGAGTGGTTTGAGGATTTTACGAGTTTCGGGACGAAACTTTTTTTTAGGGGGATGAGGTGTAAGAGTCTTAGTCGTTTGGACCGAGTTTGCCTTAGCCGAGATTGATCTTAGCCGCCCCCGTGGGCTTGTGTGCCGCCCTAGCGGGTTTCCGCTCCCGCGGCCCAGGGAACCGCCCCCGCGGTTTCTTGCGGCTGCAGCCGGTTTTATTGACCCGTTGACCGTGCTTTACCCTCTCTTCCTTACTTCTTCTTTCCTTGCTGAGCAAGGGTTTCTTCTTCACTCCTTTCCCAGCCACCTTACGTCCTTCTTGGTTCTCCTTCTTCCTCTTTGATCTTGTGTGTGAGTGTTCTTGAGTTTGGAAGTGTTTTGATTGTGAGGATGATGATGTTGATGATGTTGGATGTTGTGATGAGCTTGAGAGCTAGTTGTGTTGGGTGTTGATCCTCTGTGCATCCTAGGACCACAAGTGTGGTAAGTTCTTTGCTTCTTCTCCTTCTCTTCTTCTTTGATTCCATCTCCCTTAACTTAGGATTAGATGATTTGGATATAGATTGATGTTAGTATGTGTATGTATATGCAGGTGTGTGATTTTGGAATGGAAGAGACGTGATTTGATCACGTGAAGAGTGAAAGAGGACTCGCGGGACTACGTTCTGCACTGTCGCCGCCCCTGCGCCTGGAAGCCGCCGCCCCTGCGGAAGCCGTGCCACAGCTCCTGCGCCGTGCCTGCGTTGCCTGCGGCCTTTGTCACCGCGCCTGCGGCTGAGCCTTGTCGCGCCTGCGGGTTGCCCTACTCTGCCCCTGCGTCTCTCTTGTCACGCAGGTGCGTCTTGTCCCGGGTCTACCTAGAGATGGGTAGATCCTTTCCTTTCCTAGTATGAGCGGGTTAGTAGCATGCTAGGTACGTGTATGAGGATAGAATGATGAGGATGTGATATATCTGTATGCCAGTTATGGCTTTGAGGTTTATGAGTTAGGATATGATCCTTATAGATCCCTTGGGTCTAGGTTTGACCCCTTTGATGGATATGAGTGTGATATATTGTTATGCCTTGTTATTAGGCAGTGTTGTCCTCCAGATTGGAGTGGACCGTGTTTGAGATTGTGGTTGAGACTACTACTGAGGTTGATTACCGACCTATGTTATATTGGATGTATGCATGAGTGGTGTTTGTTATATGCTTTATAGCATGCGATATGGTTCATTACCGACCTATGTTATATTGACCGTCCATTGTAGTGGCTGTGACAACTTATCTTCATCCCGTAGTGGAGTTTGGGAAGTTCTCTGTAAGCTAGTTAGTTCTGGTATACGGGAAGGGCATTGACCACTCCTTATGGTATACGGGAAGATGCGCTGATACCACTCCAGCTAGCTATTGCACGCAGAGGCGAGGATTATATACATTCCTCGTGTCACATATTTTCATATGCAGATCTATATACTATTTGAGTGATTGACGTTATAAAGATAATAAACCGGGTAAATGTGTGAAAGCATGTTGATGTGTTATAATTCCTGATGTGTGTTTGTGCTCTAGCATCTTCTTATATATGTGTATGGTTAGCTAACGGTTTTATACCGTGTTGTAGATCATTGGCAGGTTAGGTGAGCTGCAGAGTGATCCAAAGGGGTGATCTGCTGAGGGCTCCGTACACTGGGGCGATATCGTGGGATATGGGATATTTATGTTGTACGGATTTATATTTTGATTTTGTACTCAGCAGTTACTCTGTAATACCTTTTGATATGTATATATATATATATATATCAGTTTTATGTTTTGTTTTAATCTGTTTGTGCCTTGTTGTAAGATTCAGTGAACTTGTTGTCAGGCTAGGGTCAGGATCCATTGCGAGATCCTAGCCTAGTAGCACTTCGAGTCCTACGGATTTGGGGTGTTACATCTATAGTCTATAGTTCATAATCTTTTAATGTTTTATTTGCCTTTATGACCTTGTCGACACTTGTAACGTCCGGGATTTTTTAGAAATAAATATATCTTTTATTTCTCGTTCCGTAAATTATTTTACTGAAATGCTCGGAAAAAACATTCCCGACCCGTAACTGGTATAGATAACTTTGACGAGAATGTCGGAAAATATTCCGACCCGTAACATCCGTTACGGATTTATTTTAACGAGTTTTGAACCCATTCGTTTATCTCTTCCTTTTTCCCCCTCCTTTTCCACCTCAGCCTGGGCCCCACGCCATGCTGGAGCCACGTCACTCGGGCCCTACCGCCACGCTGGCACTTTTGCTCTTCCTTCTCTTCTTTTCCTTTTCTTTCCCGCTTCCTTCTCTTTCTCCTTCTTTGTTTTCTTTTTGGAGCAGCCCTAGTGCTGCCGCCTACGCCCGCCCACCTACCTCCCTGGCTAGGCCTGCAGTGCTCCCCCGACCCCTCGGTCTTGTCCCCTTTGCCTAGCCCAGCTACTCCCTCGGCCTCGTCCGTCCCTGCTCCCCTGCAGCAGCCGACCCCTCGCCCCATGCATACTCGGCTCTCCCTCACTCCACACCTGCTACACCTCCTCTCTTCCCTCCCTCTGTAACACCTCTCACAGGCTCACACCCTGCTTCTCTTCTCTGGATCGAGTCGCCGGAGAACACGCCACCAGGAGCCACGACCTTCTTCTTCTCCTCCCTGCTCGAGCCGTCGTTGCTCAAGTCCGCTGGATCTGTGCGACCTGCCTCCCCCTCTGCTCATGTTGTCCCTGTCCGCCACCACCTGCCGACTCCTCCACCGGAGCCAACCGCCAGGCCTGAACCAGGCCGTTGTTGCTTTCCCCTTTGCGTGAGCCACCATCAGACCCGCAAGCCTCTGTTCTCCCTCACCTGATTTCACCTCTCACACCATCTTCCTCCTTCTTTCTCTGCAACACTCTCGAGCCACCGGGGAGCCACTCACCACCTCCTCCTCTCCTGCAGCCTTCCTTCTCCGGGATCGAGCCACGCACATCTCACCTTCCTTCTTCTCCTTCTACACACTGCTGTCGCCGGAGATCAGACAACACCGGGAGCTCCTGCCACCGGTCACCTCGCCACCTGCCGGATCCCCTGGTCCCTCGTCGTCGCTGGAGCGTGCACAGGAGCCGGCCGGGACTCTCCCAGAAATTACAGTCGCCCCCCTCTCTCTTGGTATAATTACAATTCTGCCCCCTCAGCTTTTGGTTAATTGCAGAATGTACCCAATTTTATATTAATTACAGTTTTGACCCATATGTCTTAGGAAATGTATAATTGCCTCGGAAATTACGTTAGCGAGTTTTAACCTCGGAAATTATGAACGAGTTTTATAATAGGTTTCGATATATTATATTTGATAATCAATTTAGCGTATGGGCTAAATTGTGTAATTTCATGCTAGGTTCCGAATCCCGATAAAAGTCACGAATTCATATCGATCTAGTTATGTTCAGTAGTATCATGATAGGTTGGAATCAGCATAACTTAGAGGAAATGCCAAGTAGCGGCTTTTGAGACCTTAGGAGAATGTGAAGAGCGTATTTAGACCTCGTTAGCTTTTACGTCGTTATTGACGGTAATTAGGGTAGACTCTAGGATGTAGTCCTAGAATGTGAGTCAAATGATCCTGCATAGATCATTTGTGTAGAAGTCCTAGACTTCTCGAGTTGAGCGGGTTTTTATGGATACCTTGTTGTGAACAGGTTGAGTACTTCTTCCCAAGGGAAGCGTGAACGTTGTGTGAGTTAGCGTTTGGGACGAGGTAAGTCTCCGGACTTACTTAGCTCGTATTGTTTGTATTAGCATTGATGCGTGTTTGGTGGTGTGTGTTATGTTATGTTATAACAATTAAACCGGTAATTAGGACCACCGACTTTATATATATATGTGTGTTGGCCCAAGTGTATGATAACGGGCGGTGACATCATCTGCCTAGCCCTGGCGGGGTCTAGGAGGTTCTCGGCGACGAGTCCGGCGGGTATACGGGCGGATGCATCTGCACCATTCCTTGCCGGTAAGGGACCGAGGCGAGACCACTGGGGTCTCGTGTCACAACAGAAGTGGAACTAGAATGGAATACGACTTAATAATGAAAGATAATAAACCGGACTTGTGTGATTTATGTTTGTGTATGGATGTGTTTGTGCCTTCACCGCTTTTCTAATACCTAGAATATGAGCTAACGGTTTAAAACCGTATGTAGTTGACTTGCAGGTTAGGGATGCCGCCGAGTGAGGTGGAGGAGTGGACAGCTGGGGTCTCCGTACATTATAGGACGGGGATGTATTTGAGTCACGTTTCATATTCTTGCTTATGGATATTGTCGTATCTTTAGAATTCGGATCTAATTATGTTGTTTTGAGGACTCGGCTGAGTTTCCAAGTTGTAGTTTCTTACATTTCGGTTTCCGCATACTTCAAAAACATATTTGAGTTTTCGCCTTTATTTGTGCCATTTTGGAAGGTCCGGTGAAATTGTTGTCAGGCTAAGGGTCGGGACCCATTGTGAGGTCTCGCCTAGTAGCGCCCCGATCCCGCGGATTTGGGGTGTTACAACACTACTAATTTCTATTATTCCGTGAATTTTAAGGGTAAATTTATTTTTCTAATATACAAAAATAATTTTACTAAAGAAGTCAAGTCAAATAGAGTTTCTCAACTTTGATATTATGATGAGAGTTAAAGACAATTATGTGTAAAGCTACTTGTTTTAACGGTTATGATTTTTTTTTTCAATATTGGTTCATTTTATGTTTTGGAGGTATGTAAGATATTTCAGATTTATATTTTGTTTCGATCATGTCAGTTGTTAAGACTTAAACCCGATTAAATCGTATATTTAATTTTAGCTTGTCAATTTCACTTTGTTTAAAATTTTAGTTGAAAACCAACTAAAAAAGGGGTTAAATTTCACCCGAAAAAAAACCAATCCACATATTCACCCGACGGGTACGGGTAGGGTGACAAAAGCAATGGGTTGGGTGAGTATTTTAAGTGACGGGTCGGGTGACGGAAGTAGTACATCCACCCATCACCCGACCCATTGTCATCCCTAGGTTGAAGACATTAGAAAAATCCACTTTCAACATAGCCAAAGAACCATCAACATAACACTCACTCAAAACTCTATTAACACTATGCAAAATGGCCTCTACTCCACTTGATACACCAATTCCAATCAAAAGAGGCTTATATTATGTATTATTTAAACTCTATAATTTTTTGTTGATATTTTTTTATTTTTTTATTTTTGATAATAGAAAGCGGTTAGATTGTACTACATGCTAGAAGTAGTCAAACCTAAAGCATCCCTACGGATGAAAACACGAAGTTCGGGATCATTAGAAAAATTGGTGTTGGGGGTCGAGATTCCCAGATGGGTCAATCCGTCGGCAACACAATTGATTTATCTAAAAACATGCCTGATTTGGACTTCGTTAAACAAAATAATATCCAATTTGGAGTCGGATATAATCATCTCGATCTCCCACGACCAACTCCACAAACCTTGGAGTGCCTTAACATCACATAGATTATCACCCTTAATTTCAATATTTTTTTATTTGCATTTGATTGTCTCTTGTAAGCCAACTTTAAAGGCAAAATCTTCAGATTTTATAATTGAGTTAAAACTCTTTTTGTTGCATCGAGGTTACTAACCTCTCCTTTGTGATTCCAGATCACAAAACCAATTGATGTTGCTCCCGAGTCGAGTTTTGATATATCAAAATTAAATTTGTATGAACCAAGTTTTGGTTTGTCCCACTTAATATGCGTTTTTCCCCTTTGGTAGAGCAAATATTCTTTTGTTGCAGTTTTATACCATAATCATCATTGTCATTAGTGTTGATTTTCCAATGATGGATTTGTTTTTTGTTTTTTTTATAATAAAAATGACTACCTTGTTATGAAACTGAATATACTTATTGCTAAAAATAATTTTGTTTATACAAAACCAAATGCTCCACTAGACGGTTGCAAGATTTGCGACTTTGGTCGGTCCAATTTTGTTTTATTATTTTTTGTAGGACTTCATGAGCTTTTATTTATTTATTTATTAAGGAGGCATATTCTATTAATGTCGTTTACAACTAACCTATCAATTTTGACAATGATTTGTTTGGTAAAAGTACATTCAATGAGTATGTTTTTTAGGAATTCGGATCCTCTCCTAAGAAAAAAGTTCATAATATTTACCTAATGAATCAATCTAAACCGTTTCTATTAATTAATGGTCAATATCTTGTCTTCTAATCTTAAAAAAAAATAAAAAATAGTATCGTTAGCTATCCTTTTATTCTTAGGAATAGATACATAGGGTTATAACTAGTTTAGTACCCGTGTCTTTCACGGGATGACACGAATAAATAAATAGATAAATAAAAGTGTAATTAATAAATATCAAATTATTTTCTCTATAGGTAAAACATCTAGTTATTTGAAATGTAAAAAATAAATGACCAATTATATATCTTGGTTTAAAAATAACTTGAATTAAATTTTTTTAATATAATTTCATCTTTTAACACACAAATAGTATAATATTTGTTAAATATAAAAAGTTATTTTTGTTTATGTCATAATATTTTTTTATATTTAATATCTCATGTCATTCAACTAAGAAACTAAATAAAATAAAAATGGAAATAGTTGACTAAAAATAAATAAGATATATACAAAATCCAATGTGGCTTAATGTGGTGGTTACATGTGGCAAAATTCTATGTGGCTTAATGTGGTGATGACACGTGGCAAAATCCTTGGTGGCTTAATGTGGTGATAACATGTGGCAAAATCTACTTCTGCTTTAGTATTATACTAGTGTAATACCCGCACCTTGTGCGGGTTTGAAATAATAACGGGTTATATGTACAATGTGTTGTTATATGTTTTTGTTGTTTTAATTTCGTATGTATATATATGATTTGATAAATAATTATATATTAGTTCAGGTGAAAAGTTGAACAAATTTTAGATGATATTTGTATGTAAAAAAGTAAAGATATAGTATTGTTCAACAGATGTGAAAAATTTTTATTTAGCAAATAATTTGTCGATTGATAAAATATTTCTAAATTAAATGTTAATATTAAATCTGCAAGTGTTTTTCTATCCGATTAAAATAATAATTTAAATTACGTATTTACGATTTAATATTTACATAAGATATATAAGATAAGATAAAATAAATTATAAATTTTTTTACTAATATAAATTACTTAAATTAAAAATCTTATTATTAAATCAAATCTATAGATAATTTGATAAAAATAAATCACGTACAAAATCAAAGGCATGACATCTAACAAAATATATTTAAATAATTTAGTAGGCTATTTTTGCTGAATATTTAAAAAAAAATTAAAACTTTTAATTTATATTGCTGAAGAAGTATTGTTGGGTACTTTAACAATTTTTTTAAAAATAGAATTTCTATTTTTTAAAATTTACATTGTTGAATAAATATTATTGGATTAACAAAAAAGTTTGAGAAAATCTTTGATTTTTAAAATTTTAATTTATATTGATGAATAGATATTGTTGGCTATATTAATATTTTTTTTAAAAATAATCGGTTTTAAATTTTTTTAACTTTATATTGTTGAAGAGAAATTACTGGATTAAAAAATGGTTTGGGTTGAGAAAAAAGGTTTTGAGATCAAAACTTCTCTAATTAGTGATTAATATTTTTTTTCTAAATTCCTAATTGTTGATTTACAAAAATCTTCACCAGATAAGCTCGTCTTTTATTCAATTATTTGGGTTTTAGAATAAATTTATTTAAAATTCATAATCAATAAAAACTGGATTGTTTCGATTTTAAATTATTTATGTTAAATTAAGCAAACCTAAAATTCGGTTTATAATTTTCTATGTATGTTACGTAATTAGTTATCATGATTCATGAGATACACATTTAGATAATAATCGAAATAGCTAACAGCTTTTTTCAAAATCCGATTTTATATATATATATATATATATATATATATATATATATATATATATATATATATATATATATATATATATATATATATATATATATAAAGGTTGAGCTTACAACTTTTAGAGGAAAAACACACACACACACACACACACACACACACATATATATATATATATATATATATATATATATATATATATATATATATTATAATTATAATTATAATTATAATAATAAAAAATAATTTTTATTAAAAACATCCGATTATGTAAACCTTTTTTTAATAATCTGGATAAATAAATTTTTATAAAATATTTTGTTGGGCTTTGATAATAATTTATATTAACAACTTAAAATAATTAACTTTTTAAAATATTTTTTTATGCTGCGTTAAATTTGGTGCTGACACGTGGCAAAGAAGGGCTCTCCTTTAATAGATACTAGTGTAATATCTGCAGCCGGTTTTGTTGACCGGTTGACTCGTGCTTTACTCTTTTCCTTACTTCTTACCTTGCTGAGCAAGGGTTTCACTTCACTTCTCATTCCCAATCCATCCCTTTCACGTCCTCCTTGCTTCTCCTTCCTCCATCTTGATCTTGTTCTTGGTTTGCCTTAGAGTTTGGAAGAGAGTTTGTGGTGTGGCCTTGCTAAGGTTGTTGTGTGCTTTGTGTTGCTGAGTTTGAGAGCTAGTTGTGGAAGTGGTTGATCCTTCCTTGCAGCCTATGACCACAAGTGTGGTATGTCTTCTTGCTTCTTCTTTCTTTCTTCTTTCTTGATTCCTTTGCTTAGCTTAGGATTAGATGAATGGATCATAGATTGATGTTAGTATATGTATGTATATGCACGTGTATGATTTTGGATGAGAGAAGACGTGATTTGATCACGTGAAGAGCTGAAGAAGAGTCACGGGATCACGTTCTGCACCGTTGCCGCCCCCCGCGCCTGGAAGCCATGCCACAGCGCCCGCGCCGTGCCTGCGCCGTGCCTGCGTTGCCTGCGGCCTTTGTCACCGCGCCTGCGGCTGAGCCCTGCCGCGCCTGCGGGTTGCCTGTTCCGCCCCTGCGTCTCTCTTGTTACGCAGGTGCGTCTCGTCCCGGATCCACCTAGGGTTAGATAGATCCTTTCCTTTCCTAGTATGAGCGGGTTAGTAGCATGCTAGGTATATGTATGAGGTTAGAACGATGATGAGTACGTTATCGTTTATGCCGGTTATGGCTTTGAGGTTTATGAGTTAGGATACGATCCTTATGGATCCCTTGGGTCTAGGTGTGACCCCTTTGATGGATATGAGTCTGATATATGTTGTGATACGGGGTTAGCCATCAGTTGGCCCGATCTTTCAACACCAAGACTCGCAATGAAGAAAATGGATAAAAGGTGGAAACTTGAAAATAAAAAGATGGAGGAATGATCCAATGATTGTGAAGGATCGGTAGATGGATATATCTGGTCGAACCATTAAGGCAACCAAGAGCACGACAGGGAAACAAAGGCCCTAACACACAACTTGGAATGACTTGAAGAAGTCTTTCCGCTATAATATCACACAGAGGGGAAAGCAATTGTCCCCAAAGCACGAGAAGTCACCCGTAAATGATTGAGAGCACCAACTTGCCAATCCAAGTGACACAACTCAAAACAACGCCAAAGTTGCTGGGCAAACGGATTCCGCTCACACAGTAAGGTGTCTCTATTCCACGAGAAGAATATGGGATAGAAGAGAAACAATACTCGAAAGTACTTGTGTTTAATTCATTCAAAGGTAAGAGAGAATGACGTCCTAGAAGGCCTTATATAGGCATGTTGGACGTCCTCTAGGGTTTTCAACGGGCTATGGGCTTGATCCAAGATCGAACCCAATCTAGCTTAAAGAGATAAGATCAAACTAAAAGGAAAATAAAATAAAATAAACTAATTAAAAGCAAGCCCATCTTTTATTTAAAAGATGTTCAAGAATGGGCTTTAAAATAATAAATCTAATTAAGGCCTTATTTAATAATAAAATAAGCCCAATTAGCTCTCAAATAAACGTCCAACTCCTTAGACATGCAACTCCATGCTTCTTGACATCGAATCCTCCTCCTTGCCCATGCATGTCATCTGCCATCTCCAATCAAAGGTCTTCAATGTATCTCCGGAAATGGTCTTCTCATCACTCACCAAAATAATCTCCTTAACATGTTGAGGAATGTCCTTAATTCTTCCTCTCCTTCTCCTTAGAGTGATCAACACTCCGTGCTTCCTAGCTTCCATGCTCATGATCTCCATTCGGGCTAGGTCCTGAAATGCTCCTGCATCATCCTCCCTTTCTTGAAAAGGATTCGTCCACGAATCCTTGATGTCCATATATCCAAGGTGGCATCCATGCGTGTATAACACCTATAAGATCAACAAAGAACACATAAGAGGTGTGTATACCTGTAGGAGAAGAATAGATAACTAGATGAAACGGAACAATATTACTCCACATAAAAATTGTACATACAAGGTCATAAAAATAATTTATGACCAAGTATGTCAGCTTTATAAAGAAAGTAATAATATCATTCCATGGTATCATCTTAGTCCAATTATGTGCTTCCCTAAGATCCTTAATTAAAGCAAAAGCAATATTTAAGGCATATAAGAAGTCTAAAAATATCTTAAGATGAAATCTTAAGACGGGGTAAGCACATTTATCATCAAGGGTATCATATCCTATGATCTTCCAAATGATATGAAAGACATAATCATGAAGCCTTAATAACAAGAAAGGACACAGAAAAAGACAAAACATCTTAAGAAACAGGGGAAAACAATGAATTGCAAGACCACTGTTCTTAACAGTCTCAACTTTCTCTTTGACAAGACTTCTAGTATGAAGTAAGGTTTTTCCCATCACAAGGTAAATAAGGTACTTAGTCATGGAGCAATTAAATTCATACTTGAATCTAGATGACACAACTAAATCAATATTCATGCGTGAAGGTGTATAACATTCAACACACTCTTCTTCATACTTAAACAACTTATCATGCTCAATCAAATCTGTATAATCTTATGCTGAAGGGAAAGAACGCGATTGTTCCCAAAGCACAAGAAGTCGTTTGGAGATCGAAGAGAGATCTATCCAAGCATCTCACCGGGATGGCCGGCTCCTCTCTCTACCAAACTAGGGTTTGGACGTGCTTCTCACCCGTCCAGGGTTTGAATAGGATTCCACCTATTCGGTTCTCGATTCCATGAGAGAAAATACGAAACGTATTCAAAAATGTGTTTATTCAATGACTGCTTGAAAAGGAACGTCCAACTTGCCTTATATAGGGCATGGAGGACGTCCAAGTTGAGTTACATGGGCTATGGGCTTGATCTAAAATCGAGCCCAAACTAATTAAAAAGAAAAGATAAAATACGAAGAAATAAGATCAAATCTTTAAGAGATAGGATCTTCTAGCTAAAAGATAAGATCAAATCTTTAGAAGATATGATCTTCTACAAATAAAATATGATCAAATCTTTAAGAGATAAGATCAAACTAACAAGATAAGATAAGATCAACCCCTAAAAGATATGATCATATCTAGATCTTATCTAAACTATTAAAATAAATAAAAGTAAACTAATATTACAAAAGTCCAAATATGGGCTGAAAATAAAATAGCTAGTTGGCTGAAAATAATATATCTAATTAAGACCTTATTTAACAGTAAAATAATCCCAACTAAATATATTAAAAACGTCCAACATTTCTTCATTTCCACGCAACCCTTGCATTCCATTCGAGCTCTTCTTTTGGACCAATGTTCCATCTCCAATCAGTAGTCTTCAATGTATCTCCGGAAATGGTCTTCACATCATTTCTAGGCATGATCTTCTTATCTTTTCTAGAAATGGACTTTATTCCATTTCTATACATAGCTTTCATTTCTCTCCTAGAAATGTGTTTAAGTCTTCCTCTTCTTCTTCTTAGAGTGATCAACACTCCATGCTCCCTAGCTTCTATGATGATGATCTCAACTCGGGATAGGTCTTGAGATGCTCCTGCATCATTCTCCCTTTCTTGAAAAGGATTCGTCCACGAATCCTCGATGTCAAGAAGCATGGAGTTGCATGTCTAAGGAGTTGGACGTTTATTTAAGAGCTAATTGGGCTTATTTTATTATTAAATAAGGCCTTAATTAGATCTATTATTTTAAAGCCCATTCTTGAACATCTTTTAAATAAAAGATGGGCTTGCTTTTAATTAGTTTATTTTATTTTATTTTCCTTTTAGTTTGATCTTATCTCTTAAAGATTTGATCTTATCTTTTTAAGCTAGATTGGGTTCGATCTTGGATCAAGCCCATAGTCCGTTGAAAACCCTAGAGGACGTCCAACATGCCTATATAAGGCCTTCTAGGACGTCATTCTCTCTTACCTTTGAATGAATTAAACACAAGTACTTTCGAATATTGTTTCTCTTCTATCCCATATTCTTCTCGTGGAATCGAGACACCTTACTGTGTGAGCGGAATCCGTTTGCCCATCAACTTTGGCGCTGTTTTGAGTTGTGTCACTTGGATTGGCAAGTTGGTGCTCTCAATCATCTCCGGGTGACTTCTCGTGCTTTGGGGACAATCGCTTTCTCCTCTGTGTGAGATTATAGTGGAAGGGCTTCTTCAAGTCATTCCAAGTTGTGTGTTAGGGCCTTTGTTTCCCTATCGTGCTCTTGGTTGCCTTAAGGGTTCGACCAGATCTATCCATCTACCGATCCTTCACAATCATTGGATCATTCCTCCATCTTTTTATTTTCAAGTTTCCACCTTTTATCCATTTTCTTCATTGCGAGTCTTGGTGTTGAAAGATCGGGCCAACTGATGGCTAACCCCGTATCAAATTGGTATCAGAGCTAAGGTTCATCAACACCAACCGCCGTCAAGAAGAAAAATCGAAGCTTTCAAGACTCGTCGAGAAGCTTCAACAAAAACAAACGATTGGGAGCAGAAAAGCTACGGTTAGTAATCTATTCACGTAGACACGCCTGTTCTTTCACAATCTAAAATCAATTTCAATTACTTGAAAAAGATGAATTGTGGCCTGAATTCTTTTCCACCAAAAGAAATTTCCGCCTGAGATCCAATTACATTCTTTTCCTGTAAACCTTACGGGTTCAATCGGTGCAAACCTATCAGGGCTAATTAGTGGGAAAACCAACCTAGAACGGTCTGTTTAGCCACGGGCCACCCTTGTTCCTCCGCCATCTACCACAGCAGCCGCTGCACATATAAAAAAAATATATTCAGCCGATCTCGGCCAATTTTGACCGAGATCAACCCCTGCGCCGCCGGCCTCACGCCAACGCCGCCTTATCCCCCGCCCAACACCACCGCAGCACCCACCACACCACCCGCCGCCCCTGCTGGCCATCACCATCCGTCCACCACCACCACCCAGCAGCCACCTCCCACCCTTGAAACCTCTCGGTTTCATTCCCTACACGCCGGACTCCCGCCGCCGGCCCCACGCAGCGCCGCCCTTCGTCCCGCCTCCACCACCACGCAGCTGACGGCAATCGCTCCGGCCCGGCAAAAGCTCAGATCCGGCAACGCCCCGGAGGCCCCAACCGCCATCCCCTGCATCCGCCGCCACCCCCGACGCCGCTGCAGCACCACCCCTTTTTGCAGCAGCCACCACCGGCCTCCTTTTGGTTCGGACTATCAAAAAAAAAAAGAAGAAGAAGAAGAAGGAAAGGAAAGACCGAGAGCCCTCTTTGTTCGTATTGTTATATCCCCGGCTGATTTTGATTAAGACCAAGTGATGCAGCCTCCTTCTTCACTTCTTAACATCGAGGATTCGTGACGAATCCTTTTCAAGAAAGGGAGAATGATGCAGGAGCATCTCAAGACCTATCCCGAGTTGAGATCATCATCATAGAAGCTAGGGAGCATGGAGTGTTGATCACTCTAAGAAGAAGAAGAGGAAGACGTAAACACATTTCTAGGAGAGAAATGAAAGCTATGTATAGAAATGGAATAAAGTCCATTTCTAAAAAAGATAAGAAGATCATGCCTAGAAATGATGTGAAGACCATTTCCGGAGATACATTGAAGACTACTGATTGGAGATGGAACATTGGTCCAAAAGAAGAGCTCGAATGGAATGCAAGGGCTGCGTGGAAATGAAGAAATGTTGGACGTTTTTAATATATTTAGTTGGGCTTATTTTATTGTTAAATAAGGCCTTAATTAGATATATTATTTTCAGCCAACTAGCTATTTTATTTTCAGCCCATATTTGGACTTTTGTAATATTAGTGTACTTTTATTTATTTTAATAGTTTAGATAAGATCTAGATATGATCATATCTTTTAGGGGTTGATCTTATCTTATCTCGTTAGTTTGATCTTATCTCTTAAAGATTTGATCATATTTTATTTGTAGAAGATCATATCTCCTAAAGATTTGATCTTATCTTTTAGCTAGAAGATCCTATCTCTTAAATATTTGATATTATCTCTTTGTATTTGATCTTTTCTTTTTAATTAGTTTGGGCTCGATTTTAGATCAAGCCCATAGCCCATGTAATTCAACTTGGACGTCCTCCATGGCCTATATAAGGCAAGCTGAACGTTCATTTTCAAGCAGTCATTGAATAAACACATTTTTGAATACGTTTCGTATTTTCTCTCGTGGAATCGAGAACCGAATAGGTGGAATCCTATTCAAACCCTGGACGGGTGAGAAGCACGTCCAAACCCTAGTTTGGTAGAGAGAGGAGCCGTCCATCCCGGTGAGATGCTTGGATAGATCTCTCTTCGATCTCCAAACGACTTCTTGTGCTTTGGAACAATCGCGTTCTTTCCCTTCAGCATAAGATTATAGCGGAAGAGTCACTTCAATCATTCCGAAATGTGTGTTAGGGCCTTAGTTTCCCTATCGTACTCTCGGTTGCTTCAAGGGGATTCAACCAGACTATCCAGCTACGATCCATCCCAACCATCAGATCATTCACCGTTATCCACGTTTTCTACTCCATCTCTACGTCTTACCATCCATCTACTTCTACTTGTTTTGGTGTTGAAAGATCGGGAAACCCTAGCGGCTTATCCCCGTATCATGTTGTATGCCTTGATATTAGCAGTGTTGTCCTCCGGATTGGAGTGGACGTATCTGAGAGTTGATCGTGGTTGAGTTTACTCCTGAGGTTGAGGTAAGTCCATAGGACTTACTTAGCTACTATCCTTATATTGGATGTATGCTTGAGTGGTGTTTGTTATATGCTTTGTAGCATGTGATATGGTTCATTACCGACCTATGTTATATTGACCGTCCATTGTAGTGGCTGTGACAACTTACCTTTCATCCCGTAGTGGAGTCTGGGAAGTTCTCTGTAAGCTAGTTAGATCTAGTATACGGGAAGGGCACCTACCACTCCATATGGTATACGGGAAAGTGCGCTGATACCACTCCAGCTAGCTATTGCACGCGGAGGCGAGGGTTATATATATTCCTCGTGTCACATATTTTCATATGCAGATCTATATACTATTTGAGTGATTGACGTTATAAAGATATAAAACCGGGTAAATGTGTGAAAGCATGTTGATGTGTTATAATTCCTGATGTGTGTTTGTGCTCTAGCATCTTCTTATATATGTGTATGGTTAGCTAACGGTTTTATACCGTCTTGTAGATCCTTTGCAGGTTAGGAGAGCTGCAGAGTGATCCAGAGGGGTGATCTGCTGAGGGTTCCGTACACTGGGCGATATCGTGGGATATGGGTTATTTATGTTGTACGGATGTATGTTTTGACTTTGTACTCAGCAGTACTCTGTATTAGCTTTTGATATGTATCTATATATATCAGTTTTATGTTTTGTTTTAATCTATATGTGCCTTGTTGTAAGATTCAGTGAACTTGTTGTCAGGCTAGGGTCAGGATCCATTGTGAGATCCTAGCCAAGTAGCACTTCGAGTCCTACGCATTCGGGGTGTTACAAAGTTGGTATCAGAGCCCAAGTTGACAATAATGGCACTTGTAATCTGCGATAAAGGTCGAATAGATAAATAAACAGAACCCGAAAGGGGTCTGACTTTTCAAAAGGTTTTGGTTTTGAAATGAGTACAAATGTTTTGGGATACCGTGTACGTGAGTCATCGCCCCTCTGAAGACCTCAACAGTTTAGATATATATAGATATTCTGTTGTGATTGATTTGATATATATCTATACCTACGGCATATATATAGCCTTCTAAGTTAGGTTTACGTCTTCTGTAGATGGTTCAGACTAGAGCCTTACCTGCAGCTAGACGAGGTAGAGGTAGACCTCCTCTAGGTAGAGGACGGGGTAGGACTCCTGCTAGCGGTTCACATGCAGCGGGATAGATTCACGAGGAGGTTGCTGAGAGCGTCGTTCCTGAGACTGGGAACGGTGCAGCTGAGAAACAAGGGTCATAGAGAGCCCAATCTAGTGACTCTGATCGTGTCTCCATGGGGGATCAGAGTTCCGTTCTTATATCAGACGAGTAGAGGAGGCTACCCGAGCCGATAGACGTGCCCCAGATTTACAAGCACAGTAGGGACCATCTGAGAGATCCCATGGGGTTACACAGGTGCCAGCTGTACAGGCACAGGCTGTTGAGATTCCTCAGGTTTGGGAGGAGCATAGAGGGCCTAGACCAGACACTTGGTTGAAGGCTTTTCATCAGATGGGTGTACCCCCTTTCACTGGGAAGGTGGGGTTAGAGGTTGAGCTCTGGATCGGACATGTGGACTCAGCTCTAGAGTCCATTAGATGTGCAGTGGACAGAAAGATCGAGTTGGTTCAGACTTTATTCCGGGACTTGGCACAACACTAGTGGAGATCAGTACGGGGTCAGGTTACCAGTTATGAGCATATGAAGACTATGATCAGAGAGCGTTTCTGCACTGCCTCACTGAGGATGGAGAAACTGCGGGATTTTGTAGAGGCTGGGTTTGAGGATGTACCAGTGTCCGAGGTTATCAGGAGGTTCCAGGAGGAGCTGGCATTGTTGGGTCCAACTGCACCTCTTGCAGATCAGCATGTATATCTATTTTCCCGACGATTGAGGGATACTACCCGGACCTATATGGCAGAATTTCATTGTGAGACTCTCACGTATTATCAGGACAGAGCTTCCGACTATGAGAGAGAGCGAGCTGGTCAGAGGAGAGCATCTCAGACCGGAGGGTCTGAGAAGAGAGGCAACGTACAGGGCAGACTAGTGGTACCGGTGGTGCTGCTAGTGTTTGGCGAGGTCAGAGACGCCAAAGTCAGCCCTCATCTGCACCAGTTGCAGATAAGGGACGTCAGTGTTTTAACTATGGTGATCCAGGACATGTGAGTCCCGAGTACACGAGGCCACTAGTGACTTGCTACACCTGTGGTAGGCAGGGTCACAGGGTTGTTTACTGCCAACAAGGCGGAGCTGCTTCTCAGCAGGGTTCTTCTCCTACTAATGCAACGGGAGGTGGGCAGAGGTCACCTCAGCAGCAGCAGATTCAGGGACAGCAAAGGGTCCCAGATCGCCCTACGACTCAAGGATCTGCTCTTGGGCCGAGTAGAGGCAGAGGTCGTGGTGGGAGCACCACAGGGCCGGGTTTTTGAGTTTAGGAGTGCAGAGGAGCCTGCTGCACCGACTGCTACAAGTACCATTTTGATACATGGTTTACCTGTTAGAGTTTTAATTGATACTGGTGTTACGCATTCTTTTATTTCTGATGCATGTGTAGAGCGTCTGAGTCTAGATACGGTTGAGGGGATGCCCTTTATTATAGGGTTACCCGATGGTGGTAGGGTTAGAGGTACCCGTGAGATTCATAGCTGTTTCATTTCTGTAGGGACCCGTGTATTACTTGTAGACTTCTTTGTCCATTAGAGCATGAAGAAGTCATTCTAGGTATGGTCTAGATGGATAGACACTCTGCAGTCTTAGATGTAGGTAGGAGGACTGTTACCATCTCTACCGAATTAGGTCAGATAGAGGTTTTCCGAGGTTGGGACCTTGGAAAGACATGCACAGTTATCAGTGCGATACGGGCAGCTAGATTGATTGCACAGGGTTGCGAGGCCTTCTGGTGTTATGCCATGAAGGAGAGGGAGAGTCTAGCATTAGAGGATATCCCAGAGATTTATGATTTTACTGATGTTTTTGCTGAGCCGTCCAGTTTGCCGCCTCAGAGGAGTGTGGACTTCAATATTGAGTTAGAGCCTCGTACGAGACCGATCTCGAAGGCCCCATACCGGATGGCGCCTGTCGAGATGCTGGAGCTGAAGAAGCAACTTGAGGAGCTGGCTAAGAAGGGCTTTATTCGCCCTAGTGTGTCCCCATGGGGAGCACCTGTCCTCTTCGTACGGAAGAAGGACGGATCACTGAGATTATGCATTGATTACAGAGAGCTGAACAAGGTGACCATCAAGAACAAGTATCCATTGCCGCGCATTGATGACTTGTTAGATCAGCTTCGGGGAGCGACAGTATTCTCCAGGATTGATCGACGTTCAGGGTATCACCAGCTGAGGGTGAGAGAGCAGGAGGTGCACATGACAACATTCCGGACCAGATATGGCCACTACGAATTTGTAGTGATGCCATTTGGGCTTACGAATGCCCCAACAGTTTTTATGGAGTTGATGAACAGTATCTTCATCGACTTCCTAGATCAGTTTGTGGTGGTTTTCATAGATGACATTTTGGTGTACTCTCGCAGCAGAGAGGAGCATGCAGGACAGCTGAGGACTGTATTACAGGTTTTACGGGATAGAGAACTTTATGCTAAGTTCTCTAAGTGCGAGTTCAGGATGCCAGAGGTAGCATTCTTGGGTCATGTGGTTACAACTGAAGGGATTAAGGTGGATCCGGCCAAGATTGAGGCAGCAACAGCTTGGACTACACCGACGAACGTCAAGGAAGTACGTAGCTTCCTTGGCCTAGCCGGTTATTACAGACGCTTCGTGGAGGGATTCTCTTTGATTGCCCGTCCACTGACGAGTTTGATGAGGAAGACTACCAGATTTGTGTTGTCTGATCAGTGTATGCAGAGCTTTGAGGAGCTGAAGAGACGTCTGATTTCTGCTCCTATTTTGGCACAGCCAGAGGGTACAGAGGATTTTGTGGTATACAGTGATGCATCCAAGCTAGGCTTGGGATGTGTTTTGATGCAGAGAGGCAGAGTTATTGCTTATGCGTTTCGACAGTTGAAGACGTATGAGGAGAACTACCCAACTCATGATTTGGAGTTGGCAGCGGTAGTTCATGCACTGAAGATCTGGAGACATTACCTGTATGGTGCTACATGTCAGATCTTCACAGACCATAAGAGTCTGAAGTACATTTTCACGCAGCGGGAATTGAATAACCGCCAGCGTAGGTGGCTCGAGCTGATCAAGGACTTTGATTTAGAGATTTTGTATCATCCAGGGAAGGCGAACGTTGTCACCGACGCCCTGAGCAGGAAGACGCCTCGAGAGCAGGCGATTGCGAGGCTGACAGTTCAGCATCAGTTATAGAGAGACCTGATCTGGTTAGTGTTGGACATCCAGTTTCCTGATGAGGATGCCCAACTGCGTACGTTAGAGGTTCTTCCTGATCTGTTGGGTGAGATCTAACAAAAGCAGGAGACGTGCCCGACACTGATGAGGATACGAGATAGGATGTCTCGAGATGAGGCTCCACATTTCCTGCTAGGAGCAGATGGAGTATTGAGGCACCGCGGTCGCATCTGTGTACCCGCTGATGCGGAGTTGAGACATAAGATTTTACAGGAGGCTCATTGTACACCTTACTTTGTACATCCAGGTACGAGTAAGATGTATCAGGACTTGAGACGTTTATATTGGTGGGGAGGGTTGTAGCCCGATGTGGTCAGATTTGTGGCACAGTGTGCGACCTGCCAACAGGTCAAAATAGAGCATAACAGACCTAGAGGTGAGCTCCATCCACTTCCTGTTCCACAGAGGAAGTGGGAGGACGTCACCATGGATTTTGTGAATGGACTGAGGCTGAGCCGGAGTTTTGATGCCATCTGGGTCATAGTGGACAGATTGATGAAGACGGCACGTTTCATTCCTAGTAGGGAGACGTGGCCGGTGAGTAGATTAGCTTTGGAGTACACTAGGCACATAGTGAGACTCCATGGTGTACCGAGGACGATCGTCTCAGATAGAGATGGACGATATACCTCGAGATTCTGGCAGCAGATTCAGACTGCTTTGGGGACGAGTTTGCACTTTACCACTGCGTTCCATCCTCAGACGGATGGTCAGTTAGAGAGGACCATTCAGACCCTAGAGGATATGCTGCGAGCTTGTGTGTTGGATCGGGGGTAAGTGTGGACGGATCATCTCCCACTTGTTGAGTTCTCATACAACAACAGCTGGCATGCATCTATTGGGATGACCCCATATGAGGCACAATATGGACAGAGATGTCGTACCCCGTTATGTTGGGATGAGCAGAGCAATGTTAGTGGTTTGACACCTGATCAGATTCAAGATGATGTGGCTCGAGTAGCACTGATTAGAGAGCGGATGCTGACTGCGTAGAGCCGTCAGAAGTCATATGTTGATAGGAGGCGTAGACCTCTAGAGTTCATAGTTGGAGCTCATGTGTGGCTGAGAGTGTCCCAGACACGAGGTGTTAGACGTTTTGGCATTAAGGGGAAGTTAAGCCCCCGATATGTCGGACCGTTCGAGATTCTGGATCGGGTTGGGAGTGCAACATACATATTAGCCTTGCCTCCGAGGTTAGAGGGTGTTCACCCTGTATTTCACGTGTCTCAGCTGAGGGAGTACATACCAGATCCGAGACACATCGTGAGTTATGAGGATTTAGTGGTTGATCCGGACCACACTTTTGTTGAGCATCCTATTGCAGTCCTAGTTTGACAATAAACACATCATATGTTATGATGTGTTTATTGTCATACTAGCTTTGATGTCATTTATGATCTTATTAGATCTTGTTGTGCGAGTATGATTATTGTTTATAGCTGGAGATGGCTCTTTCCTCCATGCTATTGTGATACGTTTAGGATTCAGCTGGAGATGTTATTCCTCCATGTTATTTTGATGGACATAGTGTTACTGGAGATGTTTTTCCTCCATGCCTTTCTGTTATGAGTATGATACGGCTAGAGATGTGATTCTTCTATGCCTTGTGATGTGTTATTGGTTTGGCTAGAAATGGTTTTCCTCTATGCCTTGGATAGTGTTTTGTTACTGGAGTTGATGATTTCCTCCATGCTTATGTTTGAGGTTATAGAGAGTTATACCTCGGCTTTTGAGTCCGAGTGGTTTCAGGACTTTGCAAGTTTCGGGACGAAACTTGTTTTTAGAGGGGTGAGTTGTAAGAGCCTTAGTCTTTTGGACCGAGATTGTCTTAGCCGAGATTACCTTAGCCGCCCCCGCGGGCATGTGTGCCGCCCCAACGGGTTTCCGCTCCCGCGGCCTAGTGAACCGCCCCCGCGGTTTCCTGCGGCTGCAGCCGGTTTTGTTGACCAGTTGACTCGTGCTTTACTCTTTTCCTTACTTCTTACTTGTTGAGCAAGGGTTTCACTTCACTTCTCATTCCCAATCCAGCCCTTTCACGTCCTCCTTGCTTCTCCTTCCTCCATCTTGATCTTGTTCTTGGTTTGCCTTAGAGTTTGGAAGAGAGTTTGTGGTGTGGCCTTGCTGAGGTTGTTGTGTGCTTTGTGTTGCTGAGTTTGAGAGCTAGTTGTGGAAGTGGTTGATCCTTCCTTGCAACCTAGGACCACAAGTTTTTTATGTCTTCTTGCTTCTTCTTTCTTTCTTCTTCCTTGATTCCTTTCCTTAGCTTAGGATTAGATGAATGGATCATAGATTGATGTTAGTATATGTATGTATATGCATGTGTATGATTTTGGATGAGAGAAGACGTGATTTGATCACGTGAAGAGCTGAAGAAGAGTCGCGGGATCACGTTCTGCACCGTCTCCGCCCCCGCGCCTGGAAGCCGCCGCCCCTGCGGGAGCCGTGCCACAACGCTTGCGCCGTGCCTGCGCCGTGCCTGCGCCGTGCCTGCGTTGCCTGTGGCCTTTGTCACCGCGCCTGCGGCTAAGCCCTGCTGCGCCTGCGGGTAGCCTGTTCCGCCCCTGCCTCTCTCTTGTTACGCAGGTGCGTCTCGTCCCGGATCTACCTAGGGTTAGGTAGATCCTTTCCTTTCCTAGTATGAGTGGGTTAGTAGCATGCTAGGTATATGTATGAGGTTAGAACGATGATGAGTATGTTATCGTTTATGCCGGTTATGTATTTGAGGTTTATGAGTTAGGATACGATCCTTATGGATCCCTTGGGTCTAGGTGTGACCCCTTTGATGGATATGAGTCTGATATATGTTGTATGCCTTGATATTAGGCAGTGTTGTCCTCCGGATTGGAGTGGACGTATCTGAGAGTTGATCGTGGTTGAGTTTACTCCTGAGGTTGAGGTAAGTCCATAGGACTTACTTAGCTACTATCCTTATATTGGATGTATGCTTGAGTGGTGTTTGTTATATGCTTTGTAGCATGCAATATGGTTCATTACCGACCTATGTTATATTGACCGTCCATTGTAGTGGTTGTGACAACTTACCTAGTGGAGTATGGGAAGTTCTCTGTAAGCTAGTTAGATCTGGTATACGGGAAGGGCACCTACCACTCCATATGGTATACGGGAAGTGCGCTGATACCACTCCAGCTAGCTATTGCACGCAGAGGAGAGGGTTATATACATTCCTCGTGTCACATATATTCATATGCAGATATATTATTTGAATGATTAACGTTATAAAGATAATAACCGGGTAAATGTGTGAAAGCATGATGATGTGTTAAGATTCCTGATGTGTGTTTGTGCTCTGGCATCTTCTTATATATGTGTATGGCTAGCTAACGGTTTTATACCGTATTGTAGATCCTTTGCAGGTTAGGAGAGCTGCAGAGTGATCCAGATGGGTGATCTGCTGAGGGTTCCGTACACTGGGGCAATATCGTGGGATATGGGTTATTTATGTTGTACGGATTTATGTTTTGACTTTGTACTCAGCAGTACTATGTATTACCTTTTGATATGTATCTATATATATCAGTTTTATGTTTTGTTTTAATCTATATGTGCCTTGTTGTAAGATTCAGTGAACTTGTTGTCAAGCTAGGGTCACGATCCATTGTGAGATCCTAGCCCAGTAGCACTTCGAGTCCTACGGATTCGGGGTGTTACATGCATCGTGCCTGCGCCTTGCCTGCGGCCGCTGTCACTGCGCCGCGCCTGCGGCCGAGCATTGCTGCGCCGGCGGGTTGCTTGTTCCGCCCTTGCGTCTTTCCGTCACGCAGGTGCGTCTTATCCCGGGTCTACCTAGAGTTGGGTAGATCCTTTCCTTTCCTAGTATGAGCGGTTTAGTGGCATGCTAGGTACGTATATGAGGATAGAATGAGGATGATCATGTTATCGTTTATGCCGGTTATGGCTTTGAGGTTTATGAGTTAGGATACGATCCTTATGGATCCCTTGGGTCAGGTGTGACCCCTGTGATGGTTATGAGTTTGATATATGTTGTTATGCCTTGTTTAGGTAGTGTTGATCTCCAGAGTTGGAGCCGATTGGGTTTGAGACTTCCGAGGTTGAGGTAAGTCCATAGGACTTACTTATCTACCATCCTTATTAAAGATAATTAACCAGGTAAATGTGTGACAAAATGTGTAGGTGTTTATTATTCGTGACGTGTGACTGTGCTTATGCATCTCTATATATATGTGTATGGTTAGCTAACGGTTTTATACCGTGTTGTAGATCCTTTGCAGGTTAGGAGAGCTGCAGAGTGATCCAGAGGGGTGATCCGCTGAGGGCTCCGTACACCGGGGCGATATCGTGGAATATGGGATATTTATGTTGTAAGGATATATATTTTGATTTTGTACTCAACGGTTACTCTGTATTACCTTTTGATATGTATATATATCTCAGTTTTATGTTTTGTTTTAATCTATCTGTGTCTTGTTGTAAGATTCAGTGAACTTGTTGTCAGGCTAGGGTCATGATCCATTGTGAGATCCTAGTCCAGTAGCACCTCGAGTCCTACGGATATGGGGTGTTATAGAACATGTTGATAACGATGAAAGAGGACTTACTCGATTGATTTGTAACTATGAAGGCTAGCCTCTAACTGAAATATCCAACTGCTAAAACCTAATATTCACCCCAATTGAGCGACATCTGAGAAGGCTGAGAATCATGTCCAGCGTCCAATATATACATATGCCTAGAGGTCGGTGATTAATTAATCAAATTTATATTAATTAATAATTAAGAAAATAAGTATGGTTAAGATTTGGATAGAGATCAATCTATTATTATTTATATTTTACTTACAAAAATTCAAAATTTAAATATATTTTATTTTAATTTGCTGTTACAAAATCTTGATTAAAAAAAACTAACGTAAAAAGGGTCACAATCGATTTAAAATAAATACTGATTTTAAACAAATAAATTAAAATTATGAATTAAAAAAAAAATTAACGTCGATATTTTGAAGAAAAAATCACGTACCAAATTTAAATGATTTGATAACTATTTATTTAAATAGATTACAAATTTAAATTTTAAAATTTTTTAAAATTTGATCACCAAATCTACATTCAAAATACGTAATTAAAAAAAAAATTGGCAGACGGAAAATCCTGACGGTGACACGTGACAATAAGTGCGTCCGCTTTAATATATATAAGATAGTAGATATAGTAGATATAAGGTTTTGCCTTTCTTAAAAATTTGAAATTACAAGTAAGACTCTAAAATCTATAAATTATAATTAATATCATTAAAATGCTAGAATTCGATAAAAATATACAATTTATTATTATCGGTGTTAAGCGATATAATATGAAATGACATAGGCGGCTTTGATTGAACAATTGTATGATTATCGATCCTAAAATTTAATAAGTTAATATAATACGTTGAATATTTAAAAATTAAGATGTCCCACCAAATTAGCTAACTCTACACGAAAAGAATTGACCATCTAACAATTTTTTTAAATGTACACAATTAAATAGTAATTAAAAAAATAAAAATAATACAAAGTTAACTAGTTAAGTAATATTGTCCAACAAGTTTTAAAATAAAAAATTTATATGTCTGTTCTCTTTAACAAAACTTTGTTCTTCTTAATTATTACTGAGGTTATTTTATTACTTTTGATAAATTTAATCATAAAATCCATGTATAGTAAACACTAGTAAAAAAAATAGACTATTATAATTACAATGACTTTAGCGTCCTATTCCAAAATTTTAAACCATTTACAAAATTAAACCATCAAAAAATTAAATTAACAAAACTGATACACAAGTGAAAAATGGGGAACAAAAAACTGGTGACTAAATTCTAATTTTGAAATATACATTCTTTCAACTATTATGACTTAATTTGCATTAATAATAGACATTATTTTAGTTTTTTAATTAAGGGTAAAATTTAGACTATGTTATATTTTCCTTTTATATGTGAATAAGAAAAAGCAAGGTTAGGATACAATTTTTTTAATAATTATTTTTGTTAATTGTAGATTAGATATTGACCATTAATAAATATGAATGGTCTAGATCGATTCTTGAGGTAAATATTAGGCATTTTTTTTATTTGGAGAGGATCCGAACTCGTGGTTTAGGTGTTCAAGTTGGTGTTTACAAAATTCATAGTGCCTTGTCACATCAATTATTCATTCGTCGAATTCAGCTTTTGTTAGGATTCCGTTTTTTAAAATTTTTCATAGGGAAATTTTAATTCTAGGTTGGGTGTCGAGATTCCAAATCCAATCGCAGACAATGATATGTGAGAAGCTCGAATTTTTCTCAATCATCTCCGTAGTGGATTTTGTAGTGAACCATCCATTTGTACTGCACCTCCAATATGTTTTCTTTTGTTGTTGATATTGACATATTATTTATGATAATAAACAATTTTCATTTAAATTTTTTATAAATTCCATAAGACATGGGTACTAAACTAGTGTATTACATGAACACATTGTGAAATCATTGTTCTTGAGGTTACACCAATACTCAGTTGGTCTAGTGGGATGTGGTGCTAGAATCCTTAAGTGTTTAGCTTAGAGATTCGAGTTTGAATCCTCCTGGCGACATGTATGGAAAAAACGACCTTTTATCCGATCCGGACGTAGAGCGGCTTAGCCGGGTGATCTAAGGTTACAATTTGAGATTTGTAGTTATAATTTGAAACTTGATAACAAAAAAAATAAACAAAATAAAATAGAGGTCTTTATATAAACTTTGACAAAGTTTGTGGAACTAAATACAAATATTTAATATCTCATGGTTAGGATGTGGAATTTCCATTGGAGCGTCTATAAGTGGGAGAAGCCAAAAAGCCCAAAAATATCTTTTGCAAATTTTGCTCAAACTCAGAAACCAAATTCAGCAACACGCTCTTTAGATGATTTTTCAGGTATCTTTCTCGCTCAATCGAGCGGTTCTCTTTCATGAAATTGTTCAGATGAATAATTTAGTATTATGGTCTGTTGGATTTGAATGATTGATGATATGATTGATATCGTTTCTATGGTCATCTTTCTTGCCATGGATCATATTGACGGATCTCTGATTGTCGGTGTAATTTGAATTTTTTTATCCTTTGCTCAATATTTGTGACATTTTGGTTTGTGTTTGAAGTTTGATGCTGTTCTAATCCGTTTCGTCGGTCAATTTCCTGAACAATTACATGATCTGGTAGCTTAATTGGTGAATACGCCGGATTGTATTGGGTAAAGAGGTTATTTTATATTATATATCAAACCTTTAAATGCTTCCATCCCTTCAATTTAAAAATGTTTTCAACCAAATCAATCATGAGTAAATGAAATTGAAATAAACTTGGCAAGATCATGTTTTCCTCCTTATATTCAATATTTTATTTATTGTAACTAGGTGAAATCTTCCCATCAATCTCAATTTTGACATTAGAGAATCACAGTCATATACAGTCAGACGATTGTAATTTCAAGATTATGCTTTTGGCCCCGTAATCTAGTTGCAGTGCTAGACAAAGTTTTCCTCTATGTTGCGAACAGGAAGATTTTGAGATGGGCATGTTTGAATGGGGCATATTTTCTCAAATTTATAGAGAAAGAGCAACTATGCCTGAACTAAACCCAATTAAATTGGGATTCTTGTCTTTTGTTTGGACTTTGGTTCTCAGTCTAAGATCATTTGATCAGATGTTTTATGTTTTTCCTGAAGTAAGTTACCTTTCTGTTTATATTTATATTGACTGCAAATTAATTTCTGGATTACAGGCTCTCTGATAGTAGGATCTTGAGATATTAAAAGTCTTCGTTATCCATGGATGCTATACCTGACCAGTTAATTTTTGAGATTTTGGGTAGAGTTAAGTCACCTGCAGATAGAAATTCTCTTTCCTTGACTTGTAAGCGCCTGTATGAACTTGACAATGAAGAGAGACAATATATATGTGTAGGGTGTGGGCTAAATCCAGCAAATGAACGCCTCACTTCTCTTTGCAACCGGTTTCCGAACTTGAGAAAAGTGGAAATCATCTATTCTGGCTGGATGTCTAAACTTGGTAAACAGTTGGATGATCAAGGTCTTCTTGTTCTTGCCAATAACTGCTCCTTCCTCACAGACCTCAGTTTATGCTATTGCACCTTCATCACTAATTTGGGTCTTGGTTACTTGGCATTATCCCCCAAGCTCTCATCCTTGAAGTTGAAATTTACTCCAAGAGTCACAGGTTGCGGAATATTTTCTCTAGTTGTGGGCTGTAAAAACCTAAATCAGTTACATCTTATCCGGTGCCTAAATATAACTAGTAATGAATGGATAGGATGCCTTGGCAGACTGGGAAATCTCGAGGAACTTCTGATAAAAAATTGTAGGGCGATTGGGGAGGATAACTTGATAAATCTTGAGCATAGTTGGAGGAAGTTGAAGCGCTTGCAGTTTGAAGTGGACATGAATTACCGCTACATGAATGTTTACAACCGCTTATCAGTAGAGAAATGGCAGAGGAAGCCATTTTCATGTGACAATATGGTGGAGCTTAGATTAGTGAACTGCATCATCAGCCCGGGGAGAGGCCTTGCTTGTGTATTAGGGAAGTGCAAGAACTTGGAAACCGTTCACCTTGACATGTGTATGGGGCTTAGAGACAATGACATAATAAGCCTGGCTCAAAACTCAAGGAGCCTACGCTCCATCTCACTTAGTTTGCCTTCGGATTTTTCAATCCCATTATTAATGGAAAACCCTTTGAGGCTTAGTGATGAGAGCCTCAAGGCTTTGGCTGCAAACTGTTCATTGCTCGAGTCGGTCAGAATCTCGTTTTGTGATGGAGAGTTCCCTTCCTTATCCTCGTTTAGTTTAGAAGGGATACTTAATCTAGTCAAAACCTGTCCTGTTCGTGATCTATCCCTAGACCAAGTATACTCTTTTAATGATTTTGGTATGGAGGCTCTTTGTTCTGTTACTAGCCTTGAAACCTTGGAGCTTGTGAGATGCCAAGAGATAAGTGATGATGGAATGTTGCTTGTCCCTCGATTTCCTAGGCTACGTGTTTTGCAGCTGAGGAAGTGCTTAGGGGTGACCGACACTGGGTTGAGACCTCTCGTGGGGCTTCACAAGTTAGACGTTCTCGCTGTAGATGACTGTCCTAAGGTGTCTGAATGGGGTGTTGTTGGCACTGCTAGATCTGTGTCGTTTAAGCAAGATGTTTCATGGATGCACTAATACTCTCTCAGGTGAGTCCAATACACTATATTTTTTTTTGGTTTGAGACCTCTCGTGTTGGCACTGCTAGATCTGTGTCGTTTAAATACAATGGAAAATATGAATGAAAACTTTTCAAGCAATATCATTCAGGTCAAATGGTGATGCAGGAAATGGCAGGGTATTACTGTATTAGGGCATTTTGTATTGTTGAGGGACATTGTTTTAAGAGTGAAAGTAGGTCTGTACTGGTTTAAACCAAATATGAACTAGAAAAATCAAAGCTATATGGAGATATGAATGAGATACTGGAGTAGGTAAAACTTGAACCAAATATGAACTAGAGAACCAAATTTGCAGAAGATGACATGGGTATTAGGACATTTTATAGAACAAGAGCAAATATGCCTGGTGCCAAATCATACCAAATCTGGATCATGGTCTTTTGTTTGGTTCTTTGCCTAAGATCGTTTGCTTCTTTTTTTTTCCTGAAGTTATTTTGCTGTTTATATTAATGTTGACAGAATTATGCATATTGTGTTTCTGGTTCTTTCATAAAAGCATCTTGAGATCTTAAAAGCTTACACTGTTGTCCATGGATGCTTTACCTGATCAGATAATCTTGGGAGATTTTTGGCTGAGTTAAGTTGTCTGGTTATAGAAATTCTGTTTCCTTGACATGCAATCTTCTGTACGAGCTTGACAATGAAGAAAAATCTATATCGGTAGGATGTGGCTAAATCCAGCTATCAATGCCTCACTTCTTTTTGCAACTGGTTTCCGAACTTGAGGAAAGTGGAAGTTATCAAATTCTGGTCGTATGTCTAAACTTGTTAAACATCTGGATGATCAATGTCTTTTTGTTCTTGCCAATTGCTGCACCTTCCCCACCGACCTCAGTCTATGTATGTTATTGCGCATTCATCACTATTATTGGTCTTGGTTACTCGGCTTTATCCTCCAAGCTTTCATCATTCAAGTTGAAACTCACCTCAAGAGTCGCGGGATGTGGAAATATTAGCAGTTCTGCTATGTATATGAATGATTCACTTTCTCAGGTTAGTCCAATACCCAGTACATTGTCTCATTTATATGCATGTATTTACATTCTGCAAATCCCTCCTAAAAAGAACAATAAGCTGTCTATTGTGTATTTACTTTTACCAAGCCTTTATTTCATATAGCTTGACCATACTGTCCTTTTATTTGTATATCCGTTTCGAAGTTTAATGATGTTGGTGGATCTTAAATTAATATTATGGTATGTTTGCCAAAATTTTCTTACCTGGGATATGTAAAGTGATTCAAACCCAGCTGAAAATTAAAATAGATTCAATAAGTTACATATTATTATTTCCTAGTTACTTTCTTCAGCTTCTGTATTTTCCCCACTACCTTTATGGTTTCCATTACTTAGTTTAGTTGCTGAAAAATAAGTTTTTTTTATATAATATTAGGTGTTATTTATGCTGTTTTCCTATGAGAAAATTGCTCAATTGGATGACTGTAAGATCTTTGAATTAAGATTTTCTCCTCTTACTAACATAAACTCTTGCACTCTTGTTATTGTAAGTAGCTTTGGGTCACTGATCTTCAATGATTTGGAGCTTGAGTGATTCAATCTTTCTTGAAATGTCATTGATATTGTTTCTTTTACACACTTTGATTCCTTTTGGGAGGTTTTGTTTCAACTTGGTTTGCAAATTCAGTATGGAAAGAACTACATGGTATATACTAGGAACTCAAGGATCCTATAAGCGAATGATCTATTTGTTATCTGTGAAGCCAATAACTGAAACTAGGTGAAAACTAAACCAAAGAAGAAGAACCATAAACATGTGTAATTTATCAATGGCTACTGTAAGAGGAAACTTGTTAAATTTAAACCTACTTCACTTTGGCCCAATTAGTATTTTTTTCATGATGGTTTACCTTTTCTCTTGAACCGATCTCGTAAAACAAGTGGTTTGGTCTTCTTTTTAATTTAAAGTTTTTTCTTGTTTTATAGAAGGCTCTCAGGAATTTCACATTAGAAACATTGCTTCTCTCCCTAGTACAATCGGAAAAAGGCAATTTGGGACTCAATCTACCATTAAGAAAACAAATTAAAAAATTATGAATCTTTCCAATTACCATGTAGTCCAACAAACATCAAAGTTTACGAACTCAAATCAAACAACAATCGTCTGGGTGGATGCACCTCTTGGTGAATAGTGTTTCGTCTTGAAAGATTAGTATGAAGAGATCGTTTAATCGAAATATGAAGGCTGAAGGCTCAAGAGATAGTCTTTGAGTTTCCACATGTGGACTCTGTGGTTTTTGAGAGCTTTTATAGGCACTTCTCCGAATGATATGGTATAACTGTTTTTTTTCTTCTCTTCTTTGGTTGCATGACATTTTTTCCTACAATTCTCTTTAATTTGATGTTCGATGTTTCAAAACTAAATCTCATCAGTTAATGAATTGCGTTCGTGTTGCTTTCTTTTTTCTTTTTTATTTTCCTTATCTCTTGTTTATCAAAGTATGACGAATTGACGGTTTGTTTGCTTCCACTTTGTAACCTCTCGATTTGTTAGTTTTGACTACTGAATCGAACCTCTTTCTTTCTTATAAAATAATAATAATTGAAACCATGTAAATTTAAAGATACGTTTCAAGTGATAGGTCAGATGTATCTTCATCCGCACCCGATCCATCACCTGGATGAATCGGATTTGAATTGGGTTTTGGTGTATAATCAGGCGGGTGAGTAGGTCACCCGCTGGTAGTTTTTGTCCCTAGCAATGTAATCCACAAGTAGATTAGTGGCTATGATGGTGACACTGTGGTGCGAAGGTACGCCAAAGTTCATTAATTTTTCTTTACTCTGTTCCAGCCGCCTTGACGGCACATGTCATTTCCCATTTATTTTGATGAAAGTTTGTGTAGCTTCTCATCAATAGTTGGTTCAGTAGATGTTCATGTTGCTTATTTCAGTGTTTCATGCTTAGAAGTGCCTTCTTATATATTGAAAAATCTTACCTCAATTTCAAGTGTTTATTAGTTGGTCACATATGTTAAAATAATTGGAATATTGGACATGATTTGTAAATCTACATGCCACTTCTAGTTTTATACTTTTGGTAGGGTAGGCAAAACGAATTCAATTTGAGGATTCGATCCAAGAAGTCAGAAGTGGATATCCGGGTATAATGTAGATATAAAGGTTTTAGGATCTAGAAATGGATAATTTAGATATTTATGGATAATAATTCGATCCGACTAAACTCATTTCCATGTAGTGTCTAGATTAATGGACGTCGGCGGATATTATGCTCTGACATAAAAACTTTTGGATCTTTGGCCGCATACAGATCCGATACCAATCGAAGCTTTATTAATAATAAGTCCATTCAATTCGGATTGAATCGATGTGTTTGTCCATCCCTAAATTCTACCCATAATTCCGTATAATTAAGGGTATAATTAAGGGTGCGTTTGGTATAGCTCAGTTAGTGTGTAGTTATTTTTGGAGTTTATAAAACATTGATGCTATAATATATTGTTCCATTATTATGATGTAAATAAATTAAATAAGCTAATCTCAACGGAAGTCACATAAATCAAGAATTCATAATCACATCCATACTGTTTTTGCTATTTTCGTAGGTTCATTTGTATGATTACGTAGGGAGTGATTATATATATCATCTTATTTTCATTTATATTAGTTGAAAATGTTTTCGACATATTAAATAATTTCTATCTGTTTTTGCATCAACTAACTCATAATCTTACCAGCACTAGAAGATCAAGGTGGGGTTTTGTGATTTGCCAAATGTCGATTTGGACTCGCACATATATATTAATTTCGTGACTCATTTTTCTTTGCACCATTAATTTTAATTAAATACGATGGTAAAATATAACTAAAAACTTTTCAATAAATACGAGTCACTTCAAAAAAAAAAAGAAAAAAAAGTCACTTCAATAAGTGATGCTGGGAATCCCACGGATATCACTATATCAGGCCCATAAATTCATGTTCTTGATTTGTTTTAAAAAGAAAAAGTGAGCTCTATCCCGTTCAAAACCTTATATGAACTACAAAAATAAAGAAGTCAAATCAAAATCTTAACACCAGGACTGATATCAAATACTCGGCTAGTCTAGTGGTAAGCTGGACCCCTCAAATGTTAACCTAAAGATTTACACATTAGGCCCATTAATCCGTGCACATTCAAAACGGGCAATTTACATGTCTCTTTATTGACTAGCGGGAGTTTTACTAACTCGATTCGTGACCTCAAGTTAGTTGTTTTCAAGTTCATCCAAACAACTAACTCGATTTCGATCAACATGTCATGACCAATCCCCACTTTGACATTTCATGCAATTTACATGGTTTTCGAAAGTCGAGGATTCACACATTTTATATGGTTTTCCGAAAGTCGAGATTTCACATAACCCCACGAATGTCATTTAATATGAAGATGAATTTTTTTCACATCAGATATAAATGAATAACGATTTTAGTAATTTACTATATAAACTTGATGCACAAACTTCATTGAACTTATATTGAAATTGAATCAAACATGAGTACACTTTAATATAATGTTAATTGTTTTTAGAATAAAATTTCAATAAACTTGAGTCCGACCGGTAGGAAACTCGTAGTATAAACATATAAACATATTGCCCCCACAAAAATTTTAAATTTATAGCTTTGGTCTTAGTTCGTCCGGGAGTCCAGCAAATGCCATATGAGTTGTGTGTGTGAGATTTTGGTTGCATCTTGAAGGCTAATTTGCCAGGTGTAAGGATATATTTGTATAATAATGCATAATAATTAAAAACTTAATCAAATTAGTTGAAGGGTCGACATCGATCTCTGGGTTGTTGTTAGTTGTCGCATTAAATTTTTACGACTCTTCGATTCTGGTCAAAGCAAAGTAATTCCGGAAATGTAAAAACTTAGCTAGGAGAACGAGTTCATGTATGTGGCATTGAAATTGATTTGTTTGTAAATGAGTTAGGTCGAGTTTGTATCGAATCTAAATTTCAATTGAACGTTCAACTCGTTTAAAAAGTGAGACTCAAGTTCAATACATTAACCCAACTCAACAGGTTTCGATAATAAGACCAATTAACAATAAGATAAGTAGTCCACCGATCTTACATATTAGGTTCGGAATGTCCTTAACTTTTGATCTGAAAACTTATTTTTTTCAACGCCAACGAACAAGATGAGTTTTGACCTCCTCAAGAGTCAAGATTAGCTCGTTTATAAATTAGTTCTATCAAGTTGTTGGTATGTCTTGAATTTTATTATAAATTCTCAAAAGACCGTTTCGTTTATTAACAGGGTCCAAATTATTAGGTACAATTAGATATTTGATTGGTAGGTTTTACCTTTATAATTTAGGTACTCTATATGTTATAGTGGTTAATCACCCTCCAAATAATTTGAGCTTTAAAATTTATTCGTTGTTTTCGGTTCATTCTCATAAGTTATAAATGCGAGCTTTAAAAAATTATATATACTCGAATCTTTAAAAAACAAAATGATCTCAAACCAAATAAAATTTTAACCATTCCAATGTGAATAAACTCGAATCTGATTTTTTTTTTAAAGCCGAGTCCCAATAACCGGCTCATTTTACACAATTATAAATCATCCGCAGTGATTCCATAGGACGGTCGTACCTGATTTCTTACCATCCAGTTAAAAAACAACAACTATATATAACCATGCAAACTTCATTCATGCATATATGCAGATAACACAAAACATTTTCTTGATTGATTAAACCCAACAAATAATACATAATATTTGAAATGCATCCATTGATGGATAAGATTGCGATGGAGAGTGTAAGAGGAAGAGAAGATCCAGTAGCTAGCTCCGGGCCGGAGGAGATGAAAAAAGCTGCCGACGGCGTGATCAATCTCGGAAGCATAGACACTCATAGTCTTTTAATGGAAGAAGGAGAAGATCAGAAAGAGTGGGGACGACGTCGTTTGGTGAATAAGCTTACTGCCCGAGAGATGGATTCCCTCACCGCTCTCTGTGATACGTTCTTGCCGTCTGTAGATGTCCCAAACGACGTCGTCACCGTTGAAGAACATACCGTCAGATTCTTCAAGACTTCTGCCGCTACCGGCGGAACTCCGGAACATGTAAGAATCTATTTACCTATAATCGAAACTACATAAAACTATTTGAATCCGTTTAAGAGAGATTATTTTGGGTTTATAATTTCAATTAATAGATAATTCAAGTATAATTGGATTTATTTTTATTTTTTTTCCAAATAATCTAGCTCTAAATAATCTATTTAATAATCTCAAGTAATGCTGATGTCGAATGAACACTGTGTGTTAAACTGATAGTACGTATTAGTTTCGTTTATGTATAGAAAATAATCTAATAAAGTTTTGAAAAGTATTTAGAAATACCTCATTACTTTTAAAAAATTCCCAAAAAAAAGTCCTATTTTTAGGGTGTTTTATCGGACAACAATTTTTAAAGCAAATATTTAAATTTTCATTCTTCCAATTTTATTAATCATGAAATTATCATACTTTAATTATGTTTAATAAATGAATAAAATAAATTTATATGACAGGTGGCAGGACTGATAAGCCAGAAGCTAGATTACCACTTTTTTGCAATAAGATTAGCGTTGATGATGATATCGACTTGGATTGGAACTTTGCTATTTACAGGAATTGCCTGCATTTCTCTGAAATTCCCTTTCGTTCACAAATTTTCTGATTTGGATCTCAAAAGAAGACAACGTATCTTTCTGACTTGGTCTTCTACCTTCATTCTTCCTATCCGCATGTTCTTCTATGGCGTCAAAGCTCTCATTCTTACGGCCTTCTTCACTCAGGTATACATACATGCATCATACATGATACATACATGCATCCCTTACGTACTACGTAATGTTATTATTTTAAATTATAAATGTAATTTAATAGAAAAACTTATGAAATTCAATTTGTTAGGTTTGTGACAAGATGAAAATATTGAAGGGTTTGAAGCTCCCAAACTTAATTTTTAATTTTCTATATCCAAAACACATACATAAAAGTTTTATAGAGGTTTGGTTGATACATGATAATTATCTATTTATAGTTTTTGAATAAATTTAGATTGTAATACATACATACATACAGTGATTCTATATATATATATATATATATATATGTTTGAACCTAATTTATTGAATGTAATAAATGCAAACTGTCGTATCGTGTTTTTTAGATAAATACAAAAAAAATAATAATATATTTTTATGAATTATCCACAACATATTAAAATATTAGAATATTTGATAAAATTTGAATAGTTCAGGATGAAGTGTGCAATTGTGTCTGATGTCAGAATAGTTTTAAACAATTTACCCTCATTCTTAATTTGGTTTATTTTTCAGAAATTATAATTTTGTAAGGTTTGTTTGATTAAACGTAGAAAATCGAATTTCTAGAAAGTCACTTTCATAAACTGAAAATATCATAAAACATCTCATCTTAAAAATGAGGAAATTTATTTGGTTTAGTATTAGTTTATATATTCAGAAACCAAAATTAGAAAAATAAAACTTTTAAATAAAAATATGGTGTGATAAAATTTGAAATTATATAGAGGAAATGAGGTACATGAAGTATAAATAATATCCTTTTAAATAATAAAATAAATCGGTATAAATTGTACAATATATTTAACTTGTTTTATAGTATTATTGTTGTAAAATTTTAAAGTTATAATACATTAACGTTATATATATACACACAAATAAACGTGATATATCTTACGCGGTGAGAGACGGTAGTCATTTAGTCCATCGCTAGATTATGTGTGATCTTTTCTATCGGCATATACACTGAATTTAGTATTTAAGGTCGATAAACTTATATGCACGTCACTCTCGGTCCAAAGTTCGTTCACTTTTGAACTTCTTGAGTCTCCTAATCCTCGATTTGAGTCATACTCACATTGAAGTTCATGTGAATGTGGATAAGCAACCCTAGCCTTGAACGTGAGTATATCTTCTTTCACTACTCTTGACGTGTTTGCATTTATGCAGCATGGCCATGGGCAATACAAGTTGTACAACAGCGGTTTATCCTTCTTAATGCTAAATCTATAATTGAATTCAAGATAAAAATCATTAAGATGAAAAATGTATTAAAAATCTGGCCGTTGACCTCGTGTTAACCTGTAAGGATGTGCATATTATGCGGTTCCGTTACAGCCTTTTAAAACATTAAAATTGATCTAATTATGATTCGGGCTAATACGATTTTAATGAATTTTTGTTTTCTTTGGTCCAACCTTCTTTTCAATATTTATATTTGGGTTTAGTTTGTGCGATTCAATAAATTTTAAATTTTAGTTCTTGGTTTTTGTTTCTATCACACATAGATCCCGCTGCTTCTCTTCACAAAAAAGACCTTAAATTGAGGCTATTTAAGTTGATTAATATTATTATAGAAATTTTAATTATTTCTCAAAATATGAATATGCCCGTTGCTCTCTTTTCACAAAAAACAAAAACAAAACCGACCTTAAATTGAGGCTATTTAAGTTGATTAATAGTATTATAGAAATTTTAATAATTTCTCAATAAATATGCTGACAATGCATATATATATATATATATATATATATATATATATTTGTCAATGTTATAGGTGGAGTTAATAAATATAGTTATGGGTTGATCCCCAAATTGTCAACATGTAAGACGAGTGTATGGATGAGTGGAGTGGAGCCCATTTTAAATAAAAAAGAAAATTTTCAACGAGTAATTTAAATTTTTTAGTATTTTCAATAGTTTTAAGTTTTTATAGGGTGTATCTGAATTATATAAATTTTAGTAATATACCTTTGTATCACCTTAAGTTAACATTTTAATGAAAAAGGATAATTATTGCGTAGTATTTATTAGTTATTATTGACAATTATTTTAAATGTTTAGATTAGATAGCTTTTTATATGTTTCTTTTTGTTTCCTTATAATATTAACTTATAGAGATAAGTGGAGATATTCTGTAAAATTATTAAATTTAGAAATACAGTACTATTAAAAGTTAAAACCGACAAATCTGTACACATAATTAAAAAAAAAAAATTTAAAAATGAGACATCTCCGATAAATATAATCATAGCTTGACTTTTCATTCAGCTATGAATTGATGTTTGCCAGTGACCGTGACAAAGTACGTGTTGTATTTGAATGTTCCGGAATAGACTATAGTGACAGACTGACACAAAATTATATTTAATTATTATTAAATGTTCTTAATAATAGTTAATACTATCCATTGTCCAGGTGGATGATAACAATCAAAATCCATCTTGGGAGGCAATCGGGTATTGTGGACCGGATCCGGATATCAAGGCCCAAACAAATTCAAGCCCAAAACTACAAAATCAGCCCAATAAAAATGATCAAGAAGAATGTAAGTTTTGCCCTCTTCACAAAGGTGTTCTCAACATGTCAAACCCTAGAGAAATGGTAATACAAACCCTAAGGTGGACCGGGTTCCAAGTTTCGGTCCCACGTCGATCCCCAACAACCAAAGTCACACCGAGCCCATCGTTAACCATCCGGTGTGACGCGGTGGTGGTGGGGTCCGGAAGTGGCGGTAGTGTGGTGGCAGGTGAGCTTGCCAAAGCTGGCTACAAAGTGTTAGTATTAGAGAAAGGGCCTTGTGTTACAAGACCAAACCTCACATTACTAGAAGGCCAAAGTATGTACCAAATGTACGAAGGCGGCGGGCTCCTACCAACAACAGATGTTGGAGTCCTGATCTTAGCTGGCTCAACCGTAGGAGGTGGGTCCACGGTTAACTGGTCAGCATCAATCAAGACTCCGAACCATGTTTTACGAGAATGGTCCGAGAAATGCAATCTTGAGCTATTTCATAGCTCAATGTATGAGGAAGCATTGGATGTTGTGTGTCAAAAGATGGGAGTGCAAATGGATATTATAGATGAAGGGCTAAATAATGAAGTGTTAAGAAAGGGTTGTATGGAACTCGGGTATCCGGTTTGTAGTATTCCACGAAATGCCCCACCGGATCACTATTGTGGGTGGTGCAATATGGGTTGTAAAGATGGTAAGAAAAAGGGAACCATAGAGACATGGCTAAGAGACCTTATAGAGTCGGATAACGGGTTGATTCTTCCGGGTTGCGAGGCTACACGGGTATTATACTCGAAAACTCGAGGTGGCGGTAAGGGTAAAGCGAAAGGAGTCGAGTTCAAATTCGTTTATGAAGGTCTGAAGGAGGTTTGTGTTGTGGAGGCTAAGGTGACTATTGTGGCTTGTGGTGCACTTCATACTCCGGTTCTGTTGAGGAAAAGCGGGTTGAAGAATCCGAATATTGGTAGGAATTTGCACTTGCATCCGGTGGTGATGGCTTGGGGGGTTTTCCCAGAGGATTCAGATATGGATACGGATCGGGTTGAAGAAGGGTTGACGTGGCGGCCGGAGAATTGGAAAAAAAGCTATGAGGGTGGGATAATGACGGCGATGTCACCGGTGGTTGCTAATTTTGAAAGCTCTGGCTATGGTGCTTTGATTCAAACTCCATCTTTGCATCCAGGGATGTTTGCTGCTCTTATGTGTTGGACCTCTGGAATTGATATGAAGGTAATCAAATCATACTTGCTTTTTTTTTTTTTTTTTTTTTCTTTGTTTTTTTTTTGTATATAAATGATATTAATTACTTTATATGATACTAACTGGAGAAGCATGCATTCAATAATTGTTATAGTTGATTTAAAATGAATCATAGTTTTAATGAATCATAATTTAGGGATGTATATTTTTTTATAATTGTAATCACACGTGATTATTACATAAACCAAACAAGCCCTAACTACAATCAACGTGTTTTTTCCACTCAAAAACTAGATAAGGATGTCAAAGTTTTCAAGAACGGCACACTTCATAGCATTATCAAGAGACGTAGGCTCAGGCGAGATACTATCCAAAGACCCACACGCCATAAGCTACCAACTAACCTCCACAGACGAATCCAACCTCAAGAAAGCCATCGAGAAGATGCTACGGATACTCGCGGCGGCCGGGGCGGAGGAGATCGGGACCCACCACCGATGTGGGCCGCGACTCAACGTCAAAAAGGCGAGTTGTCGCGAGTTTGAGAAGTTTGTGAAGACCACGAGCTCAATACCACTAAAGGGAAACTCGAACCAAGTTGCGTCGGCTCACCAAATGGGGTCATGTCGAATGGGGACCGAGCCCAAGACGTCGGCCGTGGATCAGCGAGGGGAGACGTGGGAGGTCGAGGGGTTGTTCGTCGCGGATACGAGTGTTTTTCCGACGGCGTTAGGGGTTAACCCTATGGTCACGGTCATGTCTATCTCGTATTGTACGGCTCAGGCCGTTCTTGATGTTTTGAGGAGACGAAGTAGGAGCAATCTTATAAGTAACTAAGATTGTCTATCTAAAATTATGTTATGTACACGAATTTCATCTTTACGTTTCATGGGTTAAACAATTAAATTATTAAGCAACTTATTATCTATACTATATATATACGTCACATATTATAAATATTTAGTTCAATATATATTCATAAAATTTTAACCTTGAGATAGAGTTTTTATATGATACAAATTATATATATATATATGATCAGGAATTCAGGATTCGATAGGAACCTCTGTTAAGAAGGGGGTAAGAACTCCTAGCTAACATCCGTCAAGATAAATATTGAACGTTAATGATTGAATGACTATAGTAAACTTTAATAGACGAGTTTCATAAGATTGTTCAAATTGTGATCACCTACTAACATATAATTCAATGTTATACAAAGAAACAATAAATATTATTTCTAGGTGAACAAAATCTTCAAATCGTAACAAAAATAAAACGGTAAATCATATGGATAATAATATTCAATACCGAATGTGAATGTTCACAAAGTTCTTATGTTTTTTTTTTCCGACTGTTAAAAATTGTGATTAACGGTCGTTAATCGTTTAAAAAAAATAATTAACGATCGTTAATCACAAAAATCAACAAATCACTTTTTTCCTTCTCTTTTGTGAATGTTAATATCCGTTTAACGATCGTTAATCAATGGTTAAACATGTTTCGTCAACGGTTAAACAGGTTTTTTCGACGGTTAAATATATTTCGTTGGCGGTTAAACAAGTTTTTATGTAAAAAAAATTAACAATCATTACTTTGACTTGTTTGATTTAAAGAGATGAAACGGTCTCACCAATTGAATAGAGTTTGATTTGTTAACATAATTAGCAAATTATTATAATCAATTAAAGCAATTTAATATCTTCATCAACGACTAATTCACAATTACCATATATAATGATTAATCTTGAACGTTCATACATATTAATCCTATGATCAATAGACGTTCTTACTTCCTAGTGTAAAGAGAGGTTCCTACACGATCCTAACTCTCTCCATATATTAATAAAATTATAGAAAATATGTGTGGATATTTCTTTTTCGGTTTGAAAGGCGCGCAATATAATAATCACCATTTATTCATTGGAATTAAAAAAAAAAACATAGTTGTATCTTTGTAGCAGTCTTTCCCTTAATATTATCAAATAAGATTATTTTAGATAAAACCCTTTTGCGCTCCCAAGTACGCACCTCACGTGCATACTGTCAGAAAGCCTGCCCCATCGCACAACTTTTCATTGTTTTTTGTTCGCTAAATTTTGACTTCTTAAATCCGTATCAATAATGATAAAGATTTTTAATCTACAACACACAATATGCTTTAAATTTATACTCGTAATAATCACTCAATAAGTAGCGAACCCACAATGTATGGATCGTACGAAGTAGAACAAGTATTCCAAGGTCGAACACAAGGACTGTGGTGGTTCAATTTGCAATTATGATCAAAGATAGTGTAAATCTAAACTAAGAAATAGAAGGAAAGAGTAAGGGAAGAAGAATTATATTTTTGGAAGGGTTTTGGGTTATCCTCAATTGAATATCAGATTCAATAAAAAACAATTTAATAAAACAAACAAACAAACAAATAAAGGATGATCCAATATATGAGAGAATGGATTCCAGGGGTTCAAGATCATTGTTTATGATAACTGGACTCAGGATAACTCATAAAAATCTATGGTAGAAAAACTACAGGGATAAACGTTTCTCTAGTGATGATCTATTACCGGGTAAGTCTCAAGATCATCTAATTCCAATCATAACTACCTATTACCGGATAAGTCTCAAGGTATCTAGAACGGAAATTCAATACGAACCAGATTCTCTAACTAAGGACTAAGTAACCCCTTACCGGGTAAGTCTCAGGAATTACCTAACTCAGGTAGTAATCTGACACATTCAATCCAATAGAGGTTTTCATCTCTATTACCTATGGTTAATCTATTTCTATATCCAAGAAGGAATATCACCGGATAAGTCTCAATTCCAACTCAGGTTGCTAGCTTAGAATGTTCTAACCTAGATTCATTCAAAATTAGCTATAGGGTTCAAGCAATTCAAACCAATCTAACATACAACCTAATCCATCATAGTCCAAACCATAAACAAATCTCTATCCACCTTAGAATCACAAAGGTTCTAGCCAACAATCATCATATCAAATTCAACAATTAAATCAAAGAAAGACATCAAATTCATAAAATGGAAAAGGAAAAGAGGAAAAAGAAACGAACTCGGCTTTAATGACTTGAAATCTAGCAAATAAAATAAAGCTCGATCACAAAGTGTATCTGAACAATAACTGACAATAAAGTCTGAATATTTAGTTCTAAAACTATGAAAGTGTAAGCCATAAGAAATATGGAAGAAAACAGCAAGGTGGGAGACGGCTCTCTCTTCAATTTGAACTAGGGGAAAGTCTAACACTCTTTCGCCTCCCTTGAAAGGTATTTAGGCTTTTCTTTTATACCAAAACCTCTGCCAAAAAGGATGGGCCGAAAAGAAAAAGTCTGAAAATAAAATATAATGCTTAAGGAAAAAATATCGGGCGGAGATTTTGGCATATCACACCCTAGATTTTGGCTCAATCTTTATTTTCTTCAGCGTCAAGGGAAATCTCGGTTAGGCTTGCAGTGATCTCGGCCGAGATTTCAACTGAGATTTCTCCCAGCTATGCAAATCCCGTCCAGTGGTGGTGATCTCGGTCGAGATTCTGTCCGAGATGGCTCCGAATTGAAGTCATCATTCATGGCTTTAGCTCAACTCCTTCGTCCTTTCCTTAGCTCGTATGATCGCTCCAATGCATCCCTTCGAGGCTTGATCCTCAAATTCTTCGATTTAGCTCCGAAATGCGCCAAATCACCTACAAAGACACCGATAGAGTGTGTAGACATCTATTCTTGCAAAGTAGAACAAAACAAGCATAAGTGGCACAACTTTTCATGTTTCCGAACTCGTCAACAAATGGAACACTACACTTGTCGGAAGGCCCCTTAGTTGCAAGATCTCTTTCAAAGCCATGGAAAGCTTCATCCACTCCCATTGGTTTGGCTTCACCCAACCCAAAGTCATGCTCAAATTCCACGGAATTTATGCTTTTTAGTACGCTAATGAGTGCGATATGAACCTTATCCTTCAAGCAGGCCCTTGGATTGTAACACCCCAAATCCGTAGGACTCGAGGTGCTACTGGGCTAGGATCTCACAATGGATCCTGACCCTAACCTGACAACAAGTTCACTGGATCTTATAACAAGGCACAAATAGATTAAAACAAAACATAAAACTGATATATATATATATATATATATATATATATATATATATATATATATATATATATATATATATATATATATATATATATATCAAAAGGTAATACAAAAGTACCGTTGAGTAAAAAAGTAAATATAACTGTACATAATAAAAGATCCCAAAACCCACGATAACGCCCCAGTGTACGGAGCCCTCAGCGGATCACCCCTCTGGATCACTCTACAGCTCTCCTAACCTGCAAAGGATCTACAACACGGTATAAAACCGTTAGCTAACCATACACATATATATAGAGATGCATAAGCACAGTCACACATCAAGAATAATAAACACATCATCATGCTATCACACATTTACCCGGTTTATTATCTTTATAACGTCCAACACTCAAATCGTATAAATATATAAATATGAACATATGTGACACGAGGATTATAACCCTCGCCTCTCGGGGATGTTGCCAGTTGGAGTGGTGATACGGTCGCCGTCCCCATATACCCTATAGGAGTGGAAAAAGCCCGTCCCACAATCCAAATCTGACCTGTCCGTAGAGAACCTTCCAGACTCCCAGCGGGATGAAAGGACAAGTTGTCACGCCCTACAATGGGCAGTCACTAAACCATAGGTCGGTAATCATCACTACGCATGCTATCAAGCATATATCACACACCACTCATGCATACATCCAATATAAGGATGGTAACTAAGTAAGTCCTATGTACTTACCTCAACCTCGAAGTAATCACAACCACGTAGTACTCTTAAGAATGATCAACTCCAAATCTGGAGAACAACACTGCCTATACAAGGCATACAGAGATATCAATCTCCTATCAAACAAAGGGGTCACACCTAGACCCAAGGGATCCATAAGGATCATATCCAACTTATAACCTCAAAGCCCTAACTGGCATATCTCTATATCATACTCATCATCATTCTATCCTCATACACATACCTAGCATGCTACTAACCCGCTCATACTAGGAAAGGAAAGGATCATACTACTCTAGGTAGATCCTGTACAAGACGCACTTGCGGAACGAAAAGACGCAGGGGCGGAACAAAGCAAACCGCGGGCGCGGCAAGGCTCGGCCGCAGGCGCGGTGACAGTGGCCGCAGGCAAACGCAGGCGTGGCGCAGGCGCTGTGACAAGGCTCCCGCAGGGGCGGCGGCTTCCAGGAGCGGCGACAATGCAGAAAGTGATCCCGCGATTCCTCTTCGGTTCATCACTTTATCAAATCACGTCTTATCCATTCCAAAGTCACACACATACATATACATACACATTCCAACATCAATCTACATTCAATTCATCTAGTCCTAAGCTAAGGAAGATGGAATCAAGGAAGAAAGAAGAGAAGAAGAAGATGACTTACCACAACTGTGGTCCTAGGCAGCAGGGAAGGATCAACCACATACTCTCAGTTGGCTCTCAAGCTCAACAACCACATCTATCATCATCATCATCAACAACCACACACACTCTTTCAAACTCTAAGGAATCCAAGATCAAGATCAAAAAGGAGAGAAGGGAGAAGCAAGAAGAAAGAACGTGAGGAGGTATTCTGGAATAGGAATGAAGATCTCTTGCTCCCAAAGCAAAGGAAATAGGTTAAGGAATGAAAGAGTAAAGCACGGGTCAAGAGTCAACAAAGCCAGCTGCAGCCGCAGGAAACCGCAGGGGCGGGCTTCCTGGCCGTAGGGGCGGAACAACAGACAAGCCGCAGGGGCGGCTCTACAAACCTGCAGGGGCGGCTAAGGCCAAAAATGGCTCATAAAGATCAAGGCTCTTACATCTCACCCACCCTAAAAACAAGTTTCGTCCCGAAACTTGTGAAATCTTCAAACCACTCGGACTCATAAACCGAGGTACAACTCTCTCTATAACCTGAAACACAAGCATTGAGGAAATCGTCAACTCCAACAACAAAATCAGTATATTATCCAAGGCATAGAGGAAAACCATCTCTAGCCAAACTATAATCATATCACAAGGGCATAGAGGAAAAACATCTCTAGCCGTATCATCATCATATCACAAAGGCATAGAGGAAAAACATCTCTAGCCGTATCATCATCATCATAACAGAAGGGCATGGAGGAAAAACATCTCCAACAATACTATGTCCATCAAAATAGCATGGAGGAATAACCGTCTCCAGCTAAATCCTAATCGTATCACAATAGCATGGAGGAAAGAGCCATCTCTGTAAGAGCCTTAGTTTTGGGAGCTAGTTTTGGCCTTAGCCGCCCCCGCGGGCCTGTGAGGCCGCCCCTGCGGCTCCCCTGTTGTTCCGCCCCTGCGGCTAGGAAACCCGCCCCTGTGATTTCCGGCGGCTGCAGCCGGTTTTGTTGACTCTTTTGACTTGTGCTTTACCTTTCTTTACCTCCTCCGTTTCACCTTGCTGAGCAAGGGTTTCATCACATTTCCAATTCAGCTTCACATCCTCCTTGCTTCTTCTTCTTTCTCCTTGAGCTTGAGTTGATTTTTCCTTGAGTTGGTAGAGTTGTGTGTGGTATTGTGGTTGTGGATGCTAGTATTGTGGTTGCTGAGCTTGTGAAGCCAGCTGAGTTGTGCTTATGCTTTTGCCTGCCTAGACCTTCAGCAGTGGTAAGTCTTCTTCTCCTTCTTCTCTTCCTTCTTCCTTCCCTAGCTTAGGATTAGATGTATTGAGCATAGGGTGATGTTGAAATGTGTATGTTTATGCTTGTGTATGAATCTGGAAGAGAGTAGACGTGATTTGATCACGTGAAGAGCTAAAGAGAAACCGCGAGATTGCATTCTGCACTGTCGCCGCCCCCGCGCCTGGAAACCGCCGCCCCTGCGGAGACCGTGTCATCGCGCCCGTGCCAGCGCCGTGCCTGCGTTAGCCTGCAGCCTTGTCACCGCCCCTGCGGATTCTACCTGCCGCGCCTGCGGGTGATCTCTTCCGCCTCTACGTCCTTAGTTTACGCAGGTGCGTCTTGTTCCGGGACTACCTGTAGTTAGGTAGTTCCTTTCCTTTCTAGTATGAGGAACTTAGTACCATGCTAGGATTCGGATGTTGACGAGTATGATATGGAAATGCCGGTTAGGGCTTTGTGGTTTGCGAGTTGGATATGATCCCTTATGGATCCCTTGGGTCTAGGTGTGACCCTTTGCGTAATAGGAGTTTGATATTTATTTATGCCTTGTATAGGCCGTGTTATCCTCCAGTTGGAGTGGACTGAGTTGAGGGTTGATCCAGTGAGACGATTACGAGGTTGAGGTAAGTCTTTGGGACTTACTTAGTTGCGATTCCTTTATAGGATGTTGTGCATGAGTGGTGTTTGTTATATGTTTATAGCATGCGATATGTTGGTCACCGACCTATGATGTATTGATTGCCCATTGTAGGGCTATGACAACTTTTCCATTCATCCCGCTGGGAGTTGGGGGTTCTCTGTGGTCAGGCCAAACCTGGTAAATGGTTCGGGCACTCTCCATTCCCTTAGGGTACACAGGGAGGTGTTCCAGGCACCATTCCAGCTGGTTATAGTACCCAGAGGCGAGGGTTATATTCCTCGTGTCACTTATGTTTATATGGATATTTATATATGAGTTGATTGCTGGACTTTATAAAGATAATGAACCGGGTAAATGTGTGAAAGCATGATGATGTGTTAAGATTTCTGATGTGTGTTTGTGCTCTAGCATATTCCTATATTTGTGTATGGTTAGCTAACGGTTTCATACCATGTTGTAGGCACTTTGCAGGATAGGAGAGCTGCAGAGTGATTCAGAGTGGGTGATCCGCTGAGGGCTCCGTACACTGGGGCGTTATCGGGGATATGGGTTCTTTTGTTGTACAGTATGGTTTTGTTTGTACTCAGCGGTACATTGTATTACCTTTTTGATATATATATATATATATATATATATATATATATATATATATATATATATATATATATTAGTTTCATGTTTTGTTTTAATCTATCGGTGTCTTGTTGTAAGATCAGTGAAATTGTTGTCAGGCTAGGGTCAGGATCCATTGTGAGATCCTAGCCCAGTAGCACTCCGAGTCCTACGGATTTGGAGTGTTACAAAGTTGATATCAGAGCCCAGGTTGACAACAATGGCACTAGTAATCTGCGATAAAGGTCGAATAGATAACTAAACAGAACCCGGAAAAGGGGTCTGACTTTTAAAAAGGTTTTGGTTTTGAAATGAGTACAAATGTTTTGGGATACCGTGTACGGGAGCCATCACCCCTCTGAAGACCTCGACAGTATAGAAATATATAGATATTCTGCTGTGATTGATCTGTGATATATCTATACATATGGCATATATATAGCCTTCTAAGATAGGTTTACGTCTTCTGCAGATGGTTCAGACTAGAGCCTTACTTGCAGCAAGACGAGGTAGAGGTAGACCCCCTCTAGGTAGAGGACGGGGTAGGACTCCTGCTGACGGTTCACATGCGGGAGAGATACATGAGGAGGTTGTTGAGAGCGCCGTTCCTGAGACTGGGAACGGGGCAGCTGAGAGACAGGGGACACAGAGAGCCCAGTCTGGTGAGTCTGATCGTGTCTCTATGGGTAGATCAGAGTTTCATGCTTATATCAGACGTGTTGAGGACGTTGCCAGAGCCGGTAGACGTGCCCCAGATTTACAGGCACAGGAGGGACCATCTGAGAGGTCCTACACCATTACTCAGGTACCAGCTGTACAGGTACCTGCAACTGAGATGGCCATAGCACCAGAGGAGCATAGAGTGCCTAGACCAGATACCTGGTTGAAGGCATTCCATCAGATGGGTGTACCCCCTTTTTTTGGGAAGGTGGGGTTGGAGATTGAGCTATGGATCGGGCATGTAGACTCAGCTTTGGAGTCTATTCGCTGTCCAGCTGACAGACAGATTGAGCTGGTTCAGACTTTATTCTGGGACTTGGCACAACACTGGTGGAGATCAGTACGAGGTCAGGTTACTAGTTATGATCAGATGAAGACGATGATTAGAGAGCGTTTCTGCCCTGGCTCGTTGAGGAGGGAGAAACTGCGAGACTTTGTTGAGGCTGGGTTCGAGGATGTACCGGTCTCAGAGGCCATCAGGAGATTCCAGGAGGAGCTGGCATTGCTGGGTCCAGTTGCACCTTCTGCAGATCAGCATGTGTATTTGTTTTCCCGATGTCTGGGGGATACTACCTGTACCTATATGGCGGGTTTTCACTGTGAGACCTTGGTCGATTATCAAGACTGGGCTTCTGACTACGAGAGGGAGAGAGCTAGCCAGAGGAGAGCTTCTCAGACCCTCCGGTCTGAGAAGAGACAAAGGACTAGTCAGGCCAGTGGTACTAGTGGAGCTGCTGGTTCAGGGCGAGGCTAGAGTCGCCAGAGTCGTCCTCCATCTGCACCGGGTGCAGATAAGGGAGTGCAGTGCTTCAACTGCAGTGAGTATGGGCATATGAGGTTAGAGTGTACTAGGCAGCCGGTGACATGTTTCACTTGTGGCCGACCTGGTCATAGAGCTACCTTCTGTAGACGAGGGAGAGCTTCATCACAACAAGATTCTTCTCCTGCTAATGCAGCAGGAGGTGGACATAGACCACCTCAGCAGCAGCAGCAGAGTCAGGGATAACAGAGGGTCTCTGAACGCCCTACGACTCAGGGATCTGCTCTTGGGCCGAGTAGAGGCAGAGGCCGTGGTGGGGGCACCACTGATACCGGAGGCCCACAAGGTCGTGTTTTTGATCTGAGGAGTGCAGAGGAGCCAGCTGCACCTACTTCTACAGGTACCATTTTGATTCATGGTTTACCTGTTAGAGTTTTATTTGATACTGGTGCTACGCACTCTTTTATTTCTAATGCCTGTGTAGAGCGTCTGGGTTTAGATACAGTTGAGGGGATGCCCTTTATTATAGGGTTACCCGATGGTGGTAGGGTCAGAGGTACCCGTGAGATTCATGGTTGTCCCATTTCTATAGGGACCCGTGTGTTACTAGTTGACTTCTTTGTCATGCCATTAGAGCATGAAGAAGTCATTCTAGGTATGGATTGGATGGCTAGACATTCTGCAGTCTTAGATGTAGGTAGGAGGACTGTTACCCTCTCTACCGAGTTAGGTCAGATAGAAGTTTTCCGAGGTTGAGACCTTGGAAAGGTAGGCACAGTTATCAGTGCTATACGGGCAGCTAGACTGATTGCACAGGGTTGTGAGGCCTTCTGGTGTTATGCCATGAAGGAGGGGGAGAGTCCAACATTAGAGGATATCCTAGTTGTTTGTGAGTTTACTGATGTTTTTGCTGAGCCGTCCAGTTTGCCGCCTCAGAGGAGTGTGGATTTCAGTATCGAGTTAGAGCCTGGTATGAGACCCATCTCGAAGGCCCCATACCGGATGGCACCTGTCGAGATACTGGAGCTGAAGAAGCAACTCGAGGAGTTGGCTGAGAAGGGCTTCATTCGCCCTAGCGTGTCCCCATGGGGAGCACCTGTCCTCTTCGTACGGAAGAAGGACGGATCGTTGAGGTTGTGTATAGATTATAGAGAGCTGAACAAGGTGACATCAAGAACAAGTATCCACTGCTGCGCATTGATGATTTGTTAGATCAGCTTCAAGGAGCGATTGTGTTCTCCAAGATTGATCTGCGTTCAGGGTATCACCAGCTGAGGGTGAGAGAGCAGGATGTGCACAGGACAACATTCCGGACCAGATATGGCCACTACGAGTTTGTAGTGATGCCATTTGGGCTTACGAATGCCCCAACCGTCTTTATGGAGTTGATGAACAGCATATTCATCGACTTCCTGGATCAGTTTTTGGTGGTTTTCATAGATGAAATTCTGGTGTACTCTCGTAGTAGAGAGGAGCATGCCGGGCAGTTGAGGACTGTGCTACAGGTTTTATGGGATAGAAAACTTTATGCTAAGTTCTCTAAGTGTGAATTCTGGATGCCAAAGGTAGCATTCCTGGGTCATGTGGTTACAACTGAAGGGATTAAGGCAGATCCGGCGAAGATAGAGGCAGTAGCAGCTTGGACTACACCGACGAACGTCAAGGAAGTATGTAGTTTCCTTGACCTAGCCGGTTATTACAGACGCTTTGTGGAGGGATTTTCTGTGATTGCCCGTCCACTAACGAGTCTATTGAGGAAGACTACCATATTTGTATGGTCTGATCAGTGTATGCGGAGTTTTGAGGAGTTGAAGAGACGTCTGACTTCTGCTCCTATTTTGGCACAGCTAGAGGGTACAAAGGATTTTGTGGTTTACAGTGATGCATCCAAGCTAGGCTTGGGATGTGTGTTGATGCAGAGAGGCAGGGTGATTGCATATGCGTCTCGATAGCTGAAGACGTATGAGGAGAACTACCCGACTCATGATCTTGAGTTGGCAGCGGTAGTTCATGCATTGAAGATCTGGAGACATTACATGGATGGTGCTACATGTCAGATCTTCACAGACCATAAGAGTCTAAAGTACATTTTCACGCAGCGGGAATTGAATAACCGCCAGCGTAGGTGGCTCGAGCTGATCAAGGACTTTGATTTAGAGATTCCGTATCATCCGGGGAAGGCGAACGTTGTCGCCGACGCCCTGAGCAGGAAAACGCCTCGAGAGAAGGCGATTGCGAGGCTGATAGATCAGCATCTGTAGGAGTAGATGGAGTTTTGAGGCGCCGCGGTCGCGTCTGTGTACCTGTTGATAAAGAGCTGAGGTAGAGGATATTACAGGAGGCTCACTGTACACCTTACTCTGTACATCCAGGTACGAGTAAGATGTACCAGGACTTGAGACGTATATGGGGAGGGCTGAAGCCCGATGTGGCCAGATTTGTGGCACAGTGTGCGACCTGTCAGCAGGTCAAGATAGAGCATTTCAGACCTGGAGGTGAGCTCCATCCATTTCCTGTTCCACAGAGGAAGTGGGAGGACGTCACCATGGATTTTGTTACTGGATTGAGGCTGAGCCGGAGTTTTGATGCCATCTGGGTTATAGTGGACAGATTGACGAAGACGGCATGTTTCATTCCTATTAGGGAGACGTGGCCGGTGAGCAGATTAACAGAGGAGTACACTAGGCAGATAGTGAGACTCCATGGTGTACCGAGGACGATCGTCTCTGACAGAGATGGACGATTTACCTCGAGGTTGTGGCAGCAGATTCAGACTGCCCTGGGGACGAGTTTGCACTTCGCGACTGTTTTTCATCTTCAGACAGATGGTCAGTCAGAGAGGACCATTCAGACGCTGGAGGATATGCTGCGAGCTTGTGTGTTGGATTGGGGACAGGTGTGGACGGATCATCTCCCACTTGTTGAGTTCTCCTACAACAACAACTGACATGCATCTATTGGGATGGCCCCATATGAGGCACTGTATGGACAGAGATGTCGTACCCCGCTATGCTGGGATGAGCAGAGCAGTGTCAGTGGTTTAACACCTGATCAAATTCAGGATGATATGGATCGAGTAGCACTGATTAGAGAGCGGATGCTGACTGCGCAGAGCTGTCAGAAGTCGTATGCTGATAGGAGGCGTAGACCTCTAGAGTTCAGGGTTGGAGCCCATGTGTGGCTGAGAGTGTCCCCGACACGAGGTGTTAGACGTTTTGGCATTAAGGGGAAGCTGAGCCCCCGATATGTCGGACCGTTCGAGATTCTGGATCGGGTTAGGAGTGCAGCATACAGATTGGCCTTGCCTCCGAGATTAGAGGGTGTTCACCCTGTGTTTCACGTGTCTCACCTGAGGGAGTACATACCAGATCCGAGACACATCGTGAGTTATGATGATTTGGTGGTTGATCCGGACCACACCTTTGTTGAGCACCCGATTGCAGCCCTAGAACGAGGTATGAGACGCCTGCGTTCGAAGGACATTCCTATGTTGAGGATACAGTGGTCGAGACGAGGACCCGATGAGGCTACATGGGAGACTGAGGATAGTATCTAGAGGAACTATCCAGAGTTCTATGCCGAGTTAGGTGCACCAGTAGGATCACCGAGTAGATCTTAGTACTAGCTTGGTGAGTCTTATGTGCTTATATGCTTATATGCTATGATGTGTTCATTTCATACTAGCTTTGATATGATATATGATCTTAGTAGATCTTGTTGTGCTAGTATGATTATTGTTTATAGCTAGAGATGGCTCTTTCCTCCATGCTATTGTGATACGTTTAAGATCCATCTGGAGATGTTATTCCTCCATGCTATTTTGATGGACATAGTGTTACTGGAGATGTTTTCCCTCCATGCCTTTCTGTTATGAGTATGATACGGCTAGAGATGTGATTCCTCTATGCCTTGTGATGTGTTTATGGTTTGGCTAGAGATGGTTTTCCTCTATGCCCCGGATAGTTAGTTTTGTTGTTGGAGTTGATGATTTCCTCCATGCTTGTGTTTGAGTTTATAGAGAGAGTTATACCTCGGCTTGTAAGTCTAAGTGGTTTGAGGATTTTACAAGTTTCGGGACGAAACTTGTTTTTAGGGGGGTGAGGTGTAAGAGCCTTAGTCTTTTGGACCGAGTTTGCCTTAGCCGAGATTTGGCTTTAGCCGAGTTTGATCTTAGCCGCCCACGCGGGCTTGTGTGCCGCCCCAATGGGTTCCCGCTCCCGCGGCACAGGGAACCGCCCTCGCTGTTTCCTGCTGCTGCAGCCGGTTTTGTTGACCGGTTGACTCGTGCTTTACTCTCTTCCTTACTTCTTTCTTTCCTTGATGAGCAAGGGTTTCTTCTTCACTCCTTTCCCAGCCACCATACGTCCTTCTTGGTTCTGCTTCTCCCTCTTTGATCTTGTGTGTGAGCGTTCTTGAGTATGGAAGTGTTTTGATTGTGAGGATGATGATGTTGTTGATGTTGGATGCTGTGATGAGCTTGAGAGCTAGCTGTGTTGCGTGTTGATCCTTTGTGCAGCCTAGGACCACAAGTGTGGTAAGTTCTTTGCTTCTTCTCCTTCTCTTCTTCTTTGATTCCATCTCCCTTAGCTTAGGATTAGATGATTTGGATATAGATTGATGTTAGTAAGTGTATGTATATGCATGTGTGTGATTTTGGAATGGAAGAGACGTGATTTGATCACGTGAAGAGTGAAAGAGGACTCGCGGGGCTACGTTCTCCACCGTCTCCGCCCCCGCGCCTGGAAGCCGCCGCCCCTGTGGAAGCCGTGCCACAACACCTGCGCCGTGCTTGCGTTGCCTGCGGCCATTGTCATCGCGCCTGCGGCTGAGCCTTGCCGCGCCTGCAGATTGCCTGTTCCGCCCTTGCGTCTCTCTTGGTACGCAGGTGCGTCTTGTCCCGGGTCTACCTAGAGTTAGGTAGATCCTTTCCTTTCCTAGTATGAGCGGGTTAGTAGCATGCTATGTACGTGTATGAGGTTAGAATGATGATGAGTATGATATCGTTTATGCCGGTTATGGTTTTGAGGTTATGAGTTAGGATATGATCCTTATGGATCCCTTGGGTCTAGGTGTGACCCCTTTTGATGGATATGAGTTGATATATTGTTATGCCTTGTTATTAGGCAATGTTGTCCTCCAAATTGGAGTGGACCGTGTTTGAGATCGTGGTTGAGACTACTACTGAGGTTGAGGTAAGTCCATAGGACTTACTAAGCTACCATCCTTATATTGGATGTATGCATGAGTGGTGTTTTTTATATGCTTTATAGCATGCGATATGGTTCATTACCGACCTATGTTATATTGACCGCCCATTGTAGTGGCTGTGACAACTTACCTTTCATCCCGTAGTGGAGTCTGGGAAGTTCTCTGTAAGCGAGTTAGATCTGGTATACGGGAAGGGCATTGACCACTCCTTATGGTATACGGGAAGATGCGCTGATACCACTCCAGCTAGCTATTGCACGCAGAGGCAAGGATTATATACATTCCTCGTGTCACATATTTTCATATGCAGATCTATATACTATTTGAGTGATTGACGTTATAAAGAAAATAAATCGGGTAAATGTGTGAAAGCATGTTGATGTGTTATAATTCCTGATGTGTGTTTGTGCTCTAGCATCTTCATATATACGTGTATGGTTAGCTAACGGTTTTACACCGTGATGTAGATCCTTTGCAGGTTAGGAGAGCTGCAGAGTGATCCAGAGGGGTGATCTGCTGAGGGCTCCGTACACTGGGCCGATATCGTGGGATTATGGGATATTTACGTTGTACGGATTTATATTTTGACTTTGTACTCAGCAGTTACTCTGTATTACCTTTTTGATATGTATATATATATATAATATATATATATCAGTTTTATGTTTTGTTTTAATCTATTTGTGCCTTGTTGTAAGATTCAATGAACTTGTTGTCAGGCTAGGGTCAGGATCCATTGTGAGATCCTAGCCTAGTAGCACCTCGAGTCCTACGGATTTGGGGTGTTACACCATTAGGCCGTTCACCTTCTTTGTCGGCGACACCAACGGTAGCACCAATAGGCCATTCATATCCCGCGACACTAGTAGCCCTCAAACTTCATTGGAGAATATGAATCGCCACCCAAATCCGCCAAACCGACCTAGATCTGGAGAAGACGAACGGAACCAGATCAGCTACCTCTGCGCTGGAGTCGAACGTTTCCGTTATTGCTTGAACCAAACCAGGTCCACCGCCATTGTGCTGGAGCCGAACGATGCCGGCAGTGCTTGAGCCAAACCAGATCCGCCACCTCCGCGCCAGTGGCTAGCTTTATTCGCCCTCACCGGGAAGAACCTCCGCAGGCCAGAGTTAAAAACCTCGATTTCTCAATTTTTATTGTTTTTTCTCTTGTTCAGTTCTCAAATTTCGTAAGCAGATTGATAGGGTTTTATTGGGTTTACACAGTTTATAATCGGTTGTCTTTATGAAGATTTGAACGATCTGTTTTGATTCTATCAATTGGCATAACTCCTTAAAATACTGATTGAAGTTTAAGTTCATCCTGAATTTATCTGAGAAATAAAATTCAGTTTGATGTACTCTTCTATTCTATACATCTCAACAATATAGAGGAATAATCTGGTATAAGCCTAGTAATTAAGAAATTTTGAATAACATGTTGATTATGGAACATAAACTGAGTATCTCAAAAATCATGTCATTGGATGATTATTTCTAATAACTCCATCTTCGGGTGTTTATGCAGCACGTCATGAACTGTTAGATATAGTTGGTGTTAGTGCCGATGCAGTTGCTCGCTGTAACGCTCGGAATTTTTATTCCGGACTTAGAGTGTTTTATAGATCTTCCCGCAAGCACGAGGTGCCGAGTGCCGGGATTTATTCCTAAAATCCCGAGCCGACTCGTCGTTATTCCCTTTTTCCGCTTTCCGACCCCTCGTTCCTAGCCGAGGTGACAAGAGGACAGCCGACCCCTCGTGCCGAGGTGAGGTGACAAGATGGCAGTTGTCCCCTCTCCATTTTGGTAGCCCCTTGTCCCTCCCTCTCTCTCTCTCTTTCTCTTTCACGTTAATCTCTCTTCTTCCTCTCTTCTCTACCTTTGCTCTTCTTCAATTTTTTTTTGAAGCTCTTGGATTGTGGACTGCAGTGGAGGAAGATCATATCTAGTTTGGTAAGCATATTCCTCTCCTTATCTTCTCTTCATTGTTGTTTTCCCTTTCTTTTTCCCTCCTTCCTCCATGGCCATGGATGAAGCTCTTGAGAAGCTTTTTCCTCAAATCCTTGTATGCATCTGTTCTTAGCTCGATTAGGTCGTGGAGAGGAGTCCAAGATCAGTGGTTGGTGTTTGGAGAAGACCCAGCAAGGAGAGGAGGACATTGGAGCCAAGGATCCATAGTCGAAGACGAAGAAGACGAGTTTCTGCATCGAAACCGCAGGGGCGGCTCACCACAGCCACAGGGGCGGCACCAACCCACCGCAGGGGCGGCTCCAGGGCGCCAGACCGCCGCAGGGGCGGCTCCTGCCACCGCAGGGGCGGTTCCTGCTCCGCTAGAGGGCCGCAAGGGCGGCGCCAGCGATGCGCAGGGGCGGCGTCTGCTCCGCCGGGACGCCAGCTTGACTCCGCAGCTGCGTTTCTTTGACAGTAGGTTCCTCTTCTCCCTTCCCATTCGTTCCTTCCTTAGTTTTGTAGTTGTATCTTGTTAGTAGCATGTCTAGGATGGATCTAGAGTAGCTTGAGATGCCACTTAGTGGTTGTGAACCTAGGAGCCCTTAAGGCTCGATTTAGTTGATGGTTATGAGTATATTGAGCATGATGGATCTTCTAGGTTAGCTTGTTCCTTCTTGGCTGAGGATTAAGATCATGTGAGGTTATAAGCTGTTGTGAATTGCTTTCATGTGCTAAGAGTGTGGTGAGTACCTTGGACCCTAGGATGCATTCCTAGCTTGAGGGTTAGGTGATCTTGCTTAGATCACTAGAGTGAAGTCTAAGACTTCTTGAGCGTGAGTATGTATTGATATGCATATCTCTTGTGAGCAGGTTGTGGGTTTCCTCCTTAAGGAAGCAAGAGTGTTGTGATTTGAGTGTGGTGACGAGGTAAGTCTCCGGACTTGCTTAGCTCGTATTTTACGTATTTGCATCGATGTGTGTTGGTGGTGTGTGTTTGTGTTATTGTTTATGTTATAAACAACTAAACCGGTAAATAGGACCACCGACTTTATAATTTGGCCCAAGTGTATGATAACGGGCGGTGACATCATCTGTCTAGCTCTTGCGAGAGTCTAGGAGGTTTTCGGCAACTAGCCCGGGCGGGTAGACGGTCAGATGCATCGTACCATTCCTTGCCGGTAAGTAGGGACCGAGGCGAGACCACGGTGGTTCTCGTGTCACAAACCTAAGTTGAATTAGAACGGGATACGACTTAGTAATAAAAAGATAATAAACCGGACTTGTGTGTTTTGGAGTATGTATGTGTTATGTGATATATGTGTGTATGTGCCTTCACCTCTTTTCTAATGCTTCGAATATGACCTAACGGTTTTAAACCGTTGTGTAAATGCCTTGCAGGTTAGGGACGCCGCCGAGTGAGGTGGAGGAGTGGACAACCGGGGTCTCCGTACATTATAGGACGGGGACGTTTTTGGGGTTATGCCTTTGTGTTGTTGGTTTATGTTGTAATGTTTTGGTTTTCCTATTGGAGTTATGTCGGTTTGAGGACTCGGTTGAGTTTCCACCTTGTATCTTTCCTTTTCAGTTTCTCGCATGCATTATAAACGATTTTGAGTTTTGCCTTTATTTGTGCCTTGTTGAAAAGGTCCGGTGAAATTGTTTTCAGGCTAAGGGTCGGGACCCATTGTGAGGTCTCGCCCGTAGCATCCCGAGTCCCGCGGATTTGGGGTGTTACAAAAGTGGTATCAGAGCCCTACGTTGACAACAATGGAACTCGCAATCTTTTATAGGCCGAATGAGGAATAAACAGAACCCACACGGGTTCTGACTTTTCGTTTTCAAAATCATGTGCATGAGTCGGGTTTGGGATAGAATGTACGGGGCCACCGCTTCTTCCGCAAACCTGGGTGACATAGATCTCTGGATTGGAAGTATGTATACATATTATTACGTAGTTATATATACATATACATGACCTTAGGATGTTTTTGGAATTGTATGTACCTAGCTATGTATGTGGCCTTAGGATGTTTTGGACTTGATTTATATGTATAATCATATAGGAGGATTATTATACGTTTTGGACCTTGTTTTGTTGTGATGGAATTCCGGGTGTGTTATATTAGTAGTAATGTGGACATAGGACATATATAGTCTTATATACGGATTCTTATATATGTAGTAGCATATGGAGATACGGATCTAATAGGAAGAGTTTAATACGATATCATCACTTTGAGAAGACGTCGTTGGCATGGGATAGCGTTCATACGTGGAGGAGTATGCTCTAGTATCGAGTTGATCTTTTCGTGCTAACGAACACCATGACGTTTCGCGGATTCCTTTAAAAGGATGTCGAAGAGGAGGAGTAGAGATGACTTAAGCGAAGGACAACCAAGTAAAAGAAAACTCGAGACAACTTAAGAGCAATCAAGATGGAAGCAATACAAGAGATGGGAGCAACATTAAAGTGTAGAAGCGGTTCTAAAGAAGCCATGATCTAACGATGACGAGAACAATGGAGATAACAAACTTAAGTTCTTCAAGAAGACGCGTGGACAACTAAAGATGCGAATCGAGGAGGAGATGGGTGCATTCTAACAAGGTCAAAGGCGGTGTTCCATCAAGAGAAGTGAAGCTTTCCTTAGACGCTCCTAAGCTTTGGAGTCAAGATGAGAAACGTGATTGAACCAAGTGTGATATATGTAAGATACCGTAAGTTAAGCTTACGAGGTACTATTAAGTGAAAAGTCAACATTACGAGAGTTATGAAAAGAATGGCAAGGTGGGGATTCACGCGGAGTTGACCGGTTTCCGTTATGACGATAAGGCGAAGAAACGCCAAAAAGGAGAAAGTGTGTATAAATGATGATCCTAAGAAGATGAGAGCAACACGTGGATGCTAATTAACGTTAGAGATTTTGAGAAGACACACTTACAAGATATCATGAAGCGCGGTTAAGCCTATGAAGGTGAGTCATGTGACACAACAACGCCGAGAAGGGTATATTTATCTCGCAGAAGGAAAAGGAAGCGTGGAATGAAGAATGAGCTAACGGAGTTTAAGGTAGAGTACCCCGAGAGGGTAGCCTTCATGAGAATGGTAACATGGAAGCATAGAAGAATGGTAAGTCATTGACATGGGAGAAGGTCAGTTATCAGCTAATTGGTGGCAACCGAGAACGCGCATGTGCGGGTGGTCTATGGATGAGTGTGGGGGAGAGTAACCAGGCTGTGGGATCATAAAGGAACGGTTACAAGAACTTGGATTATATCTTAAACTCTTGATTTGAAGCTGTTATGGAGAACACCAGTTTGCGAAAAGAGAGACGATTATCTCCAATTGTACATCGATTACAATGAGCCGAACAAGATGACAATGAAGAACAAGTACCCCCTTACTACGTATAGATGATCTACTCGACCGGTTGCAAGGATCGGTGGTCTCTTCTAAGATCGAGTTAAGGTTTGATTGTCACCAATTGAGAAGTCGAGATTGGGATATTGCAAACACGACATTCCGGACAACTCATGGTCACTACGAGTTGTAGTGATTCCATATGGGATTACTAAGGCCCCGAATAAGACATTTTGGTCCACTCTCGAAGAAGAGAGAAGTTGTATGACCAGTTGTCTCGGGATGACAACCCCCGAAGGATGTGAAAAAAGTTACAAGTTTTCTTGGATGTGCTGATCATTACCGGATTTGTGGAGAGATTCTCCAAGTAACACCATCTATGGCTGACTTACTCCGAATGACGATGAAGTATTGAGTGGGACGAAAATGGACAATGGAGTCGTTGAGAGTTAAGAGGAGATTCATTGGTACAACTGTTTTGAAATTGCCTCGAGGTATGATCGGTTTGAAGTGTACAAGTGATTCTTCAAGACGTGGTCTTGTTTGAGTATTGAGAGACGATGTAAAGGTTATAGCATACATGTCTCGTTAGTAGAAGAAGTATGAAGAAAACTATTTCCTTCATTACTTAGAACTTGCAACAAGAATTGAGGAAACGTAACATTAAAGTTCGGTTTGACAAGAACCAAAGCCAACGGTGTAAATTGAAAGTTCGATCTTCTTTGTTAGAGACAAGCAAAGAAGAAACATAATGGAAAGGTTGTAGTGAGAAAGACCCGAGAAGAAAGTTGAGTTTCCGATACATCGGACCTTTTTGAGATCTTAGCGCAAGTTGGGAAAGTGTTTTACCGGCTGGCATGGCCGCCTCCTAAGACGGTCAAGGAGGTGTGCAGTTTCTTGGGCTTAGCGGGATACTACCGCCGTTTTGTTGAGGGTTTCTCCGTGATTGCATGACCGCTCACTTCATTGCTGAGGAAGTCTACCAGGTTCGTCTGGTCCGAGCCTTGTCAGCACAACTTCGAGGAGCTGAAGAGGAGGTTGACCTCCGCTCCCGTGTTAGCCCAGCCTGAGGGTGTAGAGGATTTTGTAGTGTATAGTGACGCCTCCAAGCTAGGATTGGGGTGCGTTTTGATGCAGAGAGGTAGGGTTATTGCGTACGCTTCTCGGCAGCTGAAGCCGTACAAGGAGAATGACTCTACCCATGATCTTGAGCTAGCGGCAGTGATTCATGCCCTGAAGATCTGGCGACATTACTTATACGGGGCTACGTGCCAGATCTTCACAGACCATAAGAGTCTGAAGTATATATTCACTCAGTGGGAGTTGAATAACCGCCAGAGGAGATGGTTGGAGCTGATTAAGGACTTTGACTTAGAGATTTTGTACCATCCGGGGAAGGCGAACGTAGCCGCCGATGCTTTGAGTAGGAGGACACCTTGAGAGGATGCTATAGCTCGGCTTACGGTTCAGCCACAGTTGTAGAGGGATTTGATAGGGTTGGAGTTGGATATCCGGTTCCCGGATACGGACTGTTGTTTGTCCGAGTTAGAGGTATTACCTGACCTGTCCGGAGAGATCCTGTAGAAGCAGGAGGGATGTCCCATTTTGATGAGGATCCGGGACAGGATGTCCCGAGGAGAGGTACCTCAGTTTATCACAGGAGTAGACGGGCTATTGAGACGTCAGGGACGTATTTGTGTACCGTCGGACCCAGAGTTGAAAGAGCGGATTTTTCATGAGGCACATTCGACACTTTACTCGGTGCACCCAGGCACGAGTAAGATGTACCAGGATATTAGGAGATTTTTATTTGTGGGGCGAACTCAAGCCCGATATAGCTAGATATGTGGCCCGATGCACGACTTGCCAACAAGTCAAGATCGAGCACCAGAGACACGGTGGAGAGCTTCACCCACTGCCCGTTCCGCAGTGGAAGTGGGAGGACATATCCATGGATTTTGTTACCGGTCTGAGACCGAGTAGGAGCTTCGACGCGATATGGGTAGTAGTAGATCGGTTGACGAAGACCGCGCGTTTCATCCCTATACGGGAAACGTGGCCGGTGATTCGTTTAGCCGAGGAGTTTACCCGTCAGATTGTGAGATTACATGGAGTACCGAGGACCATCATCTCAGACAGGGACGGGCGTTTTACCTCGAGGTTCTGGCAACAGGTACACGCCGCCCTAGGTTCAAGTCTTCATTTCACCACCGCATACCATCCACGAACCGACGACCAGTTTGAGCGGACTATTCAGACATTAGAGGATGAGTTATGAGCATGTGTACTAGATTGGGGTCAAGTATGGCCAGACCATCTCCCGTTGGTCGAGTTTTCGTATAATAACAGCTGGCACACGTCGATTGGGATGGCACCGTATGAGGCATTGTATGGACGGAGATGCCGTACTCCCTTATGTTGGGACGAGCCGGGGAGTTCTAGCGTTGTAGCTCCAGATCAGGTACAGGACGACGTGGCTAGAATTGCTTTGATTTGAGAGAGGATGTTGGCCGTGAAGAGCCGTCAGAGGTAGTATGCGGATAGGAGGCGTAGACCTCTCGAGTTCAGGGTAGGAGCTCAGGGGTGGTTGAGGGTATCACCGACGCGGGGCGTCAGGGGATTCGGCATTAAGGGGAAGTTAATCCCCCGATATGTCGGTCCATTCGAGATCTTGGAGAGAGTCGGTGAGGTGGCATACCGGTTAGCACTTCCACCGCGGTTGGAGGGTATACATCCGGTATTTCATGTCTCTCAGCTGAGAGAGTACATACATGACCCGAGGCACATCATCAACCACGAGGACCTAGTGGTCGAGCCGGACCATACTTTTGCAGAGCACCCGATAGCAGTTTAGAGCGGAGTACGAGGCACCTTCGATCGAAGGAGATACCAATGCTGAGAGTGCAGTGGTCGAGGCGAAGAGCCGATGAGGCTACATGGGAGACGGAGGATAGTATCGGGAGGAACTATCCCGAGTTTTACGCAGATTTAGCGACATCGATAGGACCGTCGGGTTAGTCCCGAGATCTTCCCTTGTTTTTTCTATGTGTTTATGTCATGACGTGTTATGTGAGTTCGTATGAGTATATGTGTACCTTACGTGGTCTTGATGTGATTCTATACGTAGACTTGGATTAGAGCCGATAGTTGACGTTTTATGAGTTCCACGTGGTTACGAGACGTGTTTGATCGAGAGTGCTGCGTTTAGCAAGTTTCGGGACGAAACTTGTTTTTAGAGGGGTTAGTTATAACGCCCGGAATTTTTATTCCAGACTTAGAGTGTTTTGTAGATCTTCCCGCAAGCACGAGGTGACGAGTGCCGGGATTTATTCCTAAAATCCCGAGCTGACTCGTCGTTATTCCCTTTTTTCGCTTTCCGACCCCTCGTTCCTAGCTGAAGTGACAAGAGGACAGCCGACCCCTCGTTCCGAGCTGAGGTGACAAGATGACAGCTGTCCCCTCTCCCTTTTGGCAGCCCCTTGTCCCTTCCTCTCTCTCTCCTCTCTTTCTCTTTCACGTTAATCTCTCATTTTCCTCTCTTCTCTCTCTTTGCACTTCTTCCATTTTTTTGAAGTTCTTGGATTGTGGACTGTAGTGGAGGAAGATCAGATCTAGTTTGGTAAGCATATTCCTCTACTTCTCTTCTCTTCATTGTTGTTTTCCCTTTCTTCTTCCCTCCTTCATCCATGGCCACGGATGAAGCTCTTGAGAAGCTTTTTCCTCAAATCCTTGCATGCATGTGTTCTTAGCTCGATTAGGTCGTGGAGAGGAGTCCAAGATCAGTGGTTGGTGTTTGGAGAAGACCCAGCAAGGAGGGGAGGACATTGGAGCCAAGGATCCATAGTCGAAGAGGAGTTTTTGCATCGAAACCGCGGGGGCGGCTCACCACAGCCGCAGGGGCGGCTCCAGGGCGCCAGACCACCGCAGGAGCGGCTCCTGCTCCGCCAGAGGGCCGCAGGGGCAGCGCCAACGATCCGCAGGGGCGGCGTCTGCTCCGCCGGGGCGCCAGCTTGACTCCGCAGCTGCGTTTCTTCGACATTAGGTTCCTCTTCTCCCTTCCCCTTCATTCCTTCCTTAGTTTTGTAGTTGTATCTTGTTAGTAGCATGCCTAGGATGGATCTAGAGTAGCTTGAGATGTCACTTAGTGGTTGTGAACCTAGGAGCCCGTAAGGCTCGATGTAGTTGATGGTTATGAGTATGTTGAGCATGATGGATCTTCTAGGTTAGCTTGTTCCTTCTTGGCTGAGGTTTAAGATCATGTGAGGTTATAAGCTGTTGTGAATTTCTTTCATGTGTTGAGAGTGTGGTGAGTACCTTGGACCCTAGGATGCATTCCTAGCTTGAGGGTTAGATGATCTTGCTTAGATCACTAGAGTGAAGTCTAAGACTTCTTGAGCGTGAGCATGTATTGATATGCATATCTCTTGTGAGCAGGTTGTGGGCTTCCTCCTTAAGGAAGCGAGAGTGCTGTGATTTGAGTGTGGTGACGAGGTAACTCTCATGACTTACTTAGCTCGTATTTTACGTATTAACATTGATGTGTGTTGGTGGTGTGTGTTTGTGTTATTGTTTATGTTATAAACAACTAAACCGGTAAATAGAACCACCGACTTTATATTTTGGCCCAAGTGTATGATAACGGGCGGTGACATCATCTGCCTAGCTCTTACGAGAGTCTAGGAGGTTCTCGGCGACTAGCTCGAGCGGGTAGACGGTCGGATACATCAGTACCATTCCTTGCCGGTAAGTAGGGACCGAGGCGAGACCACGGTGGTTCTCATGTCACAAACCTAAGTTGAATTAGAACGGGATACGACTTAATAATAAAAAGATAATAAACCGGACTTGTGTGTTTTGGAGTATGTATGTGTTATGTGATATATGTGTGTATGTGCCTTCACCTCTTTTCTAATGCTTCGAATATGACCTAACGGTTTTAAACCGTTGTGTAGATGCCTTGCAGGTTAGGGACGCCGCCGAGTGAGGTGGAGGAGTGGACAGCCGGGATCTCCGTACATTATAGGACGGGGACGTTTTTGGGGTTATGCCTTTGTGTTGTTGGTTTATGTTGTACGGTTTTGGTTTTCTTATCGGAGTTATGTCGTTTTGAGGACTCGGCTGAGTTTCCACCTTGTATCTTTCCTTTTCAGTTTCTCGCATACATTATAAACGATTTTGAGTTTTGCCTTTATTTGTGCCTTGTTGGAAAGGTCCGGTGAAATTGTTTTCAGGCTAAGGGTCAGGACCCATTGTGAGGTCTCGTCCGTAGCATCCCGAGTCCCGCGGATTTCGGGTGTTACACTCGCATTGGGGACTTTTCTAATATACCACATAAGCAATGATAATCTATAATAATTCCTTTTCTATAAATTGTGTAACTCGGCTGAGATTGTTTACGTGTAACTTGATAATTGAGAAATCGAGGTTTGTTTAAATCGAGCCTTGTGTATATCGTTTGTAAATCGATAGTGTTGTGTAAATCTTTTGTAAATCGACAAGTCTTGTGTGCAAAATTGATAGGGATTGTGTAAAAATTTGATAGGGTTTGTGTAAAAAATCGATAGGCCTTGTGTACAAAATCGATACGGTTTGTGTAAATAGATCGATACGGCTTGTGTAAATCGAGACGATTTGTGAAATCGAAAGAGGTCTTGGTAATTACAATTTTTTGTAAAATCGAACATTATGTTTGTGTAACACTAGTTTGTGTAAGCAGACATTAAGATTAACATTAAAAAAAAAAAAGCTTACCAAGTTCAATTAGTCCAGTTGGTATAAGGGCGGGAGGGAGGTTCTCTTATCAAGAGTTCGAAACCCACTAAATGCAAGACCGTGTGTATGTTGGTTGGGATTGGGCTTGTGTAACCCGAGTGAGCCTGATTGAGCCTTGACTTTATTAAATATGGGCTTTACTAACTTGCAATTACCAATTCACCATTTCAATTAATTTTTATATATAATTAAGAAGGGTCTAGTTTGTTACCTAATAAGCTAAAGAGCCTTAATGATGCTCAATTATACATTGGAAGTCTACTTCCCCATTTCACCCTTTTGAAAATTGATTTAATTATTTTCAATAAAAATCATTTTATGTGTTGTATATTAACAAATGGTACTGACTATCTTCAAGTTTATATCCTTAACTGTTTATACTCATATAATAAATCATAATTTTCATATTAATTTACGGGATTTTTAATTAGATTTGACTTTTTTTTTGAAATATGTATTGACGGTTTAAAGGGATTTTTATTAGTTAACTAATTCAAATCTTAGGGAAGAAGATCTTGAGATTTATTTTAATGATAAAATAACTTTTTTTTAATATATATATTTGGTATATTTATATTGTATTGATTATCTTGTGATATCTACTTAATGATTTATGCATGATTTTGGTATTTAATTTTTCTAAATCTTAAGGAAGAAGATCTTGTGATTTATTTTCTAAGTAAAAACTTTTTTATATATATATTTTGCTAATAAATAGTATTTTATTTTCCATTTTTTTTAAAAAAAATTGAGGACTGCAGGAAACGTGGATGTGACAAGTGACAAAAGAAAGCTCTTCTTTAATAGATATAAGATAACATATATTTGTTTTAAGAAAAGTAAGGTTACATCTTTAAATAAAGTACGAGGTAGTGATTGAGGGTATTAAATAAAGAATTTTTTATATTACCTCCCATGTTTCCAATAATCCTGGGTCTTAGGATGAAATTTTACAAGTGTCCATAACATGATTAATCGACCTAGTTTAGTCATGCATTTAGGTAGATTTCCCCTTTTCGCATTCATGTTTTAGCCTTAGTTTGTGCCATATATTTATGCTTGTTTAGTTCTACTTTGCAAGAATAGATGTCTACACACACTATTTGTGGTTTTGTAGGTGATTTGACACATTATGGAGCTAAAACGACGTATTTGAGGATCAAGCCTCGAAGTGGATGCATCGGAGCAAGCATACATGCATGGGAAAAGGCTAGGAATCAAGCTAAAGGCATGAAGGACGACCAAGGGAACATCTCGGGCAAGATCACGACCAGAAACACTCATCTCGTGTCGAGATCACACTTTCTATCGAACATCTCGGTCACTATCTCGGCCGAGATTTCTCACAGTACATACCGAGATTTTCCAGACGTTAAAAAAATGAAGTCAGATCCAAAATCCCGGGTCCGACATGACCGATATTGGAGCGAGATCCATGACCGAGATTTGTGTTTGACTGAGATTTCGTCCCTCAACGTTATATTTTATTTACGGGCTTAACGTCTTTTGCAATAGTTTGTGTATAAAAAGAAGCCTTGGATTCATTCCAAAGTGTGCCCGGGAGAGCCCGGAGTTGCCCTAGTGCTGGGATTTGCCTAGAGTTTACCCTAGAACGGAGGAGCCGTCTCCTACCCTCCGTTCTTCTTCAATCATTTGTTCTTCTTAGTTCTTCGTAATTTATATTAACGTTTTAGGCTTTTGCATTCAGTTTTGTTCAGGATACATTTGGATCAAAGATTTAATACATTTCCTGGATTTACATTCATCATAGTTCAGTAATTTATTTTCTCCCTTTTACTATTTCCCTTTCATGCTTTATTTGTCTTTCTTAGTTGTAGATTTCGATATGATTGTTATTGGCTAGAACTTTATGGTTCCAAGGTAGATAGATATTTGTCTATGCCTTGAATTATGATGGATTAGATTGTGCTTTAGAATTGGTTTAGAATTGCTTAAAATCTTAATGGTTGATTGGGAATTAATCTAGGTTAGAACCTTTTAAACTAGTAACATGAGTTGGAATTGAGACCTACCCGGTGATATTCCTCTTGAATACATATGTAGATTAACCATAGGTAGTAGAGGTGAAAACCTCTATTTGATTGAATGTGCCTGATTGCTTTCTGAGTTGGGTAATTCCCGAGACTTATCCGGTAATGGGTTACTTGATCCTTGGTTTGATAATCCAGTTTGTATTAAATTTCCTTTCTAGATATCTTGAGACTTACCCGGTAATAGGTAGTTAGGATTGAAACTAGATGATCTTGTGACTTACCCGGTAATAGATCATCAAAGTATAAACTTTCATCCCTGTTGCTTTTCTTACCAATGCTTTTGCAATTTATCGTGAGTCTAGGTGCCATCAACAATGCTCTTGAATCCTTGGAATCCATTTCTTTCCATTAATTTGATTATCTTTTGTTTTGTTTGTTTTATTTAAACTGTTTTAAATTGAAAGTGACATTCGATTGCGAACTACAAAAACCTTTTCCAAAAACATTTGATCTTCTTTCCCTTATTTTTTCCAACCTATTTTTTAGTTTAGATTTATACTATCCTTAATCATTGCTGCAAATTTAACCACACTAGTCCTTGTGTTCGACCTTGAAATACTTGTTCTACTTCGTACGATTCATACATTGTGGGTTCACTACTATTTAGGGGAATTATTACAAGTTATAAATTTAAAACTATCCTTCTCGTCTTTTGTGAACTTGTGATTTTTTGTCACAATTGACACGGATTTATAGGGTCATAAATCAACGAACATGTGTTTAACTACATTTCGTACCCAATTTGAATCTTCATCTCAAATAACACTTTCTTTAAAAATAGGTTAGACTATTGGGCCATACACTAGACCGTATATTTGACTTATCATTTATTTGTTAGTTTATCTTTATCTTTGGACTTATCTCTTTATTTGTTAGTCTATCTATATCTTTGACTTATCCTTTATTTGTTAGCTTATCTTTATCTTATTTTATTATTATCTTGTCCTTTATTCTTGTTATAAATACTTTTCCCGATGAATGAATAAATCAAGTCACAAATCTCTACATGGTATCAAAACATAGATCCCTAAACACCTTTCCGCCTAAAGAAACCCTAAAACACAAACCTTAACTGCGGTGTCATCACCAGCGCTCTACAATTGACTTCTACCATCGAAAGAGAAGAATAGAGTGAGGTCCATCAAGTCCTCATAATATATCTTCGTTCAAACCCATATTGGCGTATTACCATCACCATCATAGTATTTCCATTCAAACCCATATCGGCGTATTACTATCGCTAACAAAATAAGGAGCAATGAAGGAAGGACGTCCATCAAGTCCTCGTATCATCCTTTCGCTCATACCTACCCTATGATGCTAATCTACCTGCGTCCTAGAGCTCAATACAAGGATCAATGAAGGGAGAAGGTCCATCAAGTCCTCATATCATCATTTCGCTCATACATGCCCTAGGATGCTAATATACCTGCATCCTAGGGCTCAAGACTTTTAAGGCGCAAAACTTACCCTAAGACGCTAATATACCTGCATCTTAGGCCCAAAACTTACCCTAGGACTCTGATCTACATGTGTCCTAGGACCCAACCTACTAGCGCCATATCGACGCCAACATAATGAAGGGAGGAGGTCCATCGAGTCCTCACATCTCTTGGAGTTGTTGAATCACACCCCAACTTGAGAGATTGTTAGATTATTTGGCCATATAGTGGGCCGTATAATTGACTTATCCTTTATTTGTTAGTTTATCTTTATTTTTGAGCTTATCTCTTTATTTGTTAGTTTATTTTTATATTTAGGCTTATCCCTTTATTTGTTAGTTTATTTGTATCTTTTTATTTATTTATTTATTTATTTATTTATTTATTATCTTGTCCTTCATTCATGTTATAAATATTTTGCATGGTTAATGAATAAATCCATCCTTCAATTTACAAATCTCTATAAAAATACCTCCTTCTTTTTTTAGTTAAACATATCTAAAGGTATATTCCATAGAGGGGATAATGATTAATTTATAGGACGAAATTGATATTTTTTGTTATAGCATTTTCAACCCTATCCAAACACCATGTTTCTTCGAAATCTATATCTATATACACCTTAATTAAAGTAGGCGACGTTGGTGCTCACGTGATGGCCTCACTTTTTTCTCAAAATAATACTTTTTATCAAATAACTAATTAAATAAAGACTTAATTAGTGATTTAATAAAAAATTTAATCGATAACAATACCTAATTAAGTCTTTATTTACCGATTTAACCTCACAATTTTTCTCAAAATAATTTTTTTTATTAAATCACTAATTGACTCTTTATTTAATTTTTTTTACTAAAACTAGCTAGATTCTAAAAAAAATACTTGTACCGGTTATCTTGTAATGTAACTTAAAGATTTGATCGATAACAATTTTGATGGAGAAGCTCCATTTTAACCTATAATATTAATTAATAAAAATAGTAAAACTTGTGGGATAATCACAAAAATAAAACTTCGTAGACTAGCTATTTTCTATCGTAAAACTTGCGGAAGAAACTCTATTGTAACTCCACTTTACTTTTCGCTATATATATGGATCATCTAATTGTGTGAATCCATCAATCTTCCACGTTCGTATAAACATAAATCTTTTTCGTTATTCAAGATAAACATTCAAGCGCTTCAGCTTTGAAATATATTTTTCATTGTTGTGTCTCTTTATTGTGTTGGCATAATCATTTGATTCTAAGGGGTTCAACACAATCAATCAGTGACTGATCGATAATTTTTATGTTATCGGTTCATTATGTCATATAATATTTTATTGATATCTATTTTATTGCAAATAAAAAAAGATAGTTTTTTCGTATATCTTTATATCGAACTAATTATATACGTTGACGTTATTAATTAATTTATATTATTAACATACGTAAATTTAAATTATTTATTAACAAATACTCATACAGAACACGGAATATGAACTAATTATATATTAAATTATCGTCTGATCCAGTCAAGTTGTTTTGAATTGGTCTCGAATAAGATAAATCAATTTACAATGACGACTTAGATCTTGAGTTTTTGTGGACCCTTTGTTATAAGTTCTTCATTATAACGAGATTTGCTCTTTGGAATTATTATTTTATAAAGAGCTTTCAGATCGTGGACCAAGATCATAGAACATTTATACTCGTAAGATGTAATAAATATTCATCTTTAAAACTCTATCCTAAATAATTGTGTTACATCAAGTGATAGATATAGCTAGTGTGCTCGGTTACAATTGGACAAGGTAACAAGCCTAGTAGATAAACTCATAAATGCAATGTTATAGCCTAGTTTGGTAAATTTTGTTAGCTAGTTTTTTTCTTGGTTAGAAGAAGATTTGGTACTCTTATGCGTATCTAATGCGTTTTCGTAGATTAAGAAATGGGCTAAGTATGTCGCAAATGGGGATAGTCTACCCCTTAAATCAGCTATAAGAGTACCAACATCATCCGGTGACTCACACAATACATCAAAACTCAAAGGCAAGTTATAAAAAAAATAGCTAAAAAATCTGCTAAACTATTCGCTTTGCGGTAGTTATGACGAAACTGTATATTCCAATCCTTTCTTAAGAAGTCCTTTACCCTCCTATTCACCTCTATTCCTAGTTTGTTAGCTAGTTTGTGTACACATAAGACCGTCATAAGGGTGTCAAAAGGACAAGTTTCGTATAGTGGTGTACTCATCCTTATAGTGGTGTACACATAATGTTTTTGGTCTTCATATCTATTTGAAGATTAAAGGTTGTACATATTTCTGTTGGGGAATCCATATCTCCCTAATTTTTTCCCATTTATATAAAGTTTTGAGTTTTTTCACGTGAGTTTTCTTTTAAAAAATTTTATTTATAATTCGCGTGAGTTAAATATAAAAACTCATTTGTATAGATAATATATTAACATAAAATCAAAAAAAATACTAATTAATCCAAGTTAATAAAAAATGATAAAATCATTTATTATATTTATAAATTTTATTAAAATAGTATTAATCACAATTATTTGTCCATTTAATCTATTTATCGGAGATTCTCGTGATAATCCCTAATCCTACCCCAATGTGTAGAATGCCATTTATTTTCATCTCCGATCTCATACCCATCTATTTTAAGAATGTCCTAGCGACGGTGGTCCCAATTGACATACCTAGTTGTCTTGTTGATTTTTCATACTCAATACCAAAAAAATAAATGGTAGAAAATATCACAAAGTACATAATCTAAAACAAATAGAGAGTACATTGATCCAAAATGGAAAGTGGGGACTTAAATCTGGACCAAACTAAACATAACATCTTTTTTATCGGTTGGGTTGTAAATGTTTTGTTATTAAATATCTAAAAAAAAATTTATAATAGAACCCAAAAAATTCAAGATCCTTAAGAACGGGTTATACCGGCTACAAGCTGAACATATATAGATACACTGAAGCATGTTATCTAGTAGCTTGCTAACTTGAATAAGGTCTAAACCGGCCATACTCAATATAATTCAATGTACAAATATTTGTAAATCTCTATATTATTCCTCTTTCATTTATCTTCAACTACTGGCCCAACGTCGACGTAACCACTACACGAAGATGATGAGAAGAACCTCTTCAACTTGACTCGGAAGGAGTATCAGGCTCATCCCAGTCACCAAGATTTGTAGAGGATAGGTTCAAGTTTTCGGGTTTTAGTTATATTGACAAGTTTCAAGAGAATCTCGTCACTTTGTTGGTTGTTTCAAGCTTCCGCATGCTTATGATGCTAGGCTAGATCGTTTTGTAATATATAAGGTTGAGTTCTATTGAAATAGGTTTATATGGTAAAAGTATTAAGTTATGAAAAAATAACATTTGTTAAATGTTCAATATAATGTACGTTATATATAATTGAACATTTTTTCTATTCGATTAGATAACATTGATTGGTTCATGAGAGAGAATGACTAGCTTATATATCTTTTATATAAATATTTATATATATGAAATAAGAGTAAGAACGTGAACTCATAACATAACAAATAACTTTTTGTTTTATTAAACCTTTTCCTCCTTTTCATTTATCCCTAATTCAATTTATTTTTTCTCATATCACGAGTTCATTTTTTTTTGCTATTGTTTTTCTTTACTGATTTGTTTATATTGATCGATGTCAACATGTAAACATGTCTTAATTAATGACAAAATAATAGAGGTGAAAAAAATAGGAAAAATTGGACAAATTATACTATTTTATAAGCATGAGCTACCGTTTAGATGTCTCCCAAAAGTTATAATCATAAATGGATGAATGTACGACGAAACCCCGTAATGTTATTTTTAATCTATCCTAAAATAATTGTGTTACACTATATCAACAACCCTAGTACATAGATCAAAAATTAAATGTAGTAGTCTAGCTAGGTTAAGTGAGCTGCCCGCTTAAATATGATCTAAACCAACCACGCTCTTAACTATATATTTTCATGTTTGCCAATCAAACCGAAAGTGTAGTACGTACAAGGTAAGGATGAGCAAAATGGAGAGAATTGAAATATTTATAACCCTCTTATTCCTCCTCTTTCATTTATCCTTGGCTACGAGGTTAGTGTCGCCAATTTCACTACACGAAGTTGATGAGAACCTCATCAACTTAACCCGAAAGGGGTATTCAATCTTGCCCGACTCGCCAAGGTTTGTTGAGAAGAGGTTCAAGTTTCCGGGGTTTAACCATGTCGATGAGAAGTTTCAAGAGGATCTCGGCCACTTTGTTGGCTCTTTCAAGCTCCCACACGCTTACGATGCTAGGTTCGTGTATATACAACATGACATATCATATTATTTTACTATTTTTGAAAAATATTATTTTAAACCAAAATTTTTTCTTACACAAATCTTTCTACTTTTTTTCAAAATGTATGTATACAATGAACTCAATATTTATCTTCCATTGGTATTTTGTTCATACTAATAATTAATTTTTATTTTTATTTTCATTTTCCGTCCAAATTACATATATAACTAATACAAATAAGAAGCACTCATTAGGTATGATGTTGTTATCGATCGATTATAGAATACAAAGAAGCCCTAAATTCGTTATCTTTATAAAAACCATAACATATAACTCAAACATACATACTATGCACATAATCAATTAATCAATTATTAATAATTGCTTGTTTTTGTAATATATATATAGGATGTTCTACTTCTTCTTCGAGTCTCGCAATAAGAAGGAGGAGGATCCAGTAATAATCTGGTTCAATGGAGGCCCTGGTTGCACCAGTTCAACAGCACTTTTCTTTGAAAATGGACCTTTCACCATCTCTGATAACCTTACCCTTTACTGGAATGACTACGGCTGGGATCAAGTACCTAATTATATATATATATATATATATATATATATATATATATATATATATATATATATATATATATATTATATCATACTATATATATAAGGTTATATTTGTAGGTTATTAAGATAATGATTTGTGGTGTGGTTGTTCAGGTGTCAAACATTATGTTTGTGGATCAGCCCATCGGCACCGGCTTCAGTTACACAAACGATGAACGTGACATTCGTCGACGGGATGAAGAAGTCATCACCGACCTCTACGACTTCTTACAGGTTTATAATTAACTTAATTGGATCCGATTCAACTGCACAACACTAGACCCGGTTCAGTGTAAGCCTTGAGACGGGCTACTCGGGCTCAGCTCTCGGCTCGAGTTCATTCACATGAACACGTTTTATAGCTAGTTCGACTAAAATAACACCATAAAATTATTATATTAACTGAACTACTCGGGCTCAACTCGAGCTCGTTTACTTTATAAACGAGCCGATTACAAACAATTTTTAAAGTTTGTTTAAAATTTAGTCTGTGCTAATATTTGAACGAGTCGAGCTTGCCTAATACAAACACTTGCTAAGCCTAAAGCTCATTTAAAATTTAGGTTTGGACTCGTTTATAAACGAGTAGAAATTGAACATGTCAATGTTCGGCTTGTATAACAAGCCTGACTGTCGCATAATTTCACCTATTTACAAGTTACAACTTATCCTCTTAAGTTTTGATCTCTATCTAAAATACCCTTAGTAAAACTCACCACGTCCGTATGATTGTTATTTTGTTGCTTTAGTCATGAATTTGAGTTTGGGTTTCTTGAATTGAATCATATGATGTCTAAGTACTAAAACATGTTGTTTTATGATTTATAAGGCCTTTTTCGATGAACATCCGCAATTTCTAAAGAATGAATTATACCTTGCTGGGCAATCATATGCTGGACATTACAATTCTGAGCTTGCTGCAAGAATAACCAAAGGAAACAAAGACAAACAAGGAATTCATATTAACATAAAGGTAAACTAGTGAATTAACCCAAATTTAAGGTGAATTTAGATTAGAATTAAAGTAATCAACTTCTCTTTGGGATTTGCAGGGCTTCGCAATTGGCAATGGACTAGTTAATCCGGAAATTCAGTTCAAATCATACCCTGATTATGCATTGGCCAATGGAATGATCGAAAGGAGTGACTATCTTCGTATCAATAGGGTTCTTCCTGCTTGTGAAATGGCAATCCAACAATGTGGTACTTCATCTTTTTCTTCTCTTAAGGGCCGGAAATGTGGACCATAAATTACGGCCCGATTAAAGACCTTAAACCCAAATTTAGATCGGTTCATATAGGCATGGCATGGTCCGGTCCATATAGTAATATATGGCCCGGTCCTAGACCGAAATATTACTATTGAGACCGGAATGAACTAGGGCGATGAAAGTCTGAACAAGGACCTTTTAGATTGCGATTTTTGACTAGGGATAAAAATTTCCAGTCTTACCGAACACATAAGCCTAATAGGTTTTATCCTAAAATCAATTGACATCAAAGGAGTAGTTCACATTCTTTATATACTCGTTTAAAATCTCCCGAACTTTAGATATGAAAAATTATCTTAATTATCCAATCCAAACCGTTCATTGTATAAACAATATTTAGGCCAAACTATATTAAATTAGAGAAAATTGGGTGAAGATGTCTTTTATTATACAAGTACAGTTAAGTAAGTCTATTTTATTTTTGTATGTTTTCGGCGATTAAATTCATGTAATTAATTATAAGTGATACATTCGAGGTATTATGGTTGAGTATTATGTTTTGTGTATTGAATTTCAAGTATATAATTCTAATTTTTTTTGTTTTAAAAAAAATGAGATCTAATTCGATGAGTCTGTAATATATTTTTTATATCCAAAACATATACCTAAAATTTATTTAGGTACTTTATCCGAATATGATAATAAAATGCCTTAGTTATCAAACTCAATCTTTCATTCATTCAATAAAACACGGTATAACGACCGCTATGATCCAATCCACGGTCCATTATTTCTGTAATTTTATCACGTAGCTAGGTTTGGATCAGACCGTAAATTACAATGCAGAATATAAGTTTGGACATCTTACGATAAAATTATGATTTGTTCATTGTTCTTCAACTATATGTATGTATACTAATCTTAAATTTTGCACAGATCCCGTTGAAACGTTATCTTGTAGTCCATCATACGAGTTCTGCATAAATACAATATTCTACGGTGTCATGAATATTGCTGAGAATGTCAATGTAAGAAACATTATCATCCTTATTGATCTTCAGTGTGAATACATGTTAGGAAATAAGAAATTCTGATATAAAACGTGAAAGGGCTACCTTATACATTCACCCCCCGTTTGGTTGTAACTCCGGAAACGAAAACGGAATGGAAACGAATTTAGTCTATATATGTACCTTGTTCATGGAATCATTTCGGTTGGTTTCATGCAAAATGCACTTGCTTTCCCCTACTTTATTACCCTATAGGGTATTAAAACTAATCAAATTATACTACAATTAGTTCAAACCACAAGGAATGATTCCAAACAACTTCATGAACAAGGGTGTACGTATGGACTAGATTCGTTTCCATTTCGTTTCCGTTTTCGGAGTTTAAACCAAACGGGCCCTTAGGAGTTATGTAATGGTTGTTTTAGGCTCAACTCGAGATCAAAACTAAAATGAGTAAAATCTAGATTTTTCTAGACGAGGATAGACCGTGATGACTAGAGTAAGGTTGGTTTAAGTTTGGTCTAAATGTGATCGGTTTTATTTTGCTCTTATTTCGACCAACAAAATTTAATCTAACTTTAGACTTTTAGTTTCAAATTTTCGACTTTAAAAGTGTTGTTTTAGTTATTTAATTGCAAAGTTTTGTACTATAATAAAAAGGATAATAGGATATTAGACCAACCATAATATAGGTTTAGAGTGATACGACTTAAACCCGAAACTATAATATTTTAGACCAATAACCAACCATAATATATTAGGTAACTAGTTATATGATTGTGTGTATTAGTTTATTCTAGCAATGAACTGAACGGTCCTTTCGATTTCCTTTTCTCTAATTTGGATAACTCTTAATATATTTGTTATAGTACCACGACATAAGGAAGAGATGTGTGCATGGGATTCTTTGTTATGACTACTCAAAGATGGTGAGATTCTTGAACCAAGATATAGTAAAGTCCGCCATTGGAGTTGAAGGTTTAAACTTCGAAATCTGTAATATTACGTTGGATGATGCAATGCTTGTGGATCGAATGAGAAATGTAGCACCAATTATTCAAGATCTTCTCGAGGATGGGATGAAGGTGCTCGTCTATGCCGGAGAGCATGATTTCTTCCAAAACTGGCTTGGTATATGAATTTTGTCATAATTATTTGTTGATCATGTGAATATTTAATGGATCATTTGGATAGAGTGTAGAAATGGAAACGAAAAGAGATAAACACCCAAAGAAGGAAAAGAAAGAAAAAAAAATATAATTATTTTATAGTATTTTCTAATTCCTGAGCAAGTGTTATTTGATAGATTAATACGGTAATAATTCATTTTTAAAAAAAAGTAATTTAGAGAAAAATACTTAGGGCTCGTTTGGTATCACTATAAATCATTTTCGATAACGAAATAATTTCAAATCAATAAAAAAAACTATGTTTGTTTAGAGGTCTTTTTACAGATGAAACTAACCTAATATTTTTCATTTTCATTACTTCCTCTTAACCGATTTCATTCCGTTTTCATTTCATCAATCCAACCAAACGGACACTTAATTTGATTAAAATGTAGGTACTTGGAGATGGGTGCATGGAATGGAATGGAGTGGTCAAAAGTTCTTCATAACAGCTACAAATGCTCCCTTTGTTGTTGATGGTGCTGAGGCAGGAAGCTTCAAGAGCTATGGCCCTCTCTCTTTCTTAAAGGTCAGTCCTATTAGAGAGGAAAATATCAAAGTGATTTAAATAAATTATTAGTTTACTCGAATAAATTGGTATAAATTACTCTTTTTTATTTTCAATTGTTTTTAGGATATAACATCAATTTATGTATTTAAAATGAAGTGATTAACTTTAAAAATTATGTTCTAACTACTTTAAATCATACACAATAATTTTAAAAAAAATCATAAACTAGAATACATGGACTAAATTCATTTTCGTTTCCAAAGAATACAACCAAACAGGACATTTGACTTGTCAAAGTTAACACATGCCATCATCAAGTGTCAATCAAATCAAATGGTTTAACTCAAAGAACAACTCTTATATAGACTTTCGTCTATCTAATGATTGTATTAAGTATTTTTTGTTCTACAAGAATTATTTTACTTGTCGATAAAGTAGTAATTAAGTGTTTCATCACGGATTATTAGAAGGCGTTTTATTTTCATGACTCTGATCTAGAGAGCTTATAAGGTTTAAAATAAAAGTCTCTTTATTAGAATCAAACAACAACTTTGTAGAAAAAACATGTATGCTTATTAGTTGAGGTGACCTTGATTCTGGTTTATTATGTTACCAAAATACAGGTTTATGATTCGGGGAATATGGTTCCTATGGATCAGCCAAAAGTTGCACTAGAGATGATCAAGAGATGGATTCAAGGAACACTTCCTCTGACTACTACTTCATACTAACCAAAAGCTAGTCCCAAACGAGGGAGTTTGAATTGGTTTGGAATAAAAGAATAACAATACACTATAATTTGAACCGTTATGTTGTAATTGTATAAGGGCGTGTTTGGATTGCATTGCATTCCATTAGAATACATTATGCTATCTTTTGCCCTACTTAATCCCCACGAGGATTTGATTTGATGAAGAAACTAGTATTGGATCAAGATTTGAAAGAGTTCTTCATATGAAGAAGACTATATATATGAAAACTATGTACTAGTTCGTATTATGTCATAGGTTGTGTTTGGCACGGCTAAATGTTGAGTGTTTATGAGTGTTATCAAGTGTTCCAGAATTTAACGAGTGTTTGGCGTGTTAGAAAACACTAGTGATTAGTGTTTATGGGAGGGTTTCTAAAACTCTCACTGAGAGGAGGGTTTTGGATGGTTTTGGATTGTTTCGAAGTAGAAAATTACTCTGTTATCCCTGTCCTTTTACCCTATTAACGCTATTACCTAATATATATAATGTTTTAACATCGAATTTTCACACAACAACCGATCGATTCTTCTTCCTCTTCCGCCTCTGACCAGTGACCACCACAACCACCAAGCAATCGCCGATTTCCGGCGCTGACTCCTCCAAATCCGGAGGTTGGAAGTCCGCCACGTCCGGCAAGAGTTAAGTCCTCGAATCCCTAGCTCGTATCAGCCTTCCACGAGGTCAAGGAATCTGCACTCGTGTCCCTCTAATCTTCCGCCTTCAATCGTCATCCTCCTCGTCCTTTACCCTCGAATTCAACGACAAACCAGTCTCTACCGACGAATCCTCAGTTGCCTCCGCCACCCGTGAACTCGCCAGTGACTCCAAGGGTATTTCAAACACTCCTCTAACCCTAATCGTCAAAAAACCCGGAGTTCCTGACCTAACAATGGTTGATCTCCCCGGAATCACTAGAGTTCCTGTTCACGGCCAAACTGAAAACATCTATTAGCAAATTCGCGACATCATCACGGAGTACATTTCCCCTGAACAATCAATCATCCTCAATGTTATCTCTGCTTCAGTAGATTTCTCCACTTCCGAGTCGATTGGAATGTCTCAGATGGTGGACAGATCAGGACAGAGGTGTAACACCCCAAAGCCGCGGGACTCGGGATGCTACGGGCGAGACCTCACAATGGCTCCCGACCCTTAGCTTGACAACAATTTCACCGGACCTTTCCAACAAGGCACAAATAAAGGCAAAACTCAAACCGTTTTTAATGTATGTGAAAACCGAAATGTAAAGAAATACAAAGTGGAAACTCAGCCGAGTCCTCAAAACGACGTAACTCCGATACGGAAATCTGAATCGTACAATAACATCCACAAACTAACGATATGAAACATAACCCAAAAACGCCCCCGTCCTATAATGTACGGAGACCCCGGCTGTCCACTCCTCCACCTCACTCGGCGGCATCCCTACCCTGCAAGTCGTCCCCTACACAAACGGTTTAAAACCGTTAGCTAATATTCAAAGCATTAGAAAAGCGGTGAAGGCACAAACACATACATATCACATAACATAAAACACACAAGTCCGGTTTATTGTCTTTTTATTATTAAGTCATATCCCGTTCTAATTCAACTTCGGTTTGTGACACGAGAACCACTATGGTCTCGCCTCGGTCCCTACTTACCGGCAAAGAATGGTACGGATGCATCCGACCATCTAACCCGCCGGGCTAGTCGCCGAGAACCTCCTAGACTTCTCGCAGAGCTAGGCAGATGATGTCACCGCCCGTTATCATACACTTGATCCAAAATATATAAGGTCGGTGGTCCTATTTACCGGTTTAGTTGTTTATAACATAAACAATAATACAAGCACACACCACCAACACACATCAATGCTAATACGTAAAATACGAGCTAAGTAAGTCCGGAGACTTACCTCGTCCCAAACGCTAACTCACACAACGCTCTCGCTTCCCTTGGGAAGAAGCGTACAACCTGCTCACAACAAGATATCCATCAAAACCCGCTCAACTCAAGACGTCTAAAACTTCTACACAAATGATCTACGCAAGATCAGTTGACTCTCATTCTAGGACCGCATCCTAGAATCTATCATACTCACATCTCACTCAACTCATGAGGAGATCTCTCCACAGCCTACTAACTCTCATATGATCATACTCAATAGCCAAGAACAACATAAAAGCCTAGAAGGTCCATCATGCTCAACATTCTCATAACCATCACTACATCGAGCCTTAAGGGCACCTAGGTTCACAACCACTAAGTGGCATTTCAAACTACTCTAGATCCATCCTAGGCATGCTACTAACATGATACAACTACAAACTAAGGTAGGAACGAAGGGGAAGGGAGGAGAGGAACCTACTGTCGAAGAAACGCAGCTGCGGAGTCAAGCTGGCGCCCCGGCGGAGCAGACGCCGCCCCTGCGGAAGGCTGGCGCCGCCCCTGCGGCGGTCTGGGCCGCCCCTGCGGCTGTGGTCAGCCGCACCTGCGGCGTTCCGGCATCCTGGATCCCGGAGCCGCCCCTGCGGCGGGCCGCTCCCGCGGTCGTGATGATCCGCCCCCGCGGTTACGCTGCAGAAGCTCGTCTTCTTCGTCTCGATCATGGATCCTTGACTCTAATGTCCTCCTTTCCTTGCTGGGTCTTCTCCAAACGTCAACCAATGGTCTTAGACTGCTCTCCACGACCTAATCGAGCTAAGAACACATGCATGCAAGGATTTGAGCAAAAACTTCTCAAGATCTTCATCCATGGCCATGGATGAAGGAGGGAAGAAGAAAAGGATGATCAACTAAAGAAGAGAGGGGAGGGGGAGGAAGGAGCATACAAAACCAAATCTGGAACCTCTCCAAGCTGTCCACAGTCCAAGAGTTGCAAGAGATTCAATCACAATGGAGAAAGAGCAAAGAGAGCCAAGAGAGGAAGAGGGAGATGGGAAAAGAACGTGAAAGAGAAGAGAGGAGAGAGAGGGGGGGACAAGGGCTGCAACGTGGGGAGGGGAGCTGACCTCTTGTTGCATAACCACGGAACGAGGGGACGGAAATGACCCCTTGTCACTTCGACTCGGAACGAAGGGTCGGAAAGAGGAAAAAAAAGGAAAAACGACGGGTCGGCTCAGAATTTTAGGAATAAATTCCGGCACTCGGCACCTCGTGCCTGCGGGAAGATCTATAAAACGCTCTAAGTCCGGAATAAAATTTCCGGACGTTACAACTAACCCCCCTAAAAACAAGTTTCGTCCCGAAACTTGCAAAACGTAGCACTCTCACTCAAAACCGTCCCGTAACCTCGTGAAACTCATAAAACGTCGATTATCGGCTTGTCTACGTATAAAAATCACATCAAGACCTCGCAAGGTACACATATACTCATACGAACTCACATAACACGTCATAACATAAACACACAGAATAAACAAGGAAAGATCTCGGGACTAACCCGACGGTCCTATCGGTGTCACTAAATCTGCGTAAAACTCAGGATAGTTCCTCCAGATACTATCCTCCGTCTCGCACGTAGCCTCATCAGCTCCTCGCCTCGACCACTGTACTCTCAGCATCTGTATCTCCTTCGATCAAAGGCGTCTCGTACTCCGCTCTAAAACTGCTATAGGATGCTCTACAACAGTATAGTCCGGTTCGACCACTAGGTCCTCGTGGCTGATGATGTGCCTCGGGTCGTGTATGTACTCTCTCAGCTGAGAGACGTGTAATATCGGATGTATACCCTCTAACCGAGGTGGCAATGCTAACCGGTATGCCACCTCACCGACTCTCTCCAAGATCTCGAATGGACCGACATATCGGGGGCTTAACTTCCCTTTAATGTCGAATCGCCTGACGCCCCACGTCGGTGATACCCTGAACCTCACCTGAGCTCCTACCCTGAACTCGAGAGGTCTACACCTCTTGTCCACATACGACCTTTGACGGCTCTGCGCGGTCAACATCCTCTCTCGGATCAAAGCAACTCTAGCCACGTCGTCCTGTACCTGATCTGGAGCTACAATGCTAAAACTCCCCCGCTCGTCCCAACATAAGGGAGTACGGCATCTCCGTCCATACAATGCCTCATACGGTTCCATCCCGGTTGACGCGTGCCAGCACCTCGAGGTAAAACGCCCGTCCCTGTCCGTGATGATGGTCCTCGGTATTCCATGTAATCCCACAATCTAACAGTTGTGGATATGTCCTCCCACTTCCACTGTGGCACGGGCGGTGGGTGTAGCTCTCCTCCGTCTCTGGTGCTCGATCTTGACCTGCTGGCAGGTCGCGCATCGGGCCACATATCTAGCTACATCGGGCTTGAGCCCGTCCCACCAATAAAATCTCCTAAGATCCTAGTACATCTTACTCGTACTTGGGTGCACCGAATAAGGTGTGGAATGTGCCTCATGCAAAATCCGCTCTCTCAACTCCTGGTCTGGCGGTACACAAACACGTTCTTGGCGTCTCAATCGCCCGTCTGCTCCTGCGATAACTGCGTTGCCTCTCTTCGGGACATCCTGTCCTGGATCCTCATCAAAATGGGACATCTCTCTTGCTTCTGCTGGATCTCTCCGGACAGGTCAGGTAATACCTCTAACTCGGACAAACGACAGTCCATATCCGGGAACCGGATATCCAACTCCAACTCTATCAAATCCCTCTGCAAATGTGGCTGAATGGTAAACCGAGCTATAGCCTCCTCTCGAGGTGTCCTCCTACTCGAAGCATCGGCGACTACGTTCGCCTTCCCCGGATGGTACAAAATCTCTAAGTCAAAGTCCTTAATCAGCTCCAACCATCTCCTCTGGCGGTTATTCAACTCCCGCTGAGTGAATATATATTTCAGACTCTTATGGTCTGTGAAGATCTGGCACGTAGCCCCGTACAAGTAATGTCGCCAGATCTACAGGGCATGAATCACTGCCGTTAGCTCAAGATCATGGGTAGGGTAATTCTCCTCGTACGAATTTAGCTGCCGAAAAGCGTACGCAATAACCCCACCCCTCTATATCAAGACGCACCCCAATCCTAGCTTGGAGGCGTCACTATACACTACAAAATCCTCTACGCCCTTAGGCTGGCTAAAACGGGAGCGGAGGTTAACCTCCTCTTCAGCTCCTCGAAGTTGCACTGACAAGGCTCGGACCAGACGAACTTGGTAGACTTCCTCAGCAAGGAAGTGAGCGGTCGTGCCATCATGGAGAAACCGTCAACAAAAAGGCGGTAGTATCCCTCTAAGCCCAAGAAAACTGCGCACCTCCTTGATCGTCCTAGGAGGCGGCCATGAGGAAACAGACTTTATCTTCGCCGGGTCAACCATGACACCTTCGGCGGAAACTATATGACCCAGGAATGCCACCTAGGACATCCTGAACTCGCACTCAGAGAGCTTAGCGCAAAGCTCTCTATCCTGGAGGACTCGAAGCACCGCCCTCAGGTGTCCCTCATGCTCCTCCCTACTCCGGGAGTAACCTAAGATGTCGTCTATAAACACTACCACAAACTGGTCTAACGAGTCGATGAAGATGTCGTTTATCAACTCCATGAAGACGGCGGTGCATTCGTGAGCCCGAATGGCATCACGACAAACTCATAATGGCCGTATCTCGTCCTGAATGCCGGGTTCGGCACGTCCTCCTCTCTCGATTGATACACTTGAAACGCCGGGTGAACACCCTTTACTCTCGGCGGCCATGCCAGCCGGTAAAACACTTTCTCAACTTGCGCTAAGATCTCAAAAAGGTCCGATGTATCGGAAACTCAACTTCCTTCTCGGGTCTTCCTCACTACAACATTTCCATTATGTTTCTTCTTTGCTTGTCTCTAACAAAGAAGATCGAACTTCCAATTTACACCGTTGGCTTTGGTTCTTGTCAAACCAAACTTCGATGTTACTTTTCCTCAATTCTTGTTGCAAGTTCTAAGTAATGAAGGAAGTACTTTGCTTCACACTGCTTCTACTAACGAGACATGTATGCTATAACTTTTATATCGTCTCTCGATACTCAGTCAAGACCATGTCTTGAAGAATCGCTTGTACACTTCAAACCGATCGTACCTCGAGGCAAATTCCAAAACAGTTGCACCAATGAATATCCTCTTAACTCTCAACAACTCCATTGTCCATTTTTGTCCCACTCAATACTTCATCGTCATCCGGAGTAGGTTAGCCATAGATGGTGTTACGTGGAGAATCTCTCCACAAATCCGGTAATGATTAGCACATTAAAGAAAACTTGTAACTTCTTTCACGTCCTTCGGGGGTTGTCACCCCGAGACAACTAGTCATACAACTTCTCTCTTCTTCGAGAGTAGACCAAAAATGTCTTATTCGGGGCATTAGTAAGCCCATATGGAGTCACTAAAACTCGTAGTGACCATGGTTTGTCCGGAATGCCGTGTTTGCAATATCCCAGTCTCGACTTCTCAATTGGTGACAATCAAACCTTAACTCGATTTAGAAGAGACCACCGACCCTTGCAACCGGTCGAGTAGATCATCTATACGTGGTAAGGGGGTACTTGTTCTTCATTGTCATCTTGTCCGGCTCATTGTAATCGATGTACAAATGGAGATAACCGTCTCTCTTTCCGCAAACTGGTGTTCTCCATAACAACTTCAAATCAAGAGTTTAAGATATAATCTAAGCTCTTGTTACCGCTCCTTTATGATTCCACAACCTGGTTACTCTCCCCCACACTCATCCATAGACCACCCGCACATGCGCGTTCTCGGTTGTCACCAATTAGTTGATAATTGACATTCTCCTATGTCAATGACTTACCATTCTTCTATGCTTCCAAGTTCCCATTCTCATGAAGGCTACCCTCTCGGGGTACTCTACCTTAAACTCCGTTAGCTCATTCTTCATTCAACGCTTCCTTTTCCTTCAGTGAGATAAATATACCCTTCTCGGCGTTGTTGAGTCACATGACTCGCCTTCATAGGCTTAACCGCGCTTCGTGATATCTTGTAAGTGCGTTTTCTCAAAATCTCTAACGTTAGTTAGCATCCACGTGTTGCTCTCATCTTCTTAGGATCATCATTTATACATACTTCCTCATTTTTGGCGTTTCTTCACCTTATCGTCATAACGGAAACCGGTCAACTCCACGTAAATCCCCACCTTGCCATTCTTCTCATAACTCTCGTAATGTTGACTCTTCACTTAATGGTACCTCGTAAGCTTAACTTACGGTATCTTACATCTTTCACACTTGGTTTGATCACGTTCTCATCTTGACTCCAAAGCTTAGGAGCGTCTAAAGAAAGCTTCACTTCTCGTGATGGAACACCGCCTTTAACCTTGGTAGAATGCACCCATCTCCTCTTCGATTTACATCTTTAGTTGTCCACGCATCTTCTTGAGGAACTTAAGTTTGTTATCTCCATTGTTCTCGTCGTACGTAGTCCTCAAACACGGTAGCTCCAATGGACGCTCCCTTGGTCCTGGAAGATGGAGAACTCTGCGTCCGGACCTCCCAACGGTCCTATCCTCAGCCTCGGGAACGATGCTCTCGGCGATGTCCTCTACGGGAACCTTAACTACTAGTGGATCCACAACTGGCGGGTCTACAATGGGGATACATCCCCGACCTCTCGCGCCTGGAGGTCTTCCTACTCGTCCCCGTATCGGGATGGTAGGAGAAAGAGGGGGTCTACCCCTGGCGTGTCCTACGTAAGCGGTAGCTCTCGTACGTGCTATCTAATAGAGTATGACATTTACTTATGTATAAATATGTAGGTACTATTATGATCTCGTATGATAAAACTTCTAAAAGCGTAAGGTAAGCATAGTCACAAAATACATCCAAGGCATACAAGGCCAAACATCCTAAGGCCACATACGTAGCTAGGTACATACAAATCCACAAACATCCTAAGATCATATATTTATATATATAACTATGTACTAATATATACATACTTCTAATCCAAAGATCTATGTCGCCGAGGTTTGCGGAAGGAGTGGTGATCCCATACATTCTAACCCAAACCCGACTCATGCACATGATTTTGAAAACGAAAAGTCAGAACCCGTGTGGGTTCTGTTTATTCCTCATTCGGCCTTTAAAAAGATTGCGAGTGTCATTGTTGTCAACCCAAGGCTCTGATACCACTTTTGTAACACCCCAAATCCGCGGGACTCGGGATGTTACGGGCGAGACCTCATAATGGGTCCCGATCCTTAGCTTGACAACAATTTCACCGGACCTTTCCAACAAGGCACAAATAAAGGCAAAACTCAAACCGTTTTTAATGTATGTGAAAAGCGAAATGTAATGAAATACAAAGTGGAAACTCAGCCGAGTCCTCAAAACGACGTAACTCCGATACGGAAATCTGAATCGTACAATAACATTCACAAACTAACGATGATAAACATAACCTAAAAACGCCCCCGTCCTATAATGTACGGAGACCCCGGCTGTCCACTCCTCCACCTCACTCGGCGGCATCCCTAACCTGCAAGTCGTCCCTTACACAAACGGTTTAAAACCGTTAGCTAATATTCAAAGCATTAGAAAAGCGGTGAAGGCACAAACACATACATATCACATAACATAAAACACACAAGTCCGGTTTATTGTCTTTTTATTATTAAGTCATATCACGTTCTAATTCAACTTCGGTTTGTGACACGAGAACCACTGTGGTCTCGCCTCGGTCCCTACTTACCGGCAAAGAATGGTACGGATGCATCCGACCATCTAACCCGCCGAGCTAGTCTCCGAGAACCTCCTAGACTTCACGCAGAGCTAGGCAGATGATGTCACCGCCCGTTATCATACACTTGGGCCAAAATATATAAGGTCGGTGGTCCTATTTACCGGTTTAGTTGTTTATAACATAAACAATAATACAAGCACACACCACCAACACACATCAATGCTAATACGTAAAATACGAGCTAAGTAAGTCCTGAGACTTACCTCGTCCCAAACGCTAACTCACACAACGCTCTCGCTTCCCTTGGGAAGAAGCGTACAACCTGCTCACAACAAGATATCCATCAAAACCCGCTCAACTCAAGAAGTCTAAGACTTCTACACAAATGATCTACGCAAGATCAGTTGACTCTCATTCTAGGACCGCATCCTAGAATCTATCATACTCACATCTCACTCAACTCATGAGGAGATCTCTCCACAGCCTACTAACTCTCATATGATCATACTCAACAGCCAAGAACAACGTAAAAGCCTAGAAGGTCCATCATTCTCAACATTTTCATAATCATCACTACATCGAGCCTTAAGGGCACCTAGGTTCACAACCACGAAGTGGCATTTCAAACTACTCTAGATCCATCGTAGGCATGCTACTAACATGATACAACTACAAACTTAGAAAGGAACGAAGGGGAAGGGAGAAGAGGAACCTACTGTCGAAGAAACGCAACCGCGGAGTCAAGTTGGCGCCCCGGCGGAGCAGACGCCGCCCCTGCGGAAGGCTGGCGCCGCCCCTGCGGCCCTCTGGCGGAGCAGGAACCGCCCCTGCGGTGGCAGGAGCCGCCCCGGCGGTCTAGGCCGCCCCTGCGGTGGCAGGAGCCGCCCCGGCGGTCTAGGCCGCCCTTGCGGCTGTGGTCAGCCGCACCTGCGGCGATCCGGCATCCTGGAGCCCGGAGCCGCCCCTGCGGCTGTGCTGGCCGCCCCTACGGCCGTGCTGGCCGCACCTGCGGCGGGCCGCTCCCGCGGTCGTGATGATCCGCCCCCGCGGTTACGCTGCAGAAGCTCGTCTTCTTCGTCTCGATCGTGGATCCTTGGCTCTAATGTCCTCCTTTCCTTGCTGGGTCTTCTCCAAACGCCAACCAATGGTGTTAGACTCCTCTCCACGACCTAATCGAGCTAAGAACACATGCATGTAAGGATTTGAGCAAAAACTTCTCAAGATCTTCATCCATGGCCATGGATGAAGGAGGGAAAAAGAAAAGGATGATCAGCTAAAGAAGATAGGGGAGGGAGAGGAAGGAGCTTACCAAACCAAATCTGGAACCTCTCCAAGTTGTCCACATTCCAAGAGTTGCAAGAGATTCAATCACAATGGAGAAAGAGCAAAGAGAGCCAAGAGAGGAAGAGGGAGATGGGAAAAGAACGTGAAAGAGAAGAGAGGAGAGAGAGAGGGGGGACAAGGGCTGCAATGTGGGGAGAGGAGCTGACCTCTTGTCACGTCACCACGGAACGAGGGGTCGGAAATGACCCCTTGTCACTTCGACTCGGAACGAAGGGTCCGAAAGCGGAAAAAAAAAGGAAAGACGACGGGTCGGCTCGGAATTTTAGGAATAAATTCCGGCACTCGGCACCTCGTGCCTGCGGGAAGATCTATAAAACGCTCTAAGTCCGGAATAAAATTCCCGGACGTTACAAGAGGACACAATGTGAGGAAATTAACGAAAGAAGTCGAGACCTTTAACCGGGTTGGAATGTCTCGATTGGAATGTCTCGATTGTGTTTCAGATGGTGGACACAATGTCTCGATTGGAATGTCTCGATTGTGTTTCAGAGGACACAATGTCTCAGATGGTGGACAAATTGGAATGTCTCGATTGTTTTTCAGATCAGGACAGAGGACACAATCTCGGACCCGATCCCGTCGAGACCTTTAACCGGGCCCGTATTTTGGCCTTGGCAAGAGATGGAGATGAGGCACAGTGTCTGGGACTTGGCGGAGTTCACCCTGGAGAATGGAGGAAGTGAAGGTGATTGAAGATGATGGTGGTTTGTTTTTAATGGAGGAAGTGAAGATGATTGAAGATGCAAAGGGGATTTGGCTACCAAATTTCCTTCCGAGGAGCCTGTTCATCACTTTCTTGCATAGGAAAGTGATCGGGATCAATCCGACACCAGCGATGTTTATTGATGAGGTTTGGCATGGCTTTTGGCTGAGACAAAAACACTAAACACTAGTGTTTAACCGCATTATCCACCAAACACTCTTTAACGTTTTAAAACCCTTATCACTAGTGTTTAGGACAAAACTCTCAGCAAACACTCAATAACACTAAACACTAGTGTTTCAAGTGTTGCTGCCAAACACAACCATAAATGATTATGCATAAGTTATGATTACTGAAGTTCTTACATCGAAAATGGGAGCATTCGAACCTAATATATAAGGTCGGTGAAATACTCCTCTTATTACCAATTGATTTTAGGATGAAACCATGTTATGTTTATGTGTAAGGTTTGGACCTAATGCACATATATGTTAGTATGCACACGGCTTTCGCTCTATGATATATATGTATCGGACTTTGACAATCAAGAATAACCTCTCTAACATTATATATACTAACACCCTCTAACCACTTCTGGTTACTTGCAATATTGACCCTTATATTATACTATATTCTATATCCCCTCTTAAATTAAACTTGGTGCTGATGAAGCAACAAAGCCCAACTTAATAATTGTGTAATTGTTTTGAGATATTTTGTGCGTTCATAAAAATTTGAATTCTCAATGATATAAATTGCAGATTTGCTATCACATTGAAGAAGAAGTGGTAGAGATACTAGGCAATGGAGTTTAAAAGTCAAGCTCTCTATCCATACTAATTCATTGTTGCTTTAGATAATTATCTATACTCATATTCAACAAAAAATTTAGAAATCATGAGTTGTTTTTGTGTCCTCCATAATACAAGATGTGTACCAAGAAAGACACATGTGAGAGCCCTTTTCTTTCGGACCGAGTCTTGGTCCTTAGCCGAGATTGGCTTGGCCGAGATTGGTCTCTCCGCACCCGCGGGCCTGACTGCCGCCCCTGCGGGTTTCTGCCCCTCGGGCTCATGGAACCGCCCCTGCGGTTTCCGGCGGCTGCAGCCGGTTTTGTTGATCCTTTGACCCATGGTTTACTCTTTCGTTGCCTTCCTCTTTAAGTCTTTCCCTTGGCCGATGAGCAAGGGTTCCTCACTCCTTTCCAGCTTACCACGTTCTTCTTGCTTTCCCTTTGTTTCTTCTAGATCTTGGGTGATTCCTTCTTGGTTTTGGAAGAGTTTGATGTGGCTTTGATGATGATGATGCTAGTGATATGTGTTGATGTGCTTGGAAGCCAGTAAGGGTGTTTGGTGATCGGTTCCTAGTTACCCACAACAGTGGTAAGCTTCCTTCTTCTTCTTCTCTTCTTTCTTCTTCCTTGTTCTTCCTTCCTTAGTTTAGGATTAGTTGTTTTGGACATAGGATGATGTTGGAATGTGTATGTTGTTGCATGTGTGTGAATTTGGATTGGAATAGACATGATTTGATCACGTGAAGAGCCGAAGAGAAGCCGCGGGATCACGTTCTGCACTGTCGCCACCCCCGTGCCTAGAAGCCGCCGCCCCTGCGGAAGCTGTGCCGCAGCGCCCGCACCAGCGTCAGCGCCTTGCCTGTGTTGCCTTCGTCCCGTGTCACCGCGCCTGCGGCTGATCCCTGCCGCGCCTGCTGGTTACCTGTTCCGCTCTTGCGTCCCTTGATCACGCAGGTGCGTCTTGTCCCGGGACTACCCATAGTTGGGTAGCTCCTTTCCTTTCCTAGTATATGGGAACTAGTACCATGCTAGGTATCAGTTTATGATGAGTATGATATAGATATGCTGGTTATGGCCTTGAGGTTTACGAGTTGGATATGATCCTTATGGATCCCTCGGGTATAGGTGTGACCCCTTTGTGTGATAGGAGTTTGATATATGTATGTATGCCTTGTATAGGCCGTGTTGTCCTCCAGTTTGAAGTGGATCAGTCGGAGAGTTGATCGTGGTTGAGTTTACTTCTGAGATTGAGGTAAGTCCATAGGACTTACTTAGCTGCCATCCTTATATTGGATGTGTGCTTGAGTGATGTTTGTTATATGCTTTATAGCATGCTTTATGTTGGTCACCGACCTATGTTATATTGACCGCCCATTGTAGTGGTTGTGACAACTTACCTTTCATCCCGTAGTGGAGTCTGGAAAGTTCTATGTAAGCTAGTTAGTTCTGGTATACGGGAAGGGCACCTACCACTCAATATGGTATACGGGAAAGTGCGCTGATACCACTCCAACTAGTTATTGCATGCAGAGGCGAGGATTATATTCATTCCTCGTGTCACGTATTTTCATATACTGATTTATATACTCTTGAGTGATTAACGTTATAAAGATAATAAATCGGGTAAATGTGTGATATCATGATAAGGTGTTAATATTATTGTGATTGTGCTCTAGCATCTTCTTATATATGTGTATGGTTAGCTAACGGTTTTATACCGTGTTGTAGATCCTTTGCAGGTTAGGAGAGCTGCAGAGTGATCCAGAGGGGTGATCTGCTGAGGGTTCCGTACACTAGGCGATATCGTGGGATTTTGGGTTATTTATGTTGTAGGGTTTTCTGTTTGACTTTGTACTCAGCAGTACCTTGTATCATCCTTTTGATATGTGTGTGTGTGTATGTATATATATATATATATATATATATATATATATATATATATATATATATATATATATCAGTTTTATGTTTTGTTTTAATCTATTGGTGCCTTGTTGTAAGATTCAGTGAATTTGTTGTCAGGCTAGGGTCAAGATCCATTGTGAGACCCTAGCCCAGTAGCACTCCGAATCTTACGGATTTGGGGTGTTACAACACAATACCCTAAAAGGGATCGAGCAGTGAACACATAATTTTCCCGATCTACATCACAAAATCCTATAAGAGTGGTATCATTTTTGTTGGAAAATAGTGGCCTAAATAATGAGTATCTTTGAGATACTTAAGCACATGTTGAGCAAATTGCCAATAAGGCAAACGGTGAGAGCCTGTGGACTAATTCAAATGTCGAATAAGATTATACGGTAGATTAAGCATTTTTGTTAGTTTAAGCTTATAGTTAGTCTTTTGGGTAGAATATTGAGTAGTTTTATAAAACATGAAAATCTATTGAAAAAACAAAATAAAAGTGTTTATTAAGTAAAAATTTATGAGTAGATTTGTATGGTGAATTTACCAATAATAACAAGTGCTAAAAATAATAATAAAATATTTAAATGATTTTTAGAAATTGGATTAAAATTATGAAAAGCTATCTATAAAGCTAATAGAAAGAGATTGCAAAAACTTATTAAAAAAAAACTTTTTAATAATCTACCAAATAATCTAGCATTACCAAATAATAAATAACTTTCAATTTTTTTAAAACTCCATAAAAAACATCTACCAAACACCCTCTAAGATAAAGCATGCCTCGTCATGTTAAGGAACATAAGTCATCCAACTAAATTTCTACACTTCTCAAGATCATTAAATAATAAGTCATCTTGATCAAATGGCAACTTGACTACTTGAGACCATTAGGTATTGGAAATGCAAATGATTGACAACCAAATCATTTTCATATTTTGATGACATTATACATCTTGGGAGTACAACGATGATCCAACCGTCAGTTGTATGAACAAAAGTAAGAATTTCTAGTGATGAATTGAAGATGAAGGTTGACACTGAGAAGGATGAGGGAGATAAAGAGAAACTAACTTTGTGTAGTAAACCGCGTAAAAAAAACTCGGGTCGTGCTTGCCAAAAGGTGTTTTTGTTTCGTGCAGGTTATATCCATTTTCTCATGTCACCATATATAATCCAATATATTATGATCTTATACATCATTTGGTTTCTTTTAGGCGAGATCCATGAGTTCATGAAACCATACATAATTTCGGCTATGGGTGGCTTGAGGGATGGTCATTACTAATATAGATCCCTCGTGACATTGTAGGCTATTCAAAAGATGAGTATTTGATCGTACGAAAGGAGTTGACTTTTGAGTTGTACTTAAGGAAGACCTTGTATGCAAATGTGAATAGGTCTATTTCAACTTATTTTATCATATATGTTTAGGTTCATTCAACTTATTTATTACTCTTCACAGACGTCTTATTTCAATCCAAATGAGACGATCATTAACAACGTATATTAGACACTTTTGCTCCACAACATTAGATGGAGATCCCTATCATCGATCTCCCAACAACAACATATTATTGATGCATTGTTGTTTGCATTAGGAGGATGCCAAAGACTTACTTACCGATGACCATCATTGTTGAGAACCAAAGTCCACCGACAAAAACTTGTGCCATAGCCCTTGTTGGGGAACACATTTTGAACCGGTGAGTTACAATCTAATCGAAACTTGGTTTTATTGTTCCCTTTTTTTACTAACTCTTTCATTGCGGTATACCCGACTTATACAAACGGGGGCGATCTAGATCGAGGAGAAACTTCAACTACCCCTTCTTGGTCGTTCGAGACGGATCAAACAGTAGAATATTTGATGGGGCTTTAGAATGGATGAGGAAGCGTACGGTCGATCCGATCTAGGTCGATCGAATCATCCACGAAGTGGAGCGGGATAGTTGATCCTTCAAAAGGATCCTCGAGTATGAGTTCTTGGATCAAAGACTAGATCCAAGATAGATATTTGAGGAGGGGGAAGAAGAGTGATGCCTAAACCAAGAGGAGGATTTCCCTTCACTATTCTTGGATTCAAATTAGACATGCTTTACAATGAAGGCCAACACATCCTTATATAGAGGGTGTTGCCTATTTATGGGTCAAAGGGCCAACACAAGTTCATAACGAAAAGCCCAAAAAGGAAAAACCTAAAAGATAAGATCAAAACCTAAAGATAAGATCAAGAGGGAATATTCCACAAGAATATTCCTTCTTTTATTACATAATTAATAAAGAAAAATAACTAAGGAAAATACTCAAAATGGCAAGCTTCATGCCATGGCTAGACATTCCGCTTGCGGGGTCCTCTTAGCCGGATAGACGGATGACCTCACCATCCGAGGGCATATCATTCTCCTCCTCTTGGCTATGAAACGTCCTCGTTTGCACGGTCGGAAAAGAAAGGAGAGACATTGAGAACAAGACCCTTGACTTGAACTTTGGATGCTCATTCTCGGAGTCGGGCGGCTTGGACTTGTAATCTTTCAAGATGATGGTGATGCCGAGCTTGTCAAATGTGTCGTCAAGGCACGGGACCAAGTACCGGTAACGGATTAGTGACGGTTGATGGCGCCGGTACTCCTTGAACTTGTGGACTAAGCCTTTGATGGGTGGCAAGCCGGGTGGTATAACAATGATAAATTCCGGATCGGGCCGCTCAAACTTATAGTACATGTGGATGGTGTCGCCGGTGAGCTGGTCTACCATGCCGTCAAGACCATTGACGGTGCACATTGGGGGCATGCTGACAAGAAGCAAAGGTGAGCCGGGAGGTAAATAATTTGACATAACAAAGACAAACCTCGGAATGGGCGGCTCAAAGTTGTTGTCCATCAAGATTATAATGCCGTTTTCGGTGACGGCTTCGACTTTGTCGGATAGATGGTGTCTTCCTTGTCCTCTTCAAAAGACTCATCATTCGAAGGATTGTCAACTTGAAGTAGAGGTGCCGGTGTGGATTATTCAATGACTTTGCCCAAGGCTTCGACTTTGTCACACAAAGAGGTGACAACCAACTCACACCTTGGTTGTGCCACCGCTTGGTGATCCTTGGGTTGGGCGGCCATCTTGCGGGTAAGACCTCGGGCCTTAAAAGCTTCTAAATCTTGCTTCAATGAAGCGTTTTCTCGGGTCAAAGCATCAAACTTTTGTTGTGCCTTCAAAATTTCTATCTCACGCTTCAAAGCAACATTTTCCGCCTTGGCTAAGTCATACTTTTCTTGAGGACTCAAACACCGTTTTGGGACCACTTTGGCAACTTTTTCTCCACACAATCCAAACGGATCATCATCGTCATGCACCATGATGATTTATGACGCACGACGAAGAACGATGATGAACATATGAAGAACAACTCAAGAAAGTTCAAAGAAAGTTCAAGAACATTCAAAGAAAACTCAAGAACATTCAAGAAGGAGTAGTTGAAGTTTCTCCTCGATCTAGATCGCCCTCGTTTGTATCAAATTGGTATCAGAGCAAGGGATCGAGGTCAAGTTCTTCAAAATCGCAAGCTTCATACCATGGCTAGACATGCCGCTTGCAGGGTCCTCTTAGCCGGATAGACGGATGACCTCACCATCCGAGGGCATATCACCGACCCTCTAGGTTTGTCTCTCGGAAGATTCACCTTTACACCCTCCACTAATCGGATGGACACATCATCATGACTCCAGTGTGGATGGATGGGACGCGTCTTTCATTGAGAGGATACAAGCATATATAATGACCTTTGACGAATTGAATGCCCACCAATTAGGACACAAGTAGAAATCAACTGAATGTTTTGGTTGAAGTTATGATAAACTACCTTTTGTAGTGATAAAAAAATGTATATGTATCGGTCTTTATATCATCCAAAGTTTGGCTCCATGTTATCAAAATGCCTAAAAATCGGTCCTTATATGATAAACTTCTTTTTGTTGTTATAACTTTGTAATAAATTTTTATTGAAATATAAATTTCACTTACAAAACTTTTTTGAAAATATATAATTCACTCAAGTTGTAAAATTGCCCAAATAACCGTCTTTGTATAATACAAAGTAGTCAAAAAAATGAATAATGTCAAACATATCTAACACGACTTAATTAGGGAAAATACACAATGCCAAAGGAACCTAACACACAAGAGTCAAGAGAAATACATTGACAAGGAATCTCTTTGTTCGTCAGAGTTCATAACTAACGTGCATTTTCAGTGCGCATCAGTGTACACAACTGACGTGCAGTCTCAGACTGTCGGTGCGCATCCGCTATGCATTAGTAATTCCAATGCTTTGTATTTAGTCATCCAATTGTCCGTATACGTCTCATTCACATAAAATCATCATATTAATATATATATATATATATATATATATATATATATATATATATATATATATATATATATATATATATATATAGGGTCAGGATCCGGTAGGAACGACTCTTAGAGTAGGGAATAGGAACCCCTATGATCTGTTGGATTAAAAATTGTACGCTCGTGATGGGAGATGCATAATAAGCTTTCCAAGGTGAGAATCACATGATTGTTCAATATTCATTATTCATTCATTAAATAAGGAAATCAGATTTTTTTATTTTTGGGGTGAATATATTATTATGACTTCCAAGCTATCCCAAATTAACGTTCAATTAATTGCTTCCATTGACTAGTTAAAATTTTTGTTGAACAATCACAATATTCTGAAATTCGTCTATTAATATAGTCGTTAATATTTGGTTCAAATTTGTATTGCCTCGTTAATATAGTGGTCGTTATTTTATGATTTATAGTAGTCGTTAAGTGTTTTAGTATTATACTCGTTAAAATTCATCTATTGATATGGTCGTTAAAATCCGTTAAGTGTTATAGTGGTCGTTATTTTATAATTTATAGTAGTTGTTAAATTTTTTCATGTATTATACTCGTTAAAATTCGTCTATTGTTATGGTCGTTAAGTGTTTTAGTATTATACTCGTTAAAATCCGTCTATTGTTATGGTCGTTAAAATCCGTTAAGTGTTATAGTGGTCGTTATTTTATGATTTATAGTAGTCGTTAAATTTTTTCATGTATTATACTCGTTGAAATTCGTCTATTGTTATGGTCGTTAAAATATAAATTAATCAGTAAAATATTAAAGTAAAATATTAAGATCTATTATAGGAAATACAATAACTTTATCAATGACAATATCAAAATTACCATATATATTGTTTAATCTTCGACGTTCATACTTATCAATCATACGGTTAATAAATGTTCCTATATGATCCTAACTCTCTCTCTCTCTCTATATATATATATATAATTACCTTCTCTCAATAATATATTGGAGACAAAGATCAAAGAATACACAACTGAAAAATATGGACACAAATTCCAAATACTTCCACTGTATTGCTACTAGAAGAAGAAATCGAAAACAACTAAAGGAGCTCACAACCAACATAGGAACTATCCTAAATTTTAAATCCGAAATTCGACTAGAAGTAAAAAAAAAAAAAAGGAATTCTAATGTAAATTCGCCAAAATCCCGATAAACCAACATCTCCTTGACGAGAAAATTCAACTCATCAAAACCAAAGTCAGCCCTGAGGAAAATCTACGCCTAACAAAAACCCCCTCTAATGAAGAAATTAGAAATGTCATTTTCGACATTGGATGTTATAAATCACCATGACCCGACGGTATGCCTACTGGTTTCTATCAAAAATATTTGCATATAGTGGGTACAAACGTCTCAAAAGCGGTAAAAAAATTTCTTAGGAGCGGGAAAATGCTTAAACAAATTAACCATACTTTTATAACCATGATCCCTAAATCGGATAACCTCACAACAATTAACCACTTTAGACCAATAAGTCTTTGCTTTATAATTTACAAATTTATTTTTAAAATAATCACGAGGAGAATGAAAGCCGTCATGCCTAGACTCATCCACCCCCTACAAGGAGCCTTTGTGGCCAAGCGATCTATTCATGACTATATCCTCATTGCACACAAAATATTCCACTCTTTTCGTTCCAAAAAGAGCAAGAAGGGTGTGTTGTCATTAAACTCGATATGGAAAAAACATATGACCAAGTCAATTGGGAATTTATCTTATGCATTCTCAAAAAAATTGGGTTCAATGAAAAATTTGTAGGATGGATCAAGGAATGTATCTCTACAGTTTATTTCTCTATCCTTGTTAACAATGGTCCAACCGATCAATTCTTCCCTGAAAAGGACTTAGACAAAGAGACCCCTTATCACCTAATCTATTCATTATGGGAGCCGAAATTCTAACACAAATGCTACAAGATCACTATAATAATTACGACAACCATATTGGTTTCTCTGTATGTAGATAAACGTCGCCTATCCCAGTCTTATCCTTCACTGACGATATGATCATTTTCGCTAAGGCAAATATGGCTTCTTGGCAAAGAACAAAACAAATTTTTGAAATGTATTGCTTTGTATCAGGACAAAAAATCAACTTCCATAAATCGGCTTTCCAAACTACTAGGAACACAAGTGAAAGTACTATTACCCAACTAAAAAATGTGTTGGCTATGTTCCACACCACAAAACTCGACAAATATCTTGGTTGTCCTATTAATAATGGAAGAGTAATGTAAGAGCCTTAGTTTTGGGAGGTAGTTTTGGCCTTAGCCGCCCCCGCGGGTCTGTGAGGCCGCCCCTACGGCTCCCCTGTTGTTCCGCCCCTGCGGCCAGGAAACCCTCCCCTGCGGTTTCCGGCGGTTGCAGCCGGTTTTGTTGACTCTTTTGACTCGTGCTTTACCTTTCCTTACTTCTTCCGTTTCACCTTGCTGAGCAAGGGTTTCATCACATTTCCAATCCAGCTTCACGTCCTTCTTGCTTCTTCTTCTTTCTCCTTGAGCTTGAGTTGGTTTTCCCTTTAATTGGAAGAGTTTTGTGTGGTTTTGTGGTTGTTGTTGAGCTATGTGCATGGCTGAGCTTGGAAGCCAGCTGAGGTGCTTGTGGTGAGCAATTCCTGGTTAGGCCACAGCACTGGTAAGTCTTCTTCTCCTTCTTCTCTTCCTTCTTCCTTTGTTTCTTTCTTCCTTAGCTTAGGATTAGATGTGTTGATCATAGGGTGATGTTGAAATGTGTATGTTTATGCTTGTGTATGAATCTGGAATGATAAAGACGTGATTTGATCACGTGAAGAGTGGAAGAAGACTCGCAGGGCTACGTTTTGCACTGTCGCCGCCCCCGCGCCTGCGCCGTGCCTGCGTTCGCCTGCAGCCTTGTCACCGCGCCCGCGGCTGAGTTCCGCCGCGCCTGCGGGTTGCTTGCTTTGCCCCTGCGTCCCTTGTTTTACGCAGGTGCGTCTTGTCCCGGATCTACCTAGAGTTAGGTAGATCCTTTCCTTTCCTAGTATGAGCGGTAGTAGCATGCTAGGTACGAGTATGAGGATAGAATGAGGTTGAGTACGGTATCGTTTATGCCGGTTACGGAATTAAGGTTTACGAGTTGGAATATGATCCTTATGGATCCCTTGGGTCTAGGTGTGACCCTGTTATGGATATGAGTGTGATATATGTGTTATACCTTGTTTAGGCTGTGTTAATCTCCAGAGCGGAGCCGTTTGAGTTTGAGTCTGAGACTTCGAGGTTGAGGTAAGTCCATAGGACTTACTTAGCTGACATCTCTATATTGGATGTTGCATGAGTGGTGTATGTTTATGCTTGTTAGCATGTGATACTGGTATTACCTACCTATGTTTAGTACGCGCCCACTGTAGGGTCGTGACAACCTAGCCCCGTCATCCCACTGGGAGACTGGGAGGTTCTCTGCGGAAGGTCCAGATCTGGTACACGGAACGGGCACTGTCTCCACTCCCTTAGGGTACACGGAGGAGTAGTCCCGATTGACCACTCCGGCTGGCAGTAGCACCGAGAGGCGAGGGTTATATTCCTCGTGTCACATATATTCATATTCAGATATATTTATACGATTAAGTGACTGACTTATTAAAGATAATGAACCGGGTAAATATATGAACGCATGATGATGTGTTATGTTTCCTTATGTGTGTTTGTACTCTTGCATCTCTAAATATATGTGTATGGTTAGCTAACGGTTTTATACCGTGTTGTAGATCCTTTGCAGGTTAGGAGAGCTGTAGAGTGATCCAGAGGGGTGATCCGCTGAGGGCTCAGTACACTGGGATTATTATCGTGGGATGTTGGATATTTGATGTACGGATATATGTTTCCTTTGTACTCAGCGGTACTTATGTACTACCTTTTGAGATTTATATATCAGTTTTATGTTTTGTATTTAATCTATCGGTGTCTTGTTGTAAGATTCAGTGAACTTGTTGACAAGCTAGGGTCAGGATCCATTGTGAGATCCTAGCCCAGTAGCACCTCGAGTCTTACGGATTTGGGGGGTTGCAAGTAACAAAAGAGAAATTTGGTGAAATTAACCTTAAATCAAAACAACTTCTAAAAGGGAAAGAAAACTCTTTATGACAAGAAGGGAGGAATACTCTCATAAAACATAACTTGGCTACTAAATAGACCTTTGTTATGCAGAGTTTTATGCTACGAAACCATAATTTGGATGAACTAGAAAAATATACAAAAAATTATTCCGGAATAAAAGAAACCAACACAGACCTATCATAAGTTGGGATTCAATATGCAAATAAAAAAAGAATGGCGGTCTGGGACTAAGGAAATCTATTATCACAGATTAAGCGCTACAAATGAAACTTGTATGGAAAATTCTAGCGGAACCAAACAACATATGGGTTAGAATCATAAACAAAAAATACCTGAAAAACCAAAATATTTTCCATTGCCAAAAGAAAGGATTAGAATCGTGGAAATGGAACAACCTTATGAAACTTAAAACTGAATTAAAAAAAGGTATTATATAGCAGGTCGAAAATGGAAATACCATCAATTTTTGGCATGATAATTGGGTAACAACGACACCACTCATAAAAATGGTCCAAAACACCAATTAGATCAACACAAGTATCACTTTATCAACAACTCAAAATTTTGGATGCAAGCAAAACTGATAGCGAGCTGCAAAATATCATCAACCCATAAACTAGATAAAAAAAATAAAAGAAACAATCATTCTCAAAAATGATCTTCAGGACAAGTTATATTGGAGATTTAGTAAAAACGGTTGATTCTCTACTAAATCTGCTTTTGAAATGATTGAAGATGAATTTGGCTCCCAACCAACTAATTCTTGTGAATGGATTTGGAATCTTGATACCCAACCTAAAAGCAAAACTTCATTTGGAAAATGTCTGTAAACAGAATTTCAACAAAAGAAAAACTTGATGAAAGAAGGATTGCCGTTACAAGGCACTGTGAAACTCTACAACCATCACTTGAAGGACTTATCTCACCCGATCATTGAATGCCCTTTCACTAAATAGATCATTAACAAACTTGATATAACAATCTTGAATGATCTTAACAAAATAAGAATCCAAAATAAATAAAAAGTGCATGAAATCCTACAAGAAGTAAAAAAACAAAATTGGAATAAACAAGTTCGCATATTTCGCTACTATATGGTAGAGTATTTGGTTTTTCATGAACAAAATTATCTTTAATAATAAACCTCTTGGCCCGGATAATAAGATTGTTACATTCATTAAAAACCAAATCCACAACTTGAAAACCAAAATCAATGACGGAGAGGATTATGATATTAAACAGAAAAACAACACAAATACGATAAAAAGGAAATTAAATACATAATATTAAGTGGGATAAACCAAAACCGGGTTTTCATAAATTTAAATTTGACGGTTCAAAACTCAATTTGGGTGTAACATCCATTGGTTTTGTGATTCGAAATCACAATGAAGAAGTTGTTAGCCTTGATGCTAAGAAAAATAACTTAAACTCGGTTATAAAAGCTGAACCTTTCGCTCTTAAGGCTGGTTTACAAGAGGCAATTAGATTGTAGATCAAAAAGATTGAAATCGAAGGTGATAATCCGTGTGTTATCAGGGCACTCCAAAGTTTGTGGAGTTGTCCATTGGATGTCGAGATGATTGTATCCAACTCCATAGTGAATCTTTGTTTTTTTTGACGAAATCCAGATCAGAGAAATAAACTATGCTGCCGACCGATTGATCCATCTGGGAATCTCGATCCCCAACACCAATTTTTCTGATGATTTCTAACTTCATGTTCTCATCCACAATGATGATTTAGGTTGGACTATCTCTAGTAGGTAACCATCCGCAAGAAAGACAAAGAATATCAGGTGGCAAAAACCAAAAGTGAACTTTGTTAAACTTAACTTTGATGCATCATTGAACAACTCTAAACAATTTTCCTTTGGCTTCATCATTCATGATTATCATGGCCACTCGATGGCTCACGGAAAAGGGAAATATAATGCGGAATCAGTTCTTGAGGCAGAAGCTTTCGCTCGGTGGGAAGACCTACAAAAGGCCAAACAGTTAGGGATTTCGGCTATTGAGATGAGGACAACCTGATGTTGATCAATTCGATCAACCACACTTGGAAACCTCCTTGGGAGACTAACATTGTAAAAGCTAGGATTTCTTAATCCTAATTAATGATGATTAACTTAATCATCGATAGTAATTGCCTCAAAACTCGCAAATAGTGCGTAAATGACGAATATGAATTCCACCATTATGTTCTTGACGTAATTTTTGACTTGTGAGGAAAATTTCACCTTTCCTCCAGGAATAATTTTTACCATCTGGTGTTATTTGGAGCATTTGAGAGCTCCAATTAATAAAACTGCAATTGAGAGAAATGATTAGGAGATCGGATATGTCCTAGATGTAAAATACTATGAAAAGGCAAAACGGCCAAAAGATTCGCTATTTTGTTTCTTAGCGGCTAAGAAATGCGGCTTAAGTTACGCGTTTTCTGAGAAAATTGTGAAATTATTATCCACACAATATTCCAGATTTATCACTCCAATTTCGAGAAGTTTGGAGAATGGGCTCAAACCGCCTTCGGAACGGTAAAAGGATAATTATCGACTTCGCTAAAGGATAATTATCGTCTTCGCTCTAAATAGCGGAAATTCATTATTAATTCATTTCATTTCACATTTCATCGTAAAAGCTCTGATTTCTCTCAACCTTCAAACTCAGATCTACTCTTCGTTTGTAATCCGATTTCAATTCCGTTTCAGGTTTCGGATTCCTCTATTCATTCTCTTCATTTCGGTACCAACGTTTCGCGTTTCCATCGAATTTAATGCTAGGTCCTGCATATCCCTTACCCAACCGGTTCCGTCGCTCAATTTCCGGTGGATTTAGTGGTGTTCGAGCGTAGCCTTCGTCGTTGTGATTCCGAATCTTCTTTCGGTTCGTCAATTGGGTTAGTAATGAATAAGTTTTGAATTTATTCTTTCCGTATTGCGATTTGGTCTAAATTGACCTTAGGCTTCTCAAAATGGATAAATGGAAGTTCCATTATGTTCGTTTAATTATTATGATGATCTTAGGCTATTTGAATGACGAGATCTAATAACAGGTGGTTTTGAAATTTGCCTTCGGGCAAAATGTTATGCTGCCGAAATTTAATTAATTAGTTAAAGGATTTGTTAATTAAATTAATATTCGGGAAACGTTGTAAACCTAATTAAATTCAAAGGAATGAATTTAATTTGCCTTCGAGTAGTAGACTAACTGTAGGTTGACTTGGTTGTTTGCAAATTCTCAGGTTAGTCTTTGGACTTACTTAGTCTTTATTTGTAGAGGTTACTACCTCAGAGATTCGAATTGTGTGACATTATTTTTGTTATGAAAGCATGATGAATGTGATACCATGATGATTGTGATATTTGTATGAAATGTTGAGCATATTGTGTGGTATAATTATCTTGAGACAATGTTGAAAGTGTATGAATAAACATGCTCATATATTGTTATGGTATATATATATATATATATATATATATATATATATATATATATATATATATATATATATATATATATATATATATATATACATATATGTGTGTGTGTGTGTGTGATACATGTGTTAACTATGATGTGTGGTAATGTGTGAAAAGGTTATATTAATTCAAGTGGAATTAACAATGTGTGGCATATAGCTAACGGACAAAGATGTGTGAACACATGTGATATGTGTATGTAAGAACGAGCCTGTAATCATATATGGTCATAGCCCATATGGGGCGAGGCACATAAGTGCACCGGCTACACCCATGGACTTGGGTAAGAATGCCGTATTAGCCTGGACTGGCGTTATCTTGGATTGGCAATAAGACTCTTTGAGTCGTGGCAGGGATTCCCTCAATACTAGGAGTGGAGGATGCGACCGTTGCGAATAGGATTTGCCTGCTATCATGGGGGTACAAATATAGGGATTTGCTCCACGGGGCGATCAGAGTGCAAATGAATTAATAAGATAGTATCACCGACCTATAATAAGCATATAAATGAATGTTCTAGGCATAGGTGCATGTGCATATAGTATGACTAGGTTGATGTGTTGCATATATTGTATATGTGTTTAGTAGAATCTCTCGTGGACATAATTATGATCTTGAACTAACGGTTTATACCGACGTCTTTTTAGGTATTCCTGCTCATAGGGACGCTGCAGGGACGTCAGCTGCTGGAAGTGGTCCGTCAGGACAGTGATCTCACAGGGGTTGGTTTGCTTTATTTTGAGTTTCCCACTTGTTGGCGGAGGTGTACACTTGCCGGTGTGCAGCGTTGTCAAATGTTATTTTTGCAAGAACGGTGGTTGTGTTTTTACAGCTATAATGCTTATGTTGTCGTTTTGGGTGCATATGCATGTGCATGGTTTTGTTATGTAAACTTTTGTACAACAGGTTGAATGTTTTCATTATTTGTCCGTGCTTCTTGTTGTAAGGTCCTATAAGTGATGTTGTTGTTAGGCTAACTAATGGGATCCACTATGTGGTCCCTAGCCAAGTGGCGACTTGGGTTATAAAAAACTCGGGTCGTTACAAACATGATAATTCCAAACATCTCCGTCACCATCTCAGGCTTCTCTCGAGCAAGCACCACACACATGTTCAGGGAAATCAACACGGTAGTGGACAAACTCGCAAAACACGGTTTTTCTGCCACTGAAGATCAGATATCCCAAACGATGTGGTTGTACTCATCCGTAAGGATGTTGTAGGTCGGCCGTTGTCTAGATATTGACCCACCTATTCTGCTTACCTTGTATCAAAAAAAAAATCTAACCGCTTTAAATTTTTTTAAAAAATAAAAAAATAACTAATTTATTAATTAATACAAAGCAAATAATTTGAAAAATCACCCCATTAAAAATAGAGAAATTTACCCAAAACCACCATTAATAATCCCTCTTTAGCGACAAACCACCCTTTATAAATTTTTTAGCATAAAACCACCCTTAATATTCATCTATTTACAATAAACCACCGCTATGACACATAGCCGCCCTTAATTTTTAAACTTTGCAATTAACTACCCCATACTAATAAAATTACATCAAATAATTTAAAATTGAAGCATAAATAAGGTAAATTTTCATTTTTAATATTATATCATAATTAGTTTCAATATTTTTAATTAGGTGTTAGAATTTATAATAGAAAATTAATAAATTAAAATAATATATTATTTTTCATGTACCAACAATAATCCAAAATTTAAAAATTATTAACTCGTACAAACTATCGCCTGATAAACTAACAACAAAAAACTACGAAAACCTAAACCTATATATATTTTTCTTTTAAATAGATTGTTTTGTGCCTTTATACTTTTTTTTAGTGAGACTTTTCCATAACTATTTTGGGAATATTAACCTCTAACTCTTTCCATAACTTTTAAAATTTTTTTAGGATTTTTCAAAATAAAAATGGTCATAATGACGTGATTATTAGTTAGTTAAAACAAGTGAAAGTTTTTTTAATTTAAAATTTAAATCCGAAACCATATCATCGATTTAACCAGAGTCGAGACTCGAGAATCGAGACCATATAAGAATTAGTTTTGTAGGCTATAACTTCTATACGAGTTAGTAGTTTTAAATTTTGAATTTATATTTGACATATGGTAATAATTTATATTATTATTTTTAATTATTTTTCAATTATAAATTTTAATACTTAACAAAACTATTGAAACTAATTATGATATTAATTTTGATACTATAAATTTACCTTTTCTATGCTTTAATTTTAAATTAGTTAATGTAGTTTTAACTTGTATAAGGTGGTTAATTACAAATATATATAAATTAAGGGTGTTTTTATGGTAACAAATTTATAGTGGGTGGTTGATTACAAATAGATTAGTATTATGGGTGGTTTTATGCTAATTTTTTTATAAAGGGTGATTTCTTACAAAATAGGAATTATTAAGGGTAATTTTGTGTAATTTTCTCTTAAAATATGTCATTTTCAATGTAGGGGCTTTCGTTTTCACCCGACTAATAACCAAACGGACCATAAGATTAAGATACGTTTGTAACCTTTTGTATACCCAAAACAAGATAGGGGTTCACTTCTCTGATAAAATAAAAATATCTCCACTTGTGTAATCAATCAGCCGCCGCCCCCACCCCCACCGCATTCAGCCTCTCCCGCCTTGCTCCCCAAGGTATATCGCCCTTTTCTCTTCCACCTCTCTCCCTTCATATCTGCCCCCCAAACCCTAGAAGTATATCTATATTTCACCTCCATTTCTCATCGATTTCTTCTCTTTTGCAGACTTTTTTGAGTTTCGATTTGTTTATTTACCTTCGCAATCGTCGTTTTATCCTCATGGCGACAAGTAAGCTTAGTTTCTCATCTTTTTTCTTCAGTTTCATGCGTTCTAAGTTGCCTGCTAAACAGACACTAAAACCCTAGAAGTATGTTCCTTTTACTGTTAAAAAATTATTGACTTACTGTTTTTAATTTGTCTAGGGCTTCAATTTGAGAACAACTGTGAAGTTGGCGTTTTCTCTAAGCTGACTAATGCCTATTGTTTGGTTGCAATCGGAGGATCTGAGAGCTTCTACAGGTTTTAGGCTTGTTATTGTCACTTCTGTTTGTTCCTTTTTATTGGTGTTCTTATGCCCAACCTTAATCTTACTTGTTTGGGATTACAATGGATGATTGTTGTTAGCACGTTCGAGGCAGAGTTGACAGATTATATTCCTATTGTTAAGACATCCATTGGTGGAACTCGAATAATCGGACGATTATGTGCTGGTGAGCTTTATGGATTCGCATCGAAATATGAATACGCATATCTGTAATTTAGCGGCTGGCTTAGTGTGTTTATTAACTTAATTGTGTTCTTGGTACTGTCAGGAAACAAAAATGGGCTTCTTCTGCCTCACACCACTACTGATCAAGGTGAGGACATACATGTACAGACAATACGTTTTTGTCTAAGCCAAATCATTATTGTCCTGCTGGGTTTCAGACTAATATTCATTGTGCTTACCTATAACTAAATGGAGCACTAAACTGCTGTGTTTCAAGAATAATGTGTGATGAATGAAAATTTAGCTACCAGGACCATCAGTTATGCTGAAATACTCTAGTATCATTTTGTAGGTGCTCAAAATTGGTTAGAACCTCAAGGGTATAAGTTATGTTAAATGCTGTTCTCTTTGTCTGTGAAGGGTACTAGTCTTATTGTTATTATTGCTACCAAGATATCTGCAAATCAATATGTGTCTTTGACTCTATTCCCTTGATTGATATTTTTATCCTGTGTTTTTATGTTCTTAAAGAACTTCAGCATGTAAGGAACAGTCTACCAGATGAAGTAGTTGTGCAGCGCATTGACGAAAAACTATCTGCTCTTGGAAATTGCATAGCCTGCAATGATTACGTTGCACTTACCCACACCGATCTTGACAAGGTAAATTCTGCTTTCGGAATGATTTTTAATGCCAAATCGCTTAATTATGCTTGTAGTTGCAGATCCTCTCAGTGCTGTTTGCCTGTTTCTAATATTTTTTATAAAACAGTTTTCTCAATGCTAATTTCCTCTCTTTTAAAAATAGAAAGAGAAATGACATGTAAGACAATACTAATTTGCAGAGTGATAGCCGGAAGATTGGAACTTCCGGCCTTGTTGGCTTAGTGAGTTGCTGTCCCACATTTTGGATTGGATAATCTGATGCCTTGGTTGGTAAAATTAGCATATTAGACTGCAATAAGCTAAAATTGTTCTGGAGCTAAGCAAGTGATGAAATAGAGATTGTATTCACAGTTGTACAGAAGTTGACTTGTTTTGCAGTATAAAATTATGTAGATTCAGTTGCCTCTTGAGCCACAATGTCACTCGATAATCTTTGTTTAGCGGCATACAGTGAATGTTCATGTCCAAGTTTTGTTGTTCTGAATTGGTTGTTTTAATTCTTGTGTTATCAGGAAACAGAAGAAATGATTGCTGATGTTCTCGGTGTAGAAGTGTTTAGACATACAATTGCCGGCAACATTCTCGTAGGCAGCTACTGTGCTTTCTCCAACAAGGGAGGACTAGTAAGTATTACAACTAGTATTTAAAAAAATTGCCTTTCTTCGAGTTTTCTGCTCTTTGACAGATCATCCTGTATTATTCACAGGTGCATCCCCACACTTCTGTGGAAGACTTGGATGAACTCTCGACACTTCTTCAGGTTCCCTTGGTTGCGGGAACTGTGAACCGTGGTAGTGATGTCATAGCAGCTGGCTTGACCGTCAACGACTGGACTGCATTCTGTGGGTCTGACACTACAGCCACAGAACTATCTGTCATCGAGAGCGTGTTCAAGTTGAGGGATGCTCAACCAACCGCCGTTGTCGACGAGATGAGGAAATCATTGATTGACAGTTATGTCTAACTGCTTATCAAAATCTACAACAATGTTTCTATTTATACCTGTTTTTCCCCCATCTATCGTCACTCTTATCTGGACTGCATGTTTTCAACGTTGAATGGAGTATTCTAATTATCAACAGAATTTGTAAATGTTTGAAATTCCTTAGGGAGTTTACACATGTTATGCTGGTCAGTAATCTTGACTAAAGAGTAAGGCCATGTGCGGCAAATTTATTGTGTAGATTTTTCATTTTTGTGGAGTTTCATAGTTTTAAAAAGCTTATTAGTTTTTGACATTACAAGTTTATTGAGAAATTTAGATTTTTTGGATATTTGATTAGCTTTTTATGAGTTTTTCAATATAGCTTTTTAATAATTTTTTCACATTTAATCCTTTTGTCAAATCTCTTAATACTATAAAAATATTTTAATATTTGTATATTTTGGTAATTTCACTAAAATCTGCCCTTTTAAGTCTTTTCTTACTAAACTCCAATTTGAACTTTCATTAGGTTTTCAAATTTTAAGAAACTACCTGAAAAATCCTAGCGTTACTGAACACGCACAAAAAACCTAATTGGCCTTAAGTGACCTGATTTGATTAGACAATCACATTATTGTTCAAAGCTTGAAATTGAAAGACAGATGAAAAGGGACATGTTGTAAAGTGACATGTTGAAAAATCTTAGCATTACTGGACATGCCCAAAATATCTTAGCGTTACAAACGTAAGTTAAAGCAAACTATAATCCAAAGACAGATGAAAAGCAACATGTTGTAATATAAACCCGAGGTACATAACCTCTGCATTGAGTTCAAACTTGATAAATGGCTCGAAGTCGAACCTGGACCCTCAAAGATAATCAGTCCCTCCTGCTGCATCCTGCTCTTTCTTCACCGAAACCAAGCTCTCTTGACAATGGAAAACGCGGAGGGTGTTCTTTGCCCAGCTTACATTAAGCTTCTTCAAGCCTTGTGTGATACTTCCACTTACATTAACCTTCTTCATCTCTTGTGTAGTTAAGTCACAACATATGAGTTGTCCATTTCTATCTTCCAAGAAAATTTCACCACTTCTCGAAAACCCTAAAGGAACATCAATCCCATGATAAGGTCCTATTGTAAGGAACTTGATCCAAGACTCCTCCACACCATACTCAACCAAAACCCACACATCAAAGCCTATACCCGTACCCACAAGCGAGTAATCATGTACGAAAGCTAACGAGTTTTTGTAAGACATGAGTTTCCCGCGTACTCTTTTGGATGGAACACCATAATCAGGCAAATGAGTCTTTATAAACACTTATTTGCTCATGTCGAACGAGAATATCACCTTGTCAACATTACGATCCATTTTAAACCAACTAAAGACTCCGTTTATAGAAGGATTAAAAGCCGAGATAGGCAAGTTACCTAATGGTTCAAATTCAGCTTCAACTTTAATAAGCTTCCAAATATCTGACCTCAAACTATAGAGCTCAACATGAGCCATACCATTAGAATCCTTGCACAAATGTCGGAATGACAAATCCTTGTAATCATTCATCTTCGAGTCAAAACCGAATCCAATGCATGTATCCATCGTTTGTTCACGTGGAGGGGCAACATTTGAGCGTGGAAGTACGAGAAACTCCTTGATTGCCGGATTCCACAAAGCTATGGTATCTTTGCCATCAAATAGACAAAACACACCATTACATGGACCCAAAATCTGGATAAAAGGACTCCTCAAATGGATTGTGTTTAGGCTGTGAGCTTCAAATTCGATTGCTTTGTGAGGAAGGAAGGTAAGTACTTGGTTATCAGTATAATGATCAAGACGGCTAACTAAGAGATGATCACGGTTGGTATTCAAGGTGGTGTACTTAGCAATGAAGGTTTGATCACTTATGAGAGTATACCATGATTTTGATACGCACTTGAAACGCGAAAGAGATTTGACGGGAAGTCTTAGTAGGATCATTATAGCAAGATGTTCCGGTAGTTGTTCAAAGATCGCCTTGATCCAATCCTTTGTACCCTTCAAAAAATAAGTTTAACATGATCGATTATATACAAATAGCTTATGATTCTATCAAAGTCCGACACAGACGGACCAAGTAAAGTGGGTCGTGTGCATACGACGTGAGAACTTTATTATCTTCAACAGATTCCGTAGAAATGGAGTTGAGATGAGGGCAATTACATTGGTGAGAAACCGAGGTAGAAATGCATGTCTGGCCTTAACCTTGTCATTTGTGATCTTGGGATGAACATAAAGGTACTCTTTAATCCTTTTCGTTGCATTTCCTGCACGTTATCAAATCAAAATAGAAGTATTTAGAAAGGAGTGTTGATACACAATTAGGTTCCGGTGAAAACCTTTCAAGTTGGTTTTTGACGTGTAATACTTTTGTTCGAGATAGTCTCTTAACATATAAATAACGAAAGTATTCATGAACGAAGTTGATAATCATCTTACATTCCATTTTTTGTAGGTGGATGGCTGAGGATGGTCGCGAGGGGGTAACCGGATGCGAGAAAGAAAGGGTTGCCTAATCGACAAAATAAAACACGGAATAAACAAGATTAGCACAGTACCATATTCACACTCACAACCGCATATATATATATATATATATATATATATATATATATATATATATATATATATATATATATATATATATATATATATAGAGAGAGAGAGAGATAGAGAGAGAGAGAGAAGAGAGAGAGAGAGAGAGAGAGAGAGAGAGGATCATGCAGTAACCTCTCTTATAGTAAGGAATATGGACTTATAATAGCCGTTGGATTAATATAGATGAACGTCCAAGATTTAACATTGTTTATGGTAATAATTAATGAGAATATAATATTGCCTCTAATAGAATTATGATAAAAATATTTAACGACCAAAATTTCTCTATAAAATATAATAACGACCAAATTATGGTAATACATTATTTTCATATTGGGTCGTTATTATATTTTATAGAGAAAATTTGGTCGTTAAAATGTTTTTTATATAACTAATATAGTCATCGTTAAAATTTTGTTGGTCGTTAAAATTTTATAGAGAAAAATTGGTGGTTAAAATGTCTTTTTTCATATTTTAACTACCAAAACAAATTTTAACGACCAATCCTAACAAATTTAACGATCAAATTTCTTATAAAATTTATTAACGATCAAATTTCTCTATAAAATATATTAACGACCAAATATATTAACGATCAAATTTCTTATAAAATATATTAACGATCAATTGCTTCAACGTTTATTTTTGGGATAACCAAAAAATTTTAACGACCAGAATCAAAATTTTACAAATACTAATTTTAACGACTAAAATCAAACACAAATTTTAACGAACTGATGATTTTACAAATACTAACGACCAAAATTTTAAAAAAAATTATAATAACGACCAGAATCAAAAAAAATAAAATTAACGACTAAAAATAAAAAAAAACACTAATTTTGATCGTTAATTTTTTTTAGTCGTTAATTTTTTTGATCATGTAGGAACACTTCAAAAAAAATATTAAAAAAACACAAATTTTGATCGTTAATTTTTTTTAGTCGTTATTATTTTTTTGATTATGGTCGTTATTATATTTTTTTAAAATTTTGGTCGTTAGTATTTGTAAAATTATCAATCGTTAAAATTTGTGTTGGATTCTGGTCGTTATTTTTTTTTTTAATTATGGTCGTTAATTTATAGTATTATACATATTAACGAGTAAAAAAATTAATGATCAATCTTATAATATAAAATTAACGAGCATCCTTCTATATAAAAATTTACTAGTCAATGGAAATCAATTCATTCAACGTTTATTTTTGGGATAGCCCAAAAATAGGATATTTGTTTTCCTAATATGTATATTATTTAATGATTTATTTGTGAAAATTGAACAATCATATGAATCTCACCTATGGAAGCTTATTATGTACCTTCCATCATGTCCGTTCAAATTTTAATCCAACGGATCTTAGAGGTTCCTATTCCCTACTCTAAGAATGGTTCCTATCGGATCCTGACCCTATATATATATATATATATATATATATATATATATATATATATATATATATATATATATATATATATATATATATTTATTTATTTATTGGTATATTAATTTTTTTTTAATTTTTTTAAAAATAAATAAAATAGATTTTTATAAATTAAAATTTGACAGATCAAGACACTCATTGTTATATACTTTAAATTATAAATAGTATATATATATATATATATATATATATATATATATATATATATAAACTACCAGCCTCTATATTTATTTTTTTTAAACTCACTTTAAAATTATTTTATCGTTATTTTTTTAAAAAGTTAATGAATTAATTTCTAAAATCAAATCACAAGAAGGGTAATTTTATTAAATTTGTCTACAAAAAAAATCAAGATCATTTCTGTAAAAATCAGAATATATTTAATTTAGAAATATTTTAAATAAATAAAGATGAATGATGTATATTATTGAAAAGAAATCATAGAAATAATTAATTAATAATTTTCTTATGTGCACATACCTTTTTTTTTAAAAAAAAGTTTTTAATTTATGAAATAATAATAATAATAATAATAATAATAATAATAATAATAATAATAATAGCATAATCTGACTAACTTTATCTATTATACAATTATACTTCACATAAGGATACTGTAGAAAATTATTAACATATAATGTATAATTAAAATAAATTTATAGATTACTAACCTAATTTTTTTAAAAATATTTAAATAATTACTTCAGTTAAAATGATGGTAAAACTAATTTAATGTCATGACATATCAACATAAGCGGTTTTAATTTGTATATAAACTTGAATCATTTACGTACAATAACTTTTTTCTTTCTATATTAATTTACAAACACTTAATACAAGCCATATAATGAGAAAACAACTACGAAAAAAGAAGGTACAAAATAAAACATCATCAAAGATTAGACCTAAAGGGTAAAGAAAACTTACGAAATGGCGGCGGCGGCGGTGGGGGCGGAGGCAGCGAAGAGGAAGCCATGGATGGTGGATCGAGATCTTTGATAACAAAGAGATACAGTTTGTAAAAATTGATCGAAACATTGTCTTGAATTTATATTCTTATATATGCTTAGTAAAATGAGAATGAAATAAGTCATTTTTGGTTAGAGATATTTATATTAATATCAATGATATTTTGAAGATTAGACTGTAATATTGGACATATCAAACTATATGTGCATGCAGTTTTAATTTATGTTCAACGAACATGTAGATTCTTGAGATCATTTTTATTTGTTACTCTTTTAATTCTGTTGAATGTTAAAATAACATTTAATTTGGTTTTATTAAGCATAAGACTCGATTAAATCATTTTTTTTAAACACAAACTGAATTGATATTTAAGAAAATTTAAAGTGTGATGTTTTGTTTTCATCAAGAATATAATTTTAAAATAGGTATATTTTCGAGTTCGTTAATTTTAGGATTCTCAAAATAAATACCGTACAATACGTGTAAGAGTTATGCGTATATTTTATGCACCCGTTTGATGACTAGTAGATTAATTTATAGGTCCGTTTATTTGTGAAATTATAGACTATGGCTGATTTGGGGGAGATTATGCAAAATATTTCTCAAAAATTCCCTTTCTTACCACCCCTATAAATATAAATTATATGCATATCCATTTTAGTAATTTTGCATATACCAACTCTTCTATCACCTCTTTAATACCAAACACCTATCTAATCTATTTTACAGATACACCTTCAATATTTTTACCAATTTTTCATCACTTTCGTCTAATCAATTATCTTCAACTTCAACTTCAACTACAATATATTTATCTTACAAACTTATTTCACGACTAAAGTTTCCCTTGTTGAATCTAGATTAGAATCAAAGCTCACAAGGGTCAATATGCTATATGATTTATATCTTAGAGGCTTACACCGGGTACTATCACTCCGACTATAATCCTATTAATGTGCTTTGAGTATATATTAATTTTATGTATTTACTCCATCTGTATGGGTATGAATTTAACATCCCCACATTTCATATGAAGTATATTTCACGGTTAACTGATAAAAGAGATATATCTCATTTTTATTAAAATAAACTTAAAGGAAAAATCTTTTTTAAAAAAAAATGCAGTTTTTTAATGCATCACAAACACTGAAACACACACATTCATACACAGTTTTATACAAATGTACATAGCAGCAGCTTATATAGAGTAGAAAAACCATATACAAATAGAAGAATATGTGGATGTAACTCAAACATTGAGCTACAAAACCTTTGTATTAAGTTCAAACTCAACAAATGGCTTGATGTTGAACCTTTGAAGGTGATCAGCCCTTCCAGCTGCTTCAGATCCGGTTTTCACTGACACCAAGCTCTCGCGATAATGAAAAACACTGAGAGAGTTTTTCGCCCCGCTTACATTAAGCTTCTTAATCTCTTGTGTAGTTGGTTCATAGCAAATGAGTTGTCCATGGCTATCTTCGAAGAGAAGCTCGCCATTTTTCAAAAGCCCTAAAGGAACCTCAACTCCAGTAAGAGGTCCTATAGTTAAGTACTTAGTCCAAGATTCACTAGAACCATACTCTCCCAATACCCACACATCAAAGCCTTTACCCGTCTCCCCGAGCGAGTAATCATGGATGAAAGTTAACGAGTTCTTGAAAGACACGAGTTTCCCGTGTACCCTTTTAGATGGGATACCGTAATCAGGAAGATGAGTCTTGAAAAACACTTCCTTGTTCATGTCGAACGAGAAAATCACCTTGTCGGCATGATCATCCATTTCAAACCAACTAAAGACACCGTCTATAGAAGGGTTAAAAGAAGACATGGGTAAATTACCCAATGGTTCGAATTCATTTTCAACTTTAATGAATTTCCATCTGTCTGAGCTTAGACTATACAGTTCAGCGTGCGCCATTGCATTAGCAGAGTGTGTACACATATGTTTGAATGCTAGAACCTTGTAATCCTGTGAGTTGGAATCAAAACCGAATCCAATGCATGTATCTAATGTACCTGCATTAGGTGGAGGAATGACGTTGGAGGGTGGAAGGACTCGGAACTCCTTGATTGATGGATTCCATATAGCTATGGTGTTCTTGCCATCAAATAGACAGAACACACCATTACATGGACCCAAAATTTGTACAAAAAGACTGTTCCCTTGGATTCTGTTCAAGTTATGCACCAGACTTCCTGCTGGTTCAAAGGTATCATGAGAGAGGAAGGAAAGAACCTGGCTATTGGAAGAATGATCAAGGCAGCTAACAAAGAGAAAATCACGGTAGCCATTGAATGTGATGTGCTTGGCAATGAAAGATGGATTTCTTATAAGAGCACACCATGATTTGGATACACACTTGAAACGAGAAAGTGATTTAACAGGCAGCCTCAATAGGATCATTACAGCAACATCTTCTGGCAATTGCTCAAAGATCACCATGATCCTATTATCTGTCTACACATCAAAATGTAAAAAGCTTGTAAGATACTGAAGGATAGATATAGTCTTGTGAATACTGATTCAGCAACAACTCAGTTATCTTATAAAAATGTGTCCTTGAATTGTTCATGTGAGAGTTGAAAAAGAGAGAGTTTTATATGCAAATATTTTAGAAACAGCTCATTCTAATATTTAGAGTTATAACCAAGTCTAAGGTGGTCACATAAACAATTTATATATGCAAGCAAATGTGATTGCTTCAACTGACTAATTCATTCAAGAAATTCCTTTGGATGCAAGAAAGTTTGATGGAGAAATAAGAGATACACATACAACACATCAGACTGTAAATAGTATGAGGCTTATGAAGTAAAATCTCCAATTAAAGGGCACATCAGATCCAATTTCAGTTCAACAATCTTAAATTCCTTGAATCATTCACCGATTGTCCTCTCAATTTTTAGACAAATACATCTGTTATATTGAAAAGAAGCACAAATAGAGTGTCAACTATCAATTACTCCTAACGGCATCTCTTCTATGACGCTTTCAGTTTTTGTAGTCAGCTGCCAAAGATGGAAAAACTCCAACATATGCATATTAGGGCATACAACAGGTATCTGAGTCCTCAAGCTCCAAAGTATCATTCGATTATGGACTCAATTGCATCAACTGTAAATTGACAGAAATTCATTCCTGAATGTAGTTGAATATAGTAATTACTCTCCAGAAAGGCATCATGTCATAATTTAAGCTCGAATTTAACAGGAATATAGTAAACTATGACAACCGATTAAGCTGTTGATTGTCTTCTCAAGCTATAATTTCAACCACTTCTTCAACATATAATATACATAGAGCTCGCAAGAAATTGAAATTGAAATTGGAACTCAAAACCAAGAATCATAGAATGAAATTTCACATAAAAATTGGGAGGAGGAAGGAAGAAAATCGAGAATTAGACGGAGAACTTACAAAAAGCGACGACGGCGAGCTTGAGTTGTGGTGGAAAAATGGAATTTGATCGCAGAAAAAGTAAACCCATTTAATAAAATAAAACAAAAGATTACGTACTAACTTAAAATTGCGGTTCTTTAATAATTAGAAAGAAAAACTCGTAAATGTGGCCACCCACAGACACATAGCAAAATTATAGGGTGAGGGTGAGGGTGAGGGTGAGGGTGAGGGTGAGTGGGTGACCCATGAGAGTAAGGTGAATCTGGTAGAAGATTTGTACGCCATGATTTGTATTAATAAAGTTTGGTAACCATCTCGAATAATCAATATCCACAATTTTAAACCATTAAAATTTTAAAGTTTCCCTTTCATTATTCATTTTTAATTTTTACATTGTGAAGTTGGACAAATGTAGGCCTCTAATTTATAAATTAAAGACTAAGATTTATTTTTAAAAATCAAATCTATTAAATATATTTGAATAAAAAATAAATTATTCTAGCAAAATCTATCAGATCATAGCTCTTAATTTATAAAGCAAGGGTCAAATTTGTCCAACTTCACAGTAAAGTTAAATAATCAACTTCATTTGAGCCAAACCCAATTTATATATATTCATTCAAAGTTAATTTATTTTATAAATAAACAAAATATAAAAATTTTACTTATTTTTTATATACTAAACAAAGGAAATAAAATATGTTTTTTTAAATTTATAAAAATAAGTTATAATTTTTTTGTTTACGTTTTAAAATTTTAAAAATAAACATTAATCGTGTAATCGGATTATAATATATTAAAAATACAAAAAGTAAAAGAATTTTAATTTTTTGTTTACTTTTTTAGACTTTTTTGAATTATGTGTAGATATTGTTTGCAGTCTAGTGCGACCGTTGCTCATATTCGGTTTAAGAAGGTGGTTGAGGTAAACTAAAGAAGAAAAGGTTGAGGCAATCTAAAACTAGTTTAATTTGTTGATTATTCAATTTCCACAACTCAATACACAACATTATTGAGCCAAAGAGAATGTACTACCAATAAGGGTAAGGGGAATATGTTTTACTGTTTTATTTATCCATATGCTATGAAACTATAAAGACAGATTGAGAAAATTTTGAATAGAATCAAGGAAAAATCATCCAGGAAAGGTAAACACGAGTCATTGATAAACTACAATCCAAAAATCCAAATTTCAACAGCCAAAAAGGCACTTTTTCAGCACTTTCTCGTAGTAGTTGGCATCCCTAACCAACGAGATAGTCAAGACAAACACATCAGCACCTCAGTAGCTCACCTCCTCGGGGCCTCAATCTATTATAATCCTTTTGCCCTATCAACAGAAATTAGGAGATATACCCGATCTTGTTAATCCCAAAAGGAGCTAAGAAACAAATTATTTGTTTCCATTTTCATTGATAACAAGGTGAAAGTGAATGATATGATATATAGCTAGAAATTTCATAAGTTAAGAGATGAAACTCACAAGCTGTGTCCCAAATGCGTAAACACCCATCTTCTTGTACTCAACATATAGACTTCTAACGCTTTTTGGCATCACATATGAACATAGTTACTTTCCTTAAGGGCTGAATGTTTCTAATAGGGGAAAAAAGCTGCAAAACAAAACCAAAAACGATTGTTACTTTGGGCATTGACATTTTGACGGAAGCATGTAATATAATTACAAGTTCAAGACAAGTAGAGATGTATGTTGTTTACTCTGACACAAAATAATTACAAGTTCAAGACAAGTAGAGATCCATGTACACAAAGCTAAGAAAACAGATAATTATCAAAACCAGTATAGTTCAAGCAGATGACGGAGCCAGGAAAACCAAACTCGCCGTCTTCTAAGTTGCAGCTTTGAATGAAGTTTGGATCAATAAAATTCACTTTACAAACTAATTATTATAGTGATATTTCTATAAATCCTTGTAATATTTGGGCTTTATATAGGAGGGTGAAATTAGGCTAGGTCATATTGGATGTAAGGGTGTCTATTATAAAATAAATCCTAAAATTAGCGCAAATCATGATTTTAAAAAACATTTTTGAAACTGCTCACTAAGTGATGGAATTATACTCGATCATCATGTAGAATTGTAAGTACTATATTATTTATTAGTTCATAGATAGACACGAAGGATTCAAAAGGGAAAATCATGATATATTTTGGGGTCTTTCACTTTTATTACAACTCAATGATCCTACATATAATGAGAAATTTGTTTATCCTCAATGTGGGTTATTATTATATTCTCATGGCAGTGAGATGTAAACTAAGATCTAAAAATTAAACAAGATCATGGAGAAGTTGTATGAATACCTTGCATTCTAGAAATATGTTTTCTGACATTGCCTTCACCCCCTCTACAATGCAATGACACCTCTAAAACCACCATCTAAAATAATATGAATTTATAATCAAGGTACATAATTAACAATTCAAGGGCTTAACAAAGAAAATAGCAGCAAGTTATGCCTGGTGATCAGCGTAGGAGGATTTAGGAGGAATTGGTGGCATTTAATAAGGTTCTTTCCAAACACCCTGTTGTGGAATCAGTTTCAGTTTAGCAGCAGGCAATAGACATCAAGAATTATTTAAAAAAATTAAAATTAAGAAATTGAAAACTCACAGTAATGCCCCAAATATATGGGACCTATGTTATCAGGCAGGCAATAGACATACAATGAATCTCCTATACACAAACCTGTTTCAAACAATTTTCACTTACAAATGTGAAGAACCCGGTGAGGTAATGTACAATATATAGAATAACATGTGGAAAAACAACCACATTCACATATGGTAATGGAAAATGGAGATACTATTAATTATAGAATAGGATAGTCTTCATGATAACAGATCACAATTACATATTTAATTTAACTACAAAAGCTAGAGTGCTTCTATTTTGCAACTCATGAATGTGTTCCCTGGAATACATACAAATAATTAGTTCACATCTGAAGCTAAAAAACAAGGCACCAAACATCATCAAAATTTAACTGGTACGTACATCCCAAGAAGCAAAAAAGAAAATGACACCGATAAGAATGAAAACCACGCTAACAAAGCGGTGATCACCTGTAGATGATAATTGTGTCAAGATTTTAGAAGACATAATGCAATTAAAACAAACATCTATATCTATGAACAAGACATTATCAATTAACCATTCTAGTATTAAGATCGGTTTGCATGCAAAGCTCTCTTCTAGACTTATGATCATGATGCGAATTTAAGTATGGCTTATAGAAATATTTAGTTTGAAGAAAGTTGAAGTTTATTAATTAAATGAAAAGTAAGGCAACAACAATTAGGATGCAATTAATATCAAGGTTCAATAGCTAGAAAATTAAAAAAAAAATGATATGATGTTTAGAATTCCTCATGAAGCCTTTAAATAATGAACAGGTGTAGGCAAAGTAAAGTGACTTCAAATTGTTATTCTGCATAACCAACATAAGGGTAATAAGCCATTTTTTAGAATACCTACAGTACTGATAGGTGGAGTACTTGCAATTAATAGCAAACTTACTTTGAGATTTTCTTGTGCAATTTCTGTGAATTTCCTAAAAGTGGAATAAAAAAGTATCCTAATAAAATAAGTACTCGCCCAAGCTTTGTAGTACTGTGTGGACACTTAAGACAATTTGTAACAGATCTACAACAAGTAAAATGTAATTAGTTATGGGCCTCGGTCTCATACCTTAAAATTGTCTTTATTGTTGGATTTCCCACTCAAACTTAAGTGTCTGAAGGATATATGATTCCAACTTCACAACCTTCCAAATTGCAAGAAAAAGAATGCTCTGTTAATTTAAGATCTCAAATATAATCCTAGGCCAATTCAAATCAAGAAATAGATAACAAAAGGAAACCAGAAAAAAGAGATACCTCTTCTTGTTGTAGTTATCTGTTATGTAGAAATACTATTGAATTTGTCGTGGATTTATTTCTTCGTACATCTTAAACAAGGAAAAAAACTGTACCAAGTAAAAGCATCATACCCGTGAAGCATATATAACAGACGAATTAAACAGATATGAACTTTTGGAGGACAAACCCCCCTCCCGAGGAAGAAAAATGGTAAGAGAGGAATAACCTCATCTTAAGCAGAATATATATGAACTTTTGGATTTAGATGAACAACCGAAGCCATTCTTTCACTAATTTTCATGCCAAACAACATAAGTTGTAATGTACTGGTTTTCTGTGTGAGATTAAAGTTCAACAACACTAACGAAATTCCTTTAACAGATGTCAACCACCTTTGGCTCACAAAGATCTATTTATGTATGAGAACTTATCCATAGACAATTCATCAAACGCCTTGAATACATCAACAATTTTACCAGTTTTTCAGAAACTAAGCAACAAAGATCAACTTTGGGCGATTACATCCCTAATAGGAAGAAAATAATTAGAGAAATGGGAAGCTCTTCATTCCGAAGAACGGCAACACTGCAAAAATTTGAAACAATAGGGATAAGAAGGGATCGAAAATTAGTATTCAATTCCAACTCCCGGCAACACAAACGTAACAATTCAGATTTTATTGCCTCAATACTCTAAAACTGGAGCTTCACGAAGCTATGGAAGAGCAATGGTAAGGTGTAAGACAACCTTTCCACACACAGATCGGCATCGGATTATGATATTCATATACCAACAAACCCAAATTACGACTGATTTCAAAAAGAAAGTTACAACCCAAAGCATAGATTTGTAAAACAAGGTGAGGGTTTCGATTATCGGCACATGAATAACCGACGTTCATTAAGAGCAAGAGAAGTAGATGGAGGAAAAGAAGACACATATTTCTTTTTTTTGACGCGTGTACATTGTGGCAGTTGCGTTTCTGAGTTCTGACACGTGTAGATAATCTGGAAGTGGAGCGTGCATGGCCCGAATTGAATAGGTTATTGACTTATTGTCCAAGAAATAGAAAAATGGCCTAAAAAAGGAAATAAAGATTTAAGAAAATAAGAGGGGCAAATACGAAAATGTACTATTGAAAGGGAGTACTCTCCCTCCCTTATATAATAGTAAGGATAAGTTTTTCATATATATCCTTTGACTATGTTAATGTTCATTTTAGATGTCTTTGTAATTTACTAGTTTATTACTAGATGATAACTTATAGATGGTCGAATGATACATTTCGGAAAAAAAGCCAGGAGCGGCGAGGCTTGATTTGGTATTCTTTGTCATTACCAAAAAGGCAGAAAGACAGAAGTAGAAGTTGTGAATGAAAGAAGCAAAATTGCATGTTTAATTTCATATAGAAATTGAATGACAACAAGGCTTTTGTTTTGGTGGGTTGAAAAAGCAAAACTGCATGTTACATATTGTCCCGCAATTCTCCCCAGCCTTTATAGATTGCAGCCACAAGCAAGCTAGCTAGCTAATCAAAGGCCAGGTTTTATTGAATGAAAATAACATACACTTTCCCATTCTTTATTCTCCTGACCATTTTTTTCTTCTTCTTGTTTGAGTCTTCTCTTTTTCTAAACCTTCCCTTTCTTCTTTGCCTCAAACAAATTGCTAACTCAACACATCTTTCTCTCATTTCCCTTCACTCTCTTTCACACTCAAACGGTGTAGTGTTGCTGCATGTTGTCAATGTCTAACCCCTTTAGCTTCACCACTGACTCGACGTGTCCCTTCAACGTATGAAGCTCCCGCAACCTGTTGTCCAAATCTTTTTAGTACTTATACTATCATGTTTTTTTATTTGTCGTCATCAAAACCCAAAGAGCATTATTACCTAGCCACTTCAGCGCGTCTCTTCGCTTGTTCAGCTAGTTCAGACAACTCTCTATAGCTTTGCTCATTCTCCGAGCCTTGAGGTGCTTGTAGCCCGTGTAGGGTCCGTTGTGCCAATGCCCATTGTGCCTCCCTCTCGCCTATCCCGTAGTCCTTTTTGTTCGTTAATGCAACCTACATTTGTCATTACCACAATTTTACAATCACAAAAGATATGAAATATACCATTATACCCCCTAATCATTACTTTACTTACCCTTTTGTCAAGCATGTTATCCCATGCCCTTCCACTCAAGGCGTAACGGATGATGAACTTGAGAATGTCGAGAGGGATGTAGAAAATAATGCTATAGATCCAAATAACTCCGGCCCAGCCCCAACCGATTCCTTTGATGTGAGCAAATCCCCAGTTTGCATATACTGCTATGACTGTTGCAATCTAGTATGATGCAACAAAAGAAAATATTAGTCATTTATTTAGATATAACATTAGAGGTTAGATTATTATCCTTTAGATTAACTCACCAATTGGGCGATAAAGAAGGCTATTACGAGCATGAGTCCAGGACATTCAACGAAAGACCAGCTTCGAGAACGCGTGACAAAGATAAGTGCTTGACTAACTATGCTTACTTGAAGGTAGAGAGCAGACATTATTTCACTATCATTGTGTCTTATTGATCTCACATGGAATGTATTCTGCCAATTTCACATAGTAGTATAACATCATTATAAGCATCAAATAAATATAGAAACCAAATGTCATGGAAGCTTTGTTACTTACAGTAAAGAAATCGGAATCACGAACAACCCAGAAGAAGACAGTACTCATGACAGCCAAATAAGTCCCAAGAACAACTCCTGTGGCGAAAATCTCCTTGAGCTTCCATGAATCCGGAGTTGGAGAAGGTTTAACTCTATCCTTAGAAATGGTCATGATGGTTCCGTCATTGAGGATGGCGATGATCAAAACCATGAAAGGAGAGAAATCAAACTTCCAAATAAGAGCAATTAGCAAGAAACCTAAAACTATACGGATTGTAATTGAGACTGCATAAATAGTGTAGTTCTTCATTCTTTGGAAAATAGCTCTGCTTGTTAATACTGCACTTATGATCACACTTAAACCCGGCTCTGTAAGAACAATGTCGGATGCACTTCTTGCAGCATCAGTTGCATCATCAACTGCAATTCCAATATCCGCCTTTTTCAAAGCTGGCGCGTCATTCACACCATCACCTGTCATCCCACATATATGCTTCCTCTCTTGCAACTTCTTCACAATCTCATATTTATGTTCTAAACACACAAACACCATAAGATTCACATTTAATCAAGTTAAACCTTTAAAAAAATCCAATCTTAAGATTTATGTTTTGAGAATTTACCAGGAAAGACTCCGGCAAATCCATCAGCCTTCTCAATAAGTTCCTCAATTGGGATATCAGCAATATTTGGATCCTTGTTCTGACCAAGAAGAGAGGATGAAGGATACATGTTAGTTCCCATTCCTAGTCTTCTAGAAGTTTCCTTTCCGATAGCCAGTTGATCACCGGTAATCATCTTTACGTTAACACCAAGGCTTAATGCGCGTCTTATGGTCTCTGCACTGTCATGCCTTGGAGGATCAAACAAAGGCAACAAACCCACAAACTCCCATGGACTCCCTGGGCTTTCCTTGTCCTTCTCTGGAACAGTCTGTGCTTGTATAAATGCATCATATTATTTTAATTATCTGAAACTACATTTTAAAGTATCTGATATTTTATCTTAAAGCTAAAATACTTCACCTGACGTGCAAGACCAAGTGACCTAAGACCGCGATCAGCATATGAATCAATGATGGAATGTGCTTTCTTGCTTGCTTGTCCTTTCAGATTGCAAAGTTCAATTATCTGTAAAAAAATAAACAAAGACTCAACAACATATACATAATAGCATATGCACAGAAGACCACTGACTCTCCTTATAGTACCTGCTCTGGTGCGCCTTTGCTAACACGGTGCCAGTTACCCTTGTCGTCAATATACGTGATGGCTGTACGCTTTTCGACAGGGTTAAAGGGCAAGAAATGAACTTCAGTGATACCAGCTCTTGCTTCTTTTGGATCAGCTAACATTCCAACAATGCATCTATCAATAGCATCTTGGTTTTCAACTCTAGAAGCTCTAGCAGCCAACAACATGAGTGCTTCACTGTTCAAATTCGAGACGAACACCTGCAAGAGAAGCATAAAAATAAATATTATTATTCAACAACAAACATCAATAAATTTTTTGAGAAATTTTGGTGAAAATAAACAAACCTCAATAAGGCTTTTGTCAACTGTAAGCTTGTTTAATGTGAGTGTTCCTGTCTTGTCACTGCAAAGGACATCCATTCCGGCCATTTCTTCAATAGCTGTCATTCTCTTAGTAATGGCGCCTTGTTCTGAGAGCCGATGTGAGCCAATAGCCATGGTAACTGACAACACTGTAGGCATTGCAATTGGGATTCCTCCAATGAGCAAAACCAATAGGTTGTCAATACCATCTCTGTAATGTCTTCTTTGAATTGGATACATAACAATCAACTCAATCACTATCCCAATTGCAATTGAGATGATGCAAAAGTTTCCAATTGCAGTCAACACCTAATAAGATCATCAATACTCATAAGTTATAACATACTCAAATTCTTCAAAACACAAAAAATAAAAAATAAAAAATAAAAAATTTTAAAACCTTTTGGAAATGGCCAACTGAAACTGTGCTATCAACAAGATGAGCAGCCTTGCCAAAGAAAGTATGAACACCAGTAGCTATGACAATAGCTTCAATCTCTCCTTGCTTGCAAGTAGAACCCGAGAACACCTCATCACCCGGGCTCTTATTGACAGGAAAGGATTCACCAGTAAGAGCAGCTTGATCAACCTTAAGAGGATCTCCTTCAAGAAGACGAGCATCAGCCGGGATAATATCACCCAACTTGATGCTAATAATGTCTCCTGGGACAAGAATCTCCGCCTCTTGCTCGCTCCATTTTCCATCTCTTATAACCTATTACAAAAACTAAATCAATCCAAACTCCAAATAATATACAATGGAAGATTCAAACCAAAGCAAACCTTTGTTTTTGGAGCAAGACCGGCCATGAGGGCAGCCGCGGCATTTCCAGCGTTATTCTCTTCCCAAAAACTAATAGTTGAGTTGATAATGAGAAGTGAGACAATACCAACAAAGTCTTGCCAATCTGGAGGCTTTCCCTGTATTTAATTAAGAAATCAGCATTCATACCAAATTTTTATTTATGATCAAAAAATAGAAAATATCAGAAGAATAGAGGATTTACTCCTCCATTTGCCAAGGCAATAGCCATGATTGCAGCAAGCTCCATAACCCATGAAAGAGGGTTCCACATAAATCCCAAGAACTTGAGAAGTTTGCTTTCCTATTTTCAGAAATGAAAAAAAAATAAAAAAAATCAGCATAAAGATCAACAAAACCGCAATCAATCAATGTAGAACTTATTTTTCTTGCCTTTTTTTCTTCTAGCTTGTTGGGGCCGAAAATCTGCAACCTCCTTTGTCCTTCACTGGCTGACAATCCCTCTTTGGAGCATTTCAGCTGGGAAAACACTTCCGCCAAAGGAATCTTGACCTATTATCCAAACAAAATACAGTAATCTTGCAAACCCTTCAAAAGTTGATCAAAATACTTGTTTAGACAATTCATCAAACACTTAAAGGGCACTTACAAGATCCACATTCTCGTTCTTGATATCAAGCAAGTCATCCGCCATTGTCAAAACTCAAACACTTTACAAATTTACAAATCAAAGAATTCAATGTGTTTTTTTGTTTTCTTAAAAACAATTGAATAAGTTTTTTTTGAAGAAGATTTTATACTGCTAATTAGTATGTGTAAGCAGTGTTCTTTTTTGTTTTTTTTGGGTGGTAAAGCACCATGCAGTGATTTTGTATGAGTTTGAAGCAATTGTTTATATAGTATCACCATAGATGAAGAAAAGGATGACAAATGGCTACGAGAACAATGAGGAAATTAGGTTGAAGAAGTTTCCAAAAAATCGAAAAGAATATTTTTGTAGCTCCTGATCTAATGGGTCAAGGAAATAGAATTTGAATCTCAATAATTTATTACATTCGGCAGATTTGGTCTTCAAAAACTTCTATTTTCTCTCCTTCCCACATAGATTAAAATTACATTAATTTCTTCTAAATTTATATCCATTACTTGTATTAGTTTTTAGGTTATCAGTTTTAGTTTTTATTTATTTATTTTGTAATAAAAATGTGGATTTAAAATGGAGTTTGTTTGTTTGTTTCCTAAAAAAATAACTTAAATGAACACATCGATATAAATTTAGTTGAATTCGCGACAACAACAGTTCAAAATATAATACTTGAGTCTCCATAACCCAAATAAATAGCAGTTATATATATATATATATATATATATATATATATATATATATATATATATATATATATATATATATATATATATATATATATATATATATATATATATATATATATCCTTTATTTGTTGCCTATAATACTTATCTATGAATATGTTTGATTACGTGTCTCTAATCTTAGATGAGACATATAACCCATTTGTTTGAAGTAAGTAAAAGGTAATTTGATTTAATGTTAAAAATATATATTAAGAAGAATGAAAATTTTTCTTTGGTTTCGAGAAGAATAAATCCAATATCCCCAAAATTTCCTACTCATACTTCTATTCCCACCAAAATACCATTGTCCTTCAAATTTGTTATATAGTTTTTATTTATTTATTTTACATTTAATTTCTATCATATATTTAAAATGTGTGCCATGTAACTCCTTACAATTTATCAAAAAAAAAAACACTAGCCTTCTCTTTATGCATGAATCTAGATGAACTCATATAGTCACAATTTTTCAGTAAAATTGACTGAAAAAGAAACTACAATAATTCGGGTTTAAATACGTCCACCTTCCAGAATTTAGTAGGAGAAACCTATCTTTACTCAGATTTTTATACTTTGTAAATACATTGACTTTGAGCTCTTATTTCGATGGTTAGACAACACTTTACAGTTCGATTTTTTATATGATATTTAGGAATTTTTCTAGTTTGGAATAGAGTTGGAGCCATTGCTATCCAACAGTTTGATTGAAAGTTATAAGTTGTTAAACATGGTTAGATATCATGTCCATAATTGTGATGAAATGGCTAAGTATGAAAAACGTTAAATGTGGAAGAAACTTTGAGGAATTTGTATAGGACTTTAAGCAATGAATTTTGATGTTTTATTTTGACTAAGTAAGGTTGGCATGACATAATATTTCCATAAAATTTTGTCATAATTTTACAATATGTTTAAGGGTAGATATTAAAGGCCAAAGAAGTGTCTACGACTCGTCTTGCATTGGGAAGCAAAAGGGATTTTTTAGTAGATTCTTGAAATTCGGAAGAATTACAAAAATCCTAATAGTTCGATTATCGTTTATATTATGTAGACTTGTACAGATCCGGACCGGCCCGCCAAAACAAAACATGAATACGGGCAACTAGTTTAGCCTGTTTGGGCCGACCCATACCCGTTTTCTAATGGGATGGGTATTGGTAAACTTTTGTCCTACGGGCCAACCTGGTCCATATATATATAGAGAGAGAAAAAGAAATGATCATGTAGAGTAGGGGGTAGGAACACATAAGATCCGTTGGATTAAAGTTTATGAACGTACCTGATTTGAAAGTTATATATAGTAGTATATTGTATTAAATAAAAAGGCACAACTTCTTTCCTCTGATAAAATTATAAGTTTTTTAATTAATGACTAAAATATTCAAATATTCAAAAATAAATGTTCATTCCTTAATAAAAGTCTATGTCTAAATTATATTTATTCGTGTTAATGTTCATACAAATTGTATATTTTTATCGACCGTCCTAAAATATAACGAATACTAAAATATTGTATATGCAAAAATAACGACCTACCTATAAAATAAAATAAATCAAGTTTTAACGACCTAACACTATATATTTTTAATGAGCATTACAAATTCTAATTTAGTGAATTTTTAACGAGCATTACAAATTTTTGAATATTTCAACGAGCATTATAAATTTTAACGGCCTAACATATATTTTTTAACGAGCATTACGAATACTAAAAGACTGTATATTTTTAAGGAGCATTACAAATTTGAACAAATACTAATGATCAACATATAAAATAAAAATCAAGTTTTAACGACCTAATATAAAAAAATCAAGATTTAACGATCTAACATATAAAATCAAGTTTTAAGGACCAACATATAAATCAAGTTCTAACGATCTAAATTTAACGACCATTACACAAAAATTCTAATTTAACGTGAATTTTTAACGAGCATTACAAATTTTTGAATATTTTAACGAGCATTACAAATTTTAACGACCTAACATATATTTCTTAACGAGCATTACAAGTTTTTAACGAGCATTACGAATACTAAAACATTGTATATTCGTGTTAATGTTCATACAAAGTGTGATGTATAAAATTTAATGAGCAATATGAATATGAACAATTGATTGAAGTATTGAACGTTAAATTGAGATATGGTGGAAGTTATATTAATATATTCAGCTCAAAAATAGAAAATTTGATTTCTTAATATAGTAATATGTATTCTATTTAATTAATGAACAAGGAAAATTGAACATTCATGTCATTCTCTTGTTTGAAAGCCTATTATGCACCTCCCATCATGAGCGTACAATTTTTAATTCAACGGATCTTCGGGGTTCATACTCTCTACTCTATGAGCTGTTCCTACCGGATCCTGACCCTATATATATAAAATTTTGTTTTTTTTGAGTATGTTGACAAGTTATACTCGTTTGTAATGCAAGATCGCAAAAATAATTTGAATACAATTGTAATTATTGTTTTTCGCGTATTTGGAATGGTTTTTTTTTAATTGTTGATTGTTATTGAACTCATAGTAATGTACTATGTAAGTATTATTGGGTTGAAAATTTATGTTAAATAGATTATATTACCTAGTTTTGTATGATAAATCCAAGGGAAAAACACACAATCGGTACATACGGGCCAATCTAGCAAAGTGGCAGCCCACCTGCTTTTAAATCTAGGTGGACATGAATAGCATTTGAGGCCCAGACAAGGCGGGTCGGGCCACACCTTTCAGGTAGATATTTTAAGTATGGTTCAAACCCGCCTGAGCCCGCTTTTGTACCCGTTTAATATCATGTTATAAGACTACACTTTGAGGTCTAGAATCTTAATTTGCTTCTTTTGTAATGTAAAACCTCAAATTCTAGAAACTTGAAACTCACAATGGGCCACGATCCTAGTCTGACAACAATCTCACTGGATCTTCACAGGGCACAAATAAAGGAAATATAACCAAATAAAGTTTAAGACATGTGAAATAGTCATAAAAGGGAAAAAAAATGTCAGCCCGACACTACAAGTCACAAAATCCAAGGACAAGGAACGAGTCTAGTCACAAGATGAAGAAAAACCCAACCTCCCGACTACCACGTACGGGAACTTGGGTGACCACCCTACTTCGGATCTGCAACTGCCCTACCCTGCAAGGTGACTATCAACATAACGGTAAAAACCGTTAGCTAGCAATTCTAAGTATTGGACATATTATTATGGCAAAAGCACACATTAATGCGGAAAGTAAACAAATCAATTTGCATGCATTCAAACCGGATTATTATCTTTATTAGGTGATTCGCTTCTAATTATTCAACTTATTGTGTGGCACGAGGGTCTCCCGACCCTCGCCTCCATCCTCGTAGAGCAACAGGAGTGGTTCGATGCATCTCGCCGTATACACTGTATGGGCTAGTCGTGGAGAGCCTCCCAGACGCGGTTCAACGCTGGATAATGATGTCACGACCTGTTACACATACACTTGGGTCTAATAATAGTAATTTCGTCCTAATCAAGTTATTTTTATAAATCAGTCAACACACATCACCATAATAATACACACCAACACGAGAAAAACTAGCTAAGTAAGTCCATAAGACTTACCTGAACCGATTTGAATCCCGACTACTGCTAAAACTCGGTCCGCACATATATGACCTCAAAAGCTTGGTCATAACGGGAAACATATCAAACACTCCATATCTATTTTCTAGATCTTCTAGGACACTATGAAACTAGGAAGAACTACTCGGAAAGGAATTACAAGATTAACCATAACTATACGGAAGTTACGGTTTTAACCTGACTTTTCTTAAAACTCCAAAAATGGTTATAAGGTTTCTAAACTTCCTAATACAGTCCAATAACTTATTATGAATGTTAAACAATCCCAACGAGTTTAAAAGTTTTCCGAACTTTCGACTCACGAAGAAACTCTAAGGAAAGCCTCACAAGCAAACTAGCTAAGTTCACTACTTTGATCTTAAATTTATATTATCAAATGATTCTCAAAAATTCCGAAATAAATTCCTAAGCATACTTGGTCACCCCTATCCCATGATAGAAGCATCGGAAAACATAGAATCTTAGTCATCAAGCCTACACAAAATCTCCAAGGTCACTTACTCTAACATCCAAAATCATACTTAGCCGTATATTCACATTTATCTCCAAAACAGGATTTTAACTCAACTTTAGAGGCTCATAATTTTTCGATCCTACCGTTGGATCATCCTAAACTTTTAACATGATGAATTACCATATACATGCTATCATATATCCAAAACACCTAAACTGAACCCTGAAGTTGATTGTTCACTGGTTAGGAAAGTTGGGCACAGAAGCTCGCTACAAGAACTGGGAAGCAAATGATCGGTCCCTGAGAGATCATATGTGAGTATAGAGGGGTTTAAAGCTTCCACCAGTGTCTTAAGCTTGTACAAAATGAAAAGTAGGAAAAGGAGGATTCACAAACTCACCAATGTCACTAAGCTAAAAGCATGAGAGGGAGTCGGCCATCTGTGTTTTTGGGTGCTTCTTGCTCGATTGTAAGGCTCCCACAAGGAAGGAGGAAGGGAGTTGTGTAAAATGGAACAACGCAAGGTTTCATGTAAGACCCGATTGGTTTATGCGTGTGTAAAGAGAGGTGAAGTCCCTCTCCAAACATGTTAGATAGCAGTAGAGGAGAGGGTAGTAGTTTGATCAAGGTTCAAAGGAAAAGTCAAGGGACTAAGATTATTTTACTTGTTGTAGCTCACGGTCAGCCTTAGGGCAGCTACCTCTACTGAATGCTCCGATTCTCGTGCTCTATTGGAGGGAAACAAGGCAAGAGGGAGTGAGTAGCAACTTCGTCCAGAGAAGATGTCGTGGGAGAAGGAAAACAACCTCATGTCCTCATGTTTCTTGGTGATGTGGCTCCAAGAGCAGTCTCCCGCGTGCCCTTGTTGTGTGCAGAGAGAAGAGGGTGTTAGGGATGCTCAGGTGAGTGAGAGAGGTGGCAAGGAGTGAAGAGTAGAGTTTGTTCTTGACAGAAAACGGAGGTGGAGGGTGAGAACCGTGGATATAGTGTGAGGTATAGTAGAGAAGGTAAGGTTGTAAGAGTGGGTGTACGTTGCAGTTACTTCTGCAGAGAGGGTACGGCCTTGGTGATGCTCTTTGGATAAGGAGGAACAAGAAAGGTGATGTGCCGGTTTGTTTCTTGTTGGGCTGAGGATAGGATCAATGGGCTTGTGCATTATAGGAAGATTAGGCCCATAAAGATATATTGTCATAGATGATCAAGCCCATTTAACGAACATTAGAGCCTAAACCGATAAAAATCCGGTAATTTGGTTACACATGGTAAACGCAGAGTTTCCGGAATAAAATTTTTCGGGTATTACATGTAATTTTGAGAAAAGTTGGTAAAATCATAACTTACCTTAAATTTGGGCTAGTCTTGTAAATAAGTTTTGGCTAGTCCATTCTAACCCTAAAGGCATTTTTAAAACTTTCTAAGATGTACGTGCAATGATGAGATGTGTTTCCGATTTGACCAAGTATTTTTATGATATACGTACGAGACCGTATTGTAGCGGTAGTCCAGCATTCAACATATTTAGGTTAGTCTTATGAACTTACTTAGCTAATCTTCGTCACATTGGCGTGTGTTATGATCAACTGTGGTGTGTGCTTTTTGAATTTTAATAACTTGAATAGGACAATGATATTGTATCATGAGACACAAGTGTATGTATAACGGGTCATGACATCACTACCCCCACTCTGACATTTATCGGGGAGGTTCTTTGTGACCAATCCATCTAGGTATACACGTGATGCATAAAATCCACTCGCGTTTGTTTACGGGGATAGAGACGAGGATTGTGAGACCCTCGTGCCACATAATAAGTTGAAATTTGAGTGAATTACCTAAATAAAGATAATAACGGTATTTTGTGTGCAAGCATGCTTTTGTATCAAGTTTCTGCATTGACGTGTGATTGTGCAATTTTAGTACTTAGTTTGTGTCTTATGATTGTTAGTTAAAGGTTTTATTGTTTTGTTGTTAGATGTTTTGTAGTTTAAGGAATTTGCAGAGTGATCTGGAGCGGGTGTTTAACTAGGTTCATGTACTCACTAGATTGGGTTGTTATTTCCAATAATACATTCATGTAGTAAGATTAACACTATATTAAGATGTTAGTAGTTATGTCAAACGAGGTTGTCATAAGCTATGAATTCATGATTTATCACTTTCACCTGTTTTTCTAAGTTATCATTTATTTTATTTTACATATGTGCCTTATTGAAATATTCATTGAGATTGTTGTCAAGTTAGAATTTAGACCCGTGAGATCTTTCCCTTAACAACTCGGGTTTAGAATTTCGGGTGTTAGATATTGAATCGATCCAGGTTTCGAGTTATGCATTTCAAAAGCTTTTTGGTTCAAATCGGATTAATTGGGTTGGTTTTCTCATATTGGGTTTTGCTTGTTTTGATTACAACCCAAGATCATTGTTAGATGAATTCATATAAATTATCCCGCACTTCAAATGCGGAATCAATTGAGCGCAAAAAAAAAATGATCCACACCTCATATGCAGAATTAATTAAACCAAACTTTTATTCCGCACTTCATGTACGGATCCAATTGAAGACTAATTCCGTATTTTAAATGTAAAATTAGGGAGATAATTGAAGAAAAAAATATGGGTTCATTTATAATCTGCGGAAAAATTATGCTATCTCATAAAAAATCAAGTTTGGTTTTGATAAGGTAATTTGTTACATCTTTTTCTTGCACACAAGCGACAACCCATAGAATAGCAATAAGACGATTATACCTTTCTCGGCCTTTTGGCTAAGATCAAGCAATAAGAGGATTAGTTTCTAAATGCTAATTATATTCATAAGTATTGAGGATTTGACAAATTATAATGAAGACATGTGTAATGTGTTATTTCGTTTGATTGATATGCTTACTTTACGAGTTCACTTCAACTAGGTATGGGCCCGGTTTGGTTCAAACCGCCGAACCGGCGGTTTGGCAAACCGGCGGTTTAGGTTTGGCCGGTTTAGGTTTCCGCCGGTTTAAGGTTTAGGTTTAGGTTTGTAAAAATAAAAAACCTAAACCGACGGTTTTGAACCGGCCAAAACCGTCGGTTCAAACCGACGGTTTGCGACGGTTTAACCAACGATTTGCGACGGTTAACCGACGGTTTGATATTTAATAGGTTTTTTATTATTTTTTTTTAAAAAAAACTTTAAAATCGACGGTTTAACCGACGGTTTGGTTGGTTAAACCGTCGATTTTCAGTTTTTTAAATTATTTTTTTTAAAAAAAATTCATTCCGACGGTTGTGGTAAAACCGACGGTTTTGCTTCTGGGCCGGTTTTTCACTTTTTTATTTATTTATAATAAACCGTAGCTAAACCGACGGTTTAAGTTAACCTAAACCGCCGGTTTTCACTTACTAGGTTTGGGTTTAGGTTTGCAACCCACCCCTAACTTCAACAACTTCAACATTAGTGTTTCAAATATTACGTTAAACGTGCTTGTCTCAAAAAGAGTCAAAAATATATTTGTTCAACGATCACGTTTTTGAATTTTAAATGAGTAATAAAGGAAGTCTAAGGTCCAGTTATTAGATTAAATTTTTGAAATTTCTTTTTAGATTATTGAGGATAGAGATTGTTGGGATTATTTAGGATTCTTGTAGATGGAGATTATTAGAAATTGATAAATTTTGTTAATTTTAGGTGTTTGTATAAGTTTATTGAGATTGATTGTTAGGGTATGAAAGGTATGAAAATTAAACAATCTCTTTCAATCTCCTATAATCTTTATTTTTCAATATTGTTTTTTTTAAAAGATTATTTGGCAAAAAGAATATAAATGAAGAATACAAATCTTGTAACTCTATATGATACTAAACAACCAAAAAATTATATCCCCGACAATTTCATAGAAAAAAATCTAAATAATTCTCAAGGATACAATACCAAACAAAATTTTAAAGTATAAATTACGTTATTAGTCCCTAAACTTTGAAACGTTTTTCTTACTGGTCCCTAAAGTTAAACTTCGCTTACTAAGTCCTTAAATTTTAAAACGTTTTTCTTACTAGTCCTTAAAGTATAAACTTCCCTTACTATGTCCCTAAACTCTGAAACGTCTTTCTTACTAGTCCTTTAAGTTTAAATTAACTTCTCTTACTAAGTCCCTAAACTAATGAATATTACACGCTCATGACCCTTCCGTTACTCTAAATTGACGTGACATATAACATGTGGAAATCATTTAATGATTTGACATTATTTATATTTCTTTCTTCTTCTTTTTTTTATAAAAAAAACATCTATATTGATCAACATCAAGGTTTAAGAGAATAAAAGGAAGGTTTAAGTTAATAATATATTGTGATTGAATGTTTGATGTTAACTAATTAAGGACTCTTGATGTGCATGAGTACTTTAATACACATAAAAAGGGTGAAAATAAATCCCGCACATCCCGATCGTATCCCGGTCCATATCTCGTCTCAATCTCGACGGAATTTCATAAAAAAAGCAATCTTGTCCCGTCAATAAATATATTTAATATCAAAATATTATAAATAATTTTGAATCATTATAAACTTAAAGCACGTCAATTGCAAAATAACAACTAAAAATTAAAAAATTGAAATTGTTAGTGAATATTTATACCCTTAAAAATAAATAAAATTTATAAGTGAAAATTTAAAATTTAAAAATTTAAAATTCGAATATAAAAAAACGCCATATTGGATAAAAAATGAAAATTGTTAGTTAGTATTTATACCCTTTAATTAAGACTGAAAATCACAAAATTTGATGGCTTTTGTTGATATTGTTAGTAAAAATAAAAATAGGCGTAAAACAAACATTTTTAGAGGAGTGACATTTTTAGGAATATACGACTATTTGGCTTAAATTCTGGATTTTAGCGTGTCACATCAGCAATCCATACGCAACTTTGGTGTGTATATATATTACAAAGTAGGGTTTAAGATATATAAACCTATTGCTATTTGATGATGTTAAGCTTTTATTTTGTTTTTTTTCTAGTAGACTAGTGCTATTTGATGTTACACGTTATAAATTTATAAGAAATTTATAAATTTATAACGATTAACATCAAATAAAAATAGATTTCACGATTAACATCAAACATTCAATCGTTGTAGATTATTACCTTAAACCCTACTTTATTTTTTATCCACTTATTTATCAATATAAATGTGTTTTTTTTATTTTATAAAAAAGAAATATAAATAATTTCAAATTATTAAATGGTTTCTTACATGTCATTTTCCATGTCAATTTGGAGTGACGGAAGGGCCATGAACGCAAAACATTCTTTAGTTTAGGGACTTAGTAACAGAAGTTTAAACTTTAAGGACTAGTAAGAAAAACGTTTCAAAGTTTAGGGACTTAGTATACGAAGTTTAAACTTTAGGGACTAGTAAGAAAAACGTTTCAAAGTTTAGGGACTTAGTAAGCGAAGTTTAAACTTTAGGGACTAGTAAGAAAAACGTTTCATAGTTTAGGAACCAATGATGTAATTTACCCGAGTTTTAAATAACTATTCATGTTGTGATCAAGCATCTAAATTTATCCGGCTAATTAAGCATCTAGTTTACTAGATAGGGTAGTGATATTAGTATTTTAATTTTAAATATGAATATAACATATTCTTTGGTTTTAAAATACCTTATAGTTTACTATGTTTAATAAACTAATTTCCTTTTATACTCTATATACTTAATTTGTAACTACAAGCATTACTAATTAACAATTTAAGACTCGAAAACAAACATTTAACAATGGGAGTATATCACTAGATTCACTACGTGGTGTACTTTTGTTCATAAGATCTGATTTAATAACTATTTATGTTGTAATCAAACATCTAAATTCATTATGTCTTACGAATACTTAATTTGTAACTATAAGCATTAGCAATATACAATTTAAAATTCGGTAACAAACATTTAACATTGAGGGTGCACCCCTACGTGGGGTACATTCATTATGAGAACGATGGATTTTCCTAGAAGAACAACAGGATTTCCTACCTTTTTTAGTTTGAACTATATCAAGGGTATAAGATATTTATGAACATTAGTTATGTAGGTTTCCTTTATGATCAAATTATCTAGATCGTTTACATCCTTCTATTAATGTTGGTGATTGTTCGGAGTCGTGTTTGGACGTGGTCGTGGTTGTGTGCTTTCTGACATCTTTTTTTTAATGGGAAGTGCTACCTTGGAGTCTCGTCTTTTCACTTTCACATGAATTCGATTCATGTTTTACCTGCTTCAAACGGTACTACTTCGACAATGCTTGACTCGTTTTTCACACACTTCATCTTCATGAGATCTTCCTTCATAACTCTTATTGGTCCGTTGTTGTCCTCATTCGACTCCATTCCTTTATATGTTTTTTTTTATTCTTGTTGGATTTATGGTTTGGTTTGAGTTGTTCTCTTTACGGATATTTCCGTCTACGGAATTATTCCGGTCTCTCGTTTCATCGTTGTTTCACGGTGGTAAGCGAGTTTTTTTTTACCTTTTTTTTCCTAAGAAACGAAACTAAACCATTTATATTTTGCACTAAATAAGGATTGTGCATTAAATAACAATATGTTATACTAAAATTTTGTTCATATTTTAAACTTGTTCCTAGTTTACTAATATCATATTTTTATTATAATGTTCCATATAAAATTAACACCTAGTTATTCTTTTAACAATATAGATTAGACTAGCAACTAGCTCACCCTTTATATTCTACTAACTTCTTTTTTAAAAAAGAAATTTTTGTCAAAAATGTTTTAAAAATCTAAACCATTTATATTTTGTCAGAAATGTTTTAAAATTAGGATTATTCATTATTGTTGTAATTAACCTTGTTTGGTTGGGTAAAGGAAACAAAATGAGGTAAGGGAGAAGATGCTCAACTGTATTATTTTCTTGATGAAATTCTTTATCCAATAAGAGATATAACTTATATAAATGTATTATTTTCCACAAAGAAAATAGATAAAAACAAAAATAAATTGAGCAAGAAATCTATGGTGCCCTGTTTTTTGCTTTGTTTCTTCCACAATCTTCTATAATATTGACATGAATTTATAAACAAATTTCATAAAGATTGATCATTATCACTATGAGTTTGAGATTGCTTATCACATAACTCAAAGTACCCATAATCAAGCAATTCTTCAATCATTTGCTCAATATGATCATCTTCAAGAGGCTGAATCACATTCCCACATTGCTTCCAGTCTTCTTCTCCTTCTTCTTGCTTCACCTCAAAACCTGATTGGTTATTTCCCATTTTGCCCCTCTCATCGCGAGCGAAAACCGAGCTTGAAACATGGGCATGTTGATAACTTGATGTGGTTGTTGTAGTTGCTTTGTTAGAATTGCTTGTAGAACTATGAGCATTGCTTTTGAGTTTGAGAGTTGCCAATGCATGGCATTTTCGTAGTTTGGCAGCCAAATTGGAGGACACAACATTGTAATTAGGGTTTGATTGAAGGGCAAAATCGGGATTATATGGGAAATTAGTCTTGGCTCTTGCCCCACACATTACTCTTGCAGCTTCATCATATGCTCTTGCTGCATCCTCTGCTGTCTCAAACGTCCCAAGCCAAATCCTTGTTTTCCTACAAACATAGAAACGTGGAAACGTTTCAGTCAAACGAAACGTTTCGCTTTCATGATCATAACACAATTGAGCATTAGATTTCTGGTAACTTACAATAAAGGATGGCGGATCTCGGATACCCACGAACCCCAGTGTCGCTGGCGAACGCCCTTATATCGTTGTTGTTGTTGTTGTCTCGCCATTTACTCGGGAGTTTGAGCTTTAAGAAACGTTTCGAGAGGAGAATCAATAAGGTTGCTAATGGTGGATTTGGGATAGATTGTGAGTGTGTTAAGGGAAGGCTTTGTAAGAGCTTTTTAAATCAAAGCGATCACAAAGAAATAAAGGGTTTATGAAAGTGGGTCCCTTGAGATTTTGTTTTGTAGTTAACAATTCTATGTTTTGTTTGATCTTTTATTATGAAGGAAATCATATATTTGATTATTTGAAGATTTAATGTAGTATTTTTCTTACTAAATGTCGGGCTAGTCTTTTCAATCATCATGTTCTTCGTTATCTGCATTTCTTTAAAGTGCAGACAATATCTCAAATGTGCATATGATAGGTTAAAAAGCTTTGTTTTTTTTAGACTTGTTAGTTGAATTTGTGTTACAATAATGTGTTTTAATTCAATTGTAGCATAATGTTATTTTGTTTGAAAGGAAAAGAAGTGGTGCCATATAATTCAAATTTGATTTTATAACATAAATTTTATCATAGTAGAAAATCTTGTATGATACGATTTTTTTGTTAGCATCATAAAAAAATTCTATGACTTTTTTTTGTTTTTAATTTAATGAGTATTTATCAATATTAAGTTTATCTAGTCGGAAAGTGGTGCTAGTCTCTTTAAAGAAAGTTCGGAAGTTTTAACTCTCGTGACAACGTAAATGAAAATTTTGATATCGATCTCAAGAGAGTTTTTTCAAAATGGAGGTCGTGAAGTACCTAGATATAATGCAAATTATGCAATAATGGCCTACCAAATTGGATGAACCAAATGCAAGACTAAAAATAACTTAATAAAATGTTTAACACGTTAAGATTCGACTGCAGTCAATAAGAATAAGGAAAATTAAAACAAGAATTAGTAACTTCGTTTGTCACGAAACTATGTCTAAAGACGTTGTCAGATCAGGATTTTTTTAATTATATTTTGCTATGACAATTGTAATAATTAAATTCCGATATAAAAAATATATAATAAAACCCTAATCGGCATAAAAAAGTTAGATTAGAACATCTCAAAATTTGTGATTTTTTTTCCGAACTCGACTCAACTTAAACATACAAAATTAATCATGAAACCTTCATCCAAAGCTGATTTTGATCCAATTTATTATCAAAGTACCTAAAAATGCACAAACCTTGAGTGTAGACCCTAAATTCCCTAATATATATATAAAAAAAAAACCACATAAAATACATGCCTCACTCATATACTAAATTATGACTCGAAAGTGATCAAAATTACAAGTTCAATGTATTCTCGAGGTTTCTATAATTTTTCTTATTTTATTCTTTTTATAGTATAGGCCATAGGTTAATAGAATCTTTATAAATTGAAAGAAATGTTAAGAATAAGATTAAAAAATCCAAATCATGTGGAAAAGGATCTTGATCTAAATTATAAAGCATGTGCAAGTCCCATGAAAGAAGGTATGGAGACACTTCCATGTTGTTTTACCAAAATTAATGTCATAATAAAATTTGTAACACCTCACAAGAACAAATTAATGTGATGGGTAGGGCCCAAAACTACAATATTGTAATTTCATTATCGAACAATATAATCTTGTCTTAGGATAGACCCAAGATTTGTGGGTGGATTATGAACATCCCCATATGCATAAATTGAGGAATTGAAGGCAAAATCATCATCAAACTATATTTTAAATCTAGTTACTAAGTATAGTATAAGATATATTATGTTATTTTACTTAATCAATATATTATGTCCAAGTTCAAATGAAAATATTTTTCTGTTTCTTTTTTTGATTGAAAGGAAGAAGCTTTGGTTGCATTATAGTTGTTTGTAAACAAGGCTACAAGGATGGCATACTCACATGCAACTTTGTGAAATAAAAAGACATATAAGCCATTGTTGTTTTCATGCAAGTTTTTATCAGCAACTATTTTTGACCAATTAATAAATGTGATTGTTGCATTTAACATGAAAAATCACATTTTATAGACAAAGATGGTGGACATATACAGTCATATAGATTTGGTGGGTATGGAATGACATATTCATGCACCAATTTAAACACAATAATATATACCAAATCTTTTTTAATAACACAAAATAATAACACACCCATGACAAAGTCAAGAATAAATTAATACACACAAGAAAATTAACATTATACTTTAATCCTTCAATATATATATTTCATCACATCATCTGTACTATATACTTAAAATAGAAAAATTTTATAATTTTGTGATAATTTAAATTTATTTTGTAAAATTGTTTTAGTATTTTATATTAAATATTAGATTGTAAATAAATATAGAAATAGTCAAATAAAAACATAATATAGTATCAACATATAGATGCATATTTATTATGACTTACACTATGTTTTACATAAATATTATAATATTGTAATTTCTTTCTTTATTATTAGTATAATTATTTAATTAATAATTATTTCGTTGAACCTTTTAATTCATAAATATATATTTATCTAATCAATCATTATTTAAATTTGGTACACGACGGAAACTAAACTAATCCACTTAAATAGTTTGACACAATATGTTTGTAGATAAAATACATGACACGTTTATCTTATCTTGCATTGTTAGTCGATATTCGAGAGGAATAAAATGTTGTAAAGAGAAGGAAGAATTTCAAATCACTTTTAAGGTTTGTATAGGTAAAGGGTGGATACAAATCATTTAAGATTAACCAAAACTCAAGTAAAGAATACCTTTATTACCTTTAATTCTTTCTTTTTTTTTCCACGATGTAATGCGTTCATATAGCATGCATTCTTTAATCTTTATCCATGCAATAAAATTCACTTTTTTTTATGATTCTTTTTTGTTATATACTCTACAAAAAGCCAAAGTTGATGACACTATCAAAGATTGCGCATGCTTAGAATGATATTCTTTGACATTAGAGTAACTCTCAATCCTCCAAATGCTATATTCCAATTACAAATTTACTAAATAATCACGTCAAAGTAGATGATTAGACTTAAAACGTGTTTGTATTAACTCAAATGCCTCGGTAATTTTATTCTTGGGTTTCGTGCTCGAGAAATCGAGTTAGGGAAACGATGTAGTAATAAGAAACGAAAAACGTATCCTAGATCAGGGTTGTTCAGATTACAGCCCGGGTCCGAACCTGTCCGCCAAATTTTCAAAGGGTCCAATTTTTTTGTTAAAGAGGCACAAAAATAACTACGTAAAATTTTGGCCCAATCGGACCTGAATATCGGGTCCAACAAGAAAACTCCGGTCCTGGACCAATGAACAACCCTATTTTAGACTTGGGCCTCGAGTTTGGAGACCTCTAGTTAAGGGAAGAAAGTTGTATTGCCAACTCAGCTCGTCGGAGACGAGAACTTCCTTCTGTACAAACTTGTTTTTATTTCAGCTGTAATACAATTTAAACATCTATAAGATTTGAGTCACATAACACTTTTTTGCATTTAGTTACATGACATACAAATTTACTGAGCTTGCCTTGTAGCTTATGAGAGAAGTAGGAAAAATATCTCAATGGGGAAAAACCTAGATTTTACAGCTTCAGAAGTACAGTAGCTTGTGAGAGAATTAGGAATAGCTAACAAGCTTAAAAAGAAGGGTTAAAAACCCTAAACTTGATCTATGTGACCAACAACTTCCTTTGTTCAACTAATTTCATGAAACACAAAATGGAAGGCTGGAAGTTGTCGTGTCGTGCGAACCACCTACGCGTAACAAACCACAAAGATGCCTAGCAAGAAACACGTCCATAACAATCACTGAGACTTGAAGTTTTTGGCACAGAAAGGGTGCAGGGAAATTAGCTAAGAAAGATTGGAGAATTTACATAGCTCTGAGTTTTCCAATCAGAGCTTCAATGGAACAACAGAAGATTGTGCCAAAACCAGGGGCATTGGAAGACTGACCTTGCCTGAACCACATGAAGATGCGTTTTCTCTTAGATGCTAAACAAATAAGCACCACTGCACCCGAAATAAATTTGACACTGTCCCCTGGAGCTCGGACTGTTGGAAAGCTGATAAATGTTGAGTTCAGGAAATTCATGTATATACATTCTGAATAAAGAACCTGAAACTTTAACAAAACGTTTGATGAGATATTTAACGAAAATATGATATCTAGACGAAAAAATAGAATTTCATCAATAAAACTTGAAGACCTTCTGAAGGGAGAAATAGGACGGCATTTTACAATCACTCGGTCAGTCTAATATTAAAAATGAGATTACCGTATGGTTAGACTATAAACAATTTCCAACTATAGATGGAGACCTGTGAACACCCTATGGGGGTTTTTCTGGCCTACCATCTTTGCTTAGAGAACAAAAAATGTTCCATCTTCCTTCAACAATTCACAAGAAAAGACAATTACCTAAACTCTAATATCCAGTGGGAATGTGGGATACTAGGATTTAAGATGCTAATATAATTGAAAACAGCATGAGTAGTGTTCATCTTTTTGGTGAACTGTGCATCTTAAGGTCTGAAGTTTGATCGCTTGTATCTTAGTTCATGGAGCTTAACATATATTCTACTCAATTGTATATTATCAACTTTGAAATCAACAAGGATAAGATTGATCAAAGGAAGGTAGACATTCACACAAGCACGTGGAACATAAGCTATTAAGCTCCAGATTAACATGCTTTTTATTGCAATACTAATCTTGTATAGAAATAGTTTAGTGAAAGCAGAAGAGATAAGTGGTCACCTGTTATACATTAGACTTCAAGATAGCTTAGATCCTCCAGTACTCGATTTCTCTGCAATGTACATTGAGATTATTACATCACATTCAAGGCATGGCCTCTGTAAGATTATTATGGGCTGGTGATCATGATTTGTGTAAAAGGTTGGTAAAGAAGAATGAATGCAATTGCATTTTGATTCATAAATAATGTCAAATTCACAAGAATCACAACTAGTTGCTGCAAGGCGAGACGCTGGTGAACTAGTGATTGTGATTTGAATAAGAGGTTGCGGAAAAAGGAAATATAGTATTTGCAACAACATACAATGAGTGGCTAGAAGCCTAAACAATTACTTCCTTTTATACTCTTGGAAGAAAAAAACATCAATAATCTCCTCTACGGTCTCTACCAAGCAAAAACAGGATTTGCTCACATCCATAGAACAAAGTAAAAGAAGTTTCAATGGTAAAGAATCATTTATATTCACGTTCACCTTGAGTTTCCACCAAAAGGCGCCAACTTCTACGGAAAAACCAACTTAAATATTATGAAATATTCAAACTTTCCACATGCAAGTGAACAAAAGAGGGAGGAAAGTCGATTACAAATAAAGAAAACTATTAAACAAGGGCATCTAAAGTGATGAGATATAGAGGGAATACATACCATGTCCATGTGGTAATCCAACAGTCAACATTCGATCTATATTATCAAGACGGCGCTGGATAGATCTTAAAACCGTGTTCAATGATGAAACTCTCTTCCTAACACCAGATACTTTTGCAGCATGCTGCATAATGAATGGCACAGGTGCGTCCTCTAATAGCTGGTCAAGCTCTACCAAATTACATAGGAAGATAATCAATAAATGGTGACATTTCCCATCTAAAAACCGTAACATACAGATGACATCAAAGCGGGGCGACTATATACCCTACACAAATTCAATGAGAACAACATCAAAATTCCTAGTCAAAACCCTCTTCCCTGTAATCAGCTGTACTTCAATCAGACCTAAGCACCCAACCGACAACCTTTTTTTCCATTCGCTCGTTGCAAATTCATCGAAATTCACAAGCATTCTAATTACTAGGGTTTGTAAAATACTCGGTCCAGAAGGCGTAAATTAGGGGTCCATCAAGACACATCTTCAAAATTGGTTCTCGTAATTAAACTACGCAAACAAAGATGATTAAATTACCTCGAGTAAGACGATCAAGCGCACACGAGACCTGATCCTGGCTTCGAGAAGTAACAACGGCATTCAAATCGAGATCTCTGATGACACCAGTGATCAAAGTAGAAATTCCCCTGCCAAGAGCCTCGGAGTGGTCAGAACCGCCGTATCCATCGCCAGTAGCATCAAGAGTTTTGTCCGACAATGTAGAAAAAGTACTCGAATCCCCAACATCGAGAGATTGAGCTCCATGTTCAACTACAACAACGCTCGGTTCATCGCCGTCGGTAATTGGGGAAAGAAGGTTATCTGGCGAGTTGGAGTTGGGGTCGGCCATAGCTGGTTTCAAGTTCGAATTTCATGGGTGATTAATGCAATCTTCGATACAGAACTAGACTAGAATCCATGGATGCGATGTGAAGAGACAGACAATAGCGATTCAAGACGGGCTTCTTTTGTCTCGAATATGAAAAGAAGGAAAATAAAACTTATTTTCATTTTTGGAAAATATGCGATTTTCTTTCAAGTGTAAGCGAATAAAAGACGTCATTTAGGAAATTGCGTGGAAATAAATAATCGTGATGGGTCCTAAAATCTTTTCAAATCAATATATTTAACCATATTTTATAAATTATTTTATATTTTAGAAAAAGAAAAACCTATTATTTTCTGCCTATTCTGGTGTTGGTCTATTTAGAATATTTATTTCATACAAGATCATCTTATTGTACTATATTTCTATAATTTTGAAACAAAGTTACTATTCGCGCGAACGAAAAGTTTACTACAAGAAGCGGGTTCTGCATCCGCCTCAATAATGTCAAGGCAAATCTGGGCGGCCAGTTTTTTTTTTTAATCCGTCCAATAATGTGAAGTGTGAAGGCAAATGAGGTTGAATTTGGGGCGGAGGCGAAAGCGGATTCCGCCTCCGCCCCAAGTCCTGGCGTATTCGGAATCCGCTTCCGCCTTGTCCCATTAGTAGGTTTTTGCCGCCCGGATAACATCACTCTTTTGAAACTATAAATACATGATTTAAGATGTCATATAAATTTATGTGTATTTTTAATATTTATAAATCATAAATTAACATATTATTTTTATATATTTATACGTCACTTATTATTTTTTTGTTGATAAAAGAAAGAAATCATTACGAGTAATTTATTCTAGAGTATGCTTGCGGATGATTTAGGTTCAAGATATGCACTAAAGTGAAAACGTGGAGGAAGGTGTTCAAATTGAGTCAATGTATCAAGCACTCCATTTATTTCTCTAAAAATGTTTTCAACCTGAACCGATTTTAATTTTTCCAGTTCGATAAGAATGTCGTCAGTTAACATTTCAATTGTTCAAGTGTATTGTCAAGATCCTTTGATGACATTAATGATGATAAGATTATCGTCCTCAATAATGATTTTTTTTTTCTATTATAAGACGAATGCTTTTTGGATGTCGTGGTAAAGATCAAGACCTTCGGCAATGATTGTTTTTTTTATCGATTTTCCCGCTTCAAGGGTAATAATATTTGCATGATGATTTCTGATTACAAAGGCAAGTGAGGTATCACCCGAGCTAAGTTTTGATTCATCAAAATTGAGTTTGGCAAAAGGAGCAACAAGCTTATCCCAATTTTATATCATTTTTTCAAAGGGTTGTATATTCTTTTTATTTTTTTTTCTTATGAGTTATAGTCCAAACTATGACAACTAAACCATGAATGTAGTTAGTATTTGACACATTCATTGGTATTTTGGAAGGTTCATACTATTTAATTTGGAAGATTATTTTATTTCTTGAAAATCAAATGCTTCACCGGATAGTCGCAAGTTTAGAGATTTTCAAGAGTCCCATCTTAAGTTTTAGATTTTGCAAGCATGTGTTTGACTTTATATTTTCATAGTTATGCGCGTTGATTATATGATAGATTTTTTGGGTCTATGTTATTAATTATTTATTTTGTGTAAGGGGATTTAAAAAGAATGTGGTGTAGCTCTTCTTTGTGGTGGTTGTAAAATTTATTATAACAATCAATCTTCTTTCATCCAACTTTTCCTTTGTGGGTAAATCATTAGAAGCATATTCGTCAAATAAATTTTTTTTAGGTTGGGTGTCTAAATTTCATATTCAATCACAAGGCATACCTAAGTGGACACAAATTTTATTTTCTTCAAGAAGATCGAAAGCATAACAAGTGGAAAATCAACATTTTTTTTTTCTCCAGTATAATTTGTTCGGGATACAATTTTGACTTTTGTGGGATAATTATGTAGGTTATTGTTTTGAATAGATCATCGTTATTTAAAGAGCTTATTTCCTTTTTCAATTTATCAATGTCTCGATGATTTGCTTCGTTGATGAATTGATTGATTGTTTTTGTGGTAATAATGTTGTTTTTGTTAGTAGCTAACGAAAGGTTTTTCAAACATCCAATCTGTAACACCCCAAATCCGAAGGACTCGGAGTGCTACTGGACTAGGATCTCACAATGGATCCTGACCCTAGCCTGATAACAAGTTCACTGAATCTTACAACAAGGCACCAATAGATTAAAACAAAACATAAAACTGATATATATATATACATATCAAAAAGATGATACAGAGTACTGTTGAGTACAAAGTCAAACAGAAAACCGTACAATAATGATAAACCCAAAATCCCACGATAACGCCCAGTGTACGGAACTCTCAGCAGATCACCCTTTTGGATCACTCTGCAGCTCTCCTAACCTGCAAAGGATCTACAACACGGTAGAAAACCGTTAGCTAACCATACACATATATAAGAAGATGCTAGAGCACAATCACATATCAATAATATTAACACCTCATCGTGATATCACACATTTACCCGGTTTATTATCTTTAATAAGTCGAATCACTCAATCGTATAAATAGATGTATATGAAGATATGTGACACGAGGAATATAATCCTCGCCTCTGAGTACTATAGCCAGCTGGAGTAGTATCAGCACACCTCCCGTGTACCCTATGAGAGTGGTGAGGGTCCTTCCCGTATACCAGATCTGGCCTGACTACAAAGAACCTCCCAGACTCCACTACAAGATGAAAGGGAAAGGTTATCACGGCCACTACAATGGGCGGTCAATATAATATAGGTCGGTGACCATCATAAATCATGCTATAAAGCATATAACAAACACCACCCAAGCCACATCTAATATAAGGATGGCAACTAAGTAAGTCCTATGGACTTACCTCAATCTCAGGAGTAAACTCAACCACGATCAACTCTCCGACTGGTCCACTCCAAACTGGAGGACAACATGGCCTATACAAGGCATACATACATATATCAAACTCCTATCACACAAAGGGGTCACACCTAGACCCAAGGGATCCATAAGGATCATATCCAACTCGTAAACCTCAAAGCCGTAACCGGCATATCCATATCATACTCATCATAAACCGATACCTAGCATGGTACTAGTTCCCTCATACTAGGAAAGAAAATGAGCTGCCCAACTATGGGTAGTCCCGAGACAAAACGCACCTACGTGATCAAGGGACGCAGGAGCGGAACAGGTAACCCGCAGGCGCGGCAGGGATCAGCCGCAGGCGCGGCGACACGGGACGCAGACAACGCAGACAAGGCGCTGGCGCAGCGGCACGGCTTCCGCAGGGGCGGCCTCTGTGCAGAACGTGAACCCGCGGCTTCTCTTTGGCTCTTCACGTGATCAAATCACGTCTTCTCTCATCCAATTCACATACATACAACAACATACACATTCCAACATCATCCTATGTCCAAACATCTAATCCTAAGCTAAGGAGATGAAAACAAAGAAGAAGAGAAGGAGAAGAAGCAAGAACTCACCACTACTGAAGATCCTAGGCTACAGGGAGATTCACACACATCAGTAGTTGGCTTCCAAGCTCAGCATACACATCACTAGCATCATCATCAACCACAAAGAACAACTTCCAAACAAAACTCCAAGGAGAACAAGAACAAGATCAAAGGAAGGTGAAGGAGAAGCAAGGAGGACGTGAGCACTGAGGAAGAGAAGTGAAGATGAAACCCTTGATCAGCCAAGGGAAAGAAAGAAGTAAGCAAAGGGTAAAGCACGGGTCAAAGGAGTCAACAAAACCGGCTGCAGCCGCCGGAAACCGCAGGGACGGTTCCCTGAGCCGTAGGGGCGGAAACCCGCAGGAGCGGCAGTCCTGCCCGCCGGTGCGGAAAGGCCAATCTCGGCCAAAGCCAATCTCGGCTAAGGTCCAATCTCGGTCCGAAAGAATAGGGCTCTCACATCTCACCCCCCTAAAAACAAGTTTCGTCCCGAAACTTGCAAAGTCCTGAAACCACTCGGACTCAAAAGCCGAGGTAAAACTCTCTATAACCTCAAACATAAGCATGGAGAAACTCATCCACTCCAGCAGCAACTATACTATCCAGGGCATAGAGGAAAACCATCTCTAGCCAAACCATAAACATATCACAGGCATAGAGGAATCACATCTCTAGCCGTATCATATCCATAACAGAAAGGCATGGAGGAAGAACATCTCCAGCACTACTATGTCCATCAAAATAGCATGGAGGAAAGAATCATCTCCAGCTGAATCCTAAACGTATCACAATAGCATGGAGGAAAGAACCATCTTCAGCTATAAACAAGAATCATACTAGCACAACAAGATCTAATAAGATCATAATCACATCAAAGCTAGTATGAAAATAAGCACATCATAGCATATAAGCATATAAACACATAAGACTCACCAAGCTAGTACTAAGATCTACTCGGTGATCCTACTGGTGCACCTATCTCGCATAGAACTCTGGATAGTTCCTCTAGATACTATCCTCAGTCTCCCATGTATCCTCCTCAGGTCCTCGTCTCGACCACTGTATCCTCAACATAGGAATGTCCTTCGAACGCAGGCGTCTCATACCTCGCTCTAGGAATGCAATAGGATGCTCAACAAACGTGTGGTCCGGCTCAACCACTAAATCATCATAACTCACGATGTGTCTCGGATCTGGTATGTACTCCCTCAGCTGAGACACATGAAATACAGGGTGAACACCCTCTAATCTCGGAGGCAAGGCTAATCTATAAGTTGCGCTCCCAACCCGATCCAGAATCTCGAACGATCCGACATATTGGGGGCTCAACTTCCCCTTAATGCCAAAACGCCTAACACCTTGTGTCGGGGACACTCTCAGCCACACATGGGCTCCAACTCTGAACTCTGGAGGTCTACGCCTCCTATTAGCATAAGAATTCTGACGGCTCTGTGCAGTCAGCATACGCTCTCGAATCAGTGCTACTCGAGCCATATCATCCTAAATCTGATCAGGTGCCAAACCACTAACACTGCTCTGCTCATCCCAGCATAACGGGGTACGACATCTCTGTTCATACAGTGCCTCATATGGGGTCATCCCAATAAATGCATGCTAGCTGTTGTTGTAGGAGAACTCAACAAGTGGGAGATGATCTATCCACACTTGCCCCTAATCCAACACACAAGCTCGCATCATATCCTCCAGGGTCTGAATGGTCCTCTCTGACTGACCATCTGTCTGAGGATGGAACGCAGTCATGAAGTGCAAACTCGTCCCCAGGGTAATCTGAATCTGCTGCCAGAATCTCAAGTTAAATCGCCCATCTATGTCTGAGACGATAGTCCTCGGTACACCATGGAGTCTCACTATCTGCCTAGTGTACTCCTCAGCTAATCTGCTCACCGGCCACGTCTCCCTAATAGGAATGAAACATGCCGTCTTCGTCAATCTATCCACTATGACCCAGATGGCATCAAAACTCCGGCTCAGCCTCAAGCCAGTCACAAAATCCATGGTGACGTCCTCCCACTTCCTTTGTGGAACAAGAAGTGGATGGAGCTCACCTTCAGGTCTGAAATGCTCGATCTTGACCTGCTGACAGGTCGCACACTGAGCTACAAATCTGGCTACATCGGGCTTCAGCCCTCCCCACCAGTATGAACGTCTCAAATCCTGATACATCTTACTCGTACTTGGATGTAGAGAGTAAGGTATACAGTGAGCCTCTTGTAAAATCCTCTGTCTCAACTCTGTATCAGCAGGTACACAGACGTGACCGCGGCGTCTCAAAACTTCATCTGCTCCCCGCAGAAACTGGGGTGCCTCATCCCTGGACATCCTCTCTCTGATCCTCCTCAAGGTCGGGCAGGTCTCCTGCTTCTGCTGAATCTCGCTCAACAGATCAGGTAGAACCTCTAAAGTACGCACCTGGGCATCCTCATCAGGAAATTGGATGTCCAACTCTAACCAGATCAGATCTCTCTGCAACTGATGCTGAACTGTCAATCTCACAATCGCCTTCTCTCGAGGCGTCTTCCTGCTCAGGGCATCGGCGACAACGTTCGCCTTCCCCGGATGATACAAGATCTCTAAATCAAAGTCCTTGATCAGCTCGAGCCACCTACGCTGGCAGTTATTCAATTCCCGCTGCGTGAAAATGTACTTCAGACTCTTATGGTCTGTGAAGATTTGACATGTAGCACCATACAGGTAATGTGTCCAGATATTCAATGCATGAACTACCGCTGCCAACTCCAGATCATGAGTCGGGTAGTTCTCCTCATACGTCTTCAACTGTCGAGACGCATATGCTATCACTCTGCCCCGCTGCATCAAAACACATCCCAAGCCTAGCTTGGATGCATCACTGTAAACCACAAAATCCTCAGTACCCTCTGGTTGTGCCAAAATAGGAGCAGAAGTCAAACGCCTCTTCAACTCCTCAAAACTTTGCATGCACTGATCAGACCACACAAATCTGGTAGTCTTCCTTAGGAAACTCGTCAGTTGACGGGCAATCACAAAATCCCTCCACAAAGCGTCTGTAATAACCGGCTAGGCCAAGGAAACTACGTACTTCCTTGACGTTCGTCGGTGTCATCCAAGCTGCTACTGCCTCTATCTTCGCTGGATCCAACTTGATCCCCTCAGCTGAAACCACATGACCCAGGAATGCTACCTCTAGCATTCAGAACTTACACTTAGAGAACTTAGCATAAAGTTCTCTATCCCGCAAAACCTACAATACAGTCCTCAGATGTCCTGCATGCTCTTCTCCACTGCGAGAGTATATACCATAATGTCATCAATGAAAACCACAACAAACTGATCCAGGAAGTCGATGAAGATACTGTTCATCAACTCCATAAAGACGGCTGGGGCATTCGTAAGCCCAAATAGCATCACTACAAACTCGTAGTGGCCATATTTGGTCCGGAATGCTGTCCTGTGCACATCCTGCTCTCTCACCCTCAGTTGGTGATATCCTGAACGCAGATCAATCCTGGAGAACACAGTCGCTCCCTGTAGCTGATCTAACAAATCATCAATACGAGGCAGTGAATACTTGTTCTTGATGGTCACCTTGTTCAGCTCTCTGTAGTCTATGCATAACCTCAGTGATCCGTCCTTCCGTACAAAGAGGACAGGTGCTCCCCATGGGGACATGCTAGGGCGAATGAAGCCCTTCTCAGCTAGTTCATCCAGTTGCTTCTTCAGCTCCAGCATCTCGACAAGCGCCATCCTGTATGGGGCCTTCGAGATGGGTCTCATACCAGGCTCTAACTCGATACTAAAATCCACACTCCTCTGAGGCGGCAAACTGGACGGCTCAGCAAAAACATCAGTAAACTCACAGACAACTGGGATATCCTCTAATGCTGGACTCTCCCCCTCCTTCATGGCATAACACTAGAAGTCCTCGCAACCCTGTGCAATCAATCTAGCTGCCCGTATAACGCTAATAGCTGTGCCTGTCTTTCCAAGGTCCCAACCTCGGAAAACCTCTATCTGGCCTAACTCGGTAGAGAGGGTAACAGTCCTCCTACCTACATCTAAAACTGCAGAGTGTCTATCCATCCAGTCCATACCTAGAATGACTTCTTCATGCTCTAATGGCATGACAAAGAAGTCAACTAGTAACACACGGGTCCCTACAAAAATGGGACAACCGTGAATCTCACGGGTACCTCTGACCCTACCACCATCGGGTAACCCTATAATAAAGGGCATCCCCTCAACTGTATCTAAACCAAGACGCTCTACACAGGCATCAGAAATAAAAGAGTGCGTAGCACTAGTATCAAATAAAACTCTAACAGGTAAACCATGAATTAGAATGGTACCTGTAGCAGTAGGTGCAGCTGGCTCCTCTGCACTCCTCAACTCGAAAACACGACCCTGTGGGCCTCTGGTATCAATGGTGCCCCCACCACGACCTCTGCCTCTACTCGGCCCAGGAGCAAATCCCTGAGTCGTAGGGCGATCTGGGACCCTCTAATGTCCTTGAGTCTGCTGCTGCTGAGGTGGCCTCTGCCCACCTCCCGCTGCACTGGCAGGAGAAGAACCCTGCTGAGATGAAGCTCCGCCCTGGCGGCAGTAAACCGCTCAGTGACCTTGCCTACCACAGGTGTAGCAAGTCACTAATGGCCTTATGCACTCGGGCTTCATATGCCCTGGATCACCACAATTAAAATACTGACGTCCCTTCTCTGCAACCGGTGCAGATGAGGGCTGACTCTGGCGTCTTTGACCACGCCAACCACTAGCAGAACCACCAGTACCACTGGTATGCCCTGTACGCTGCCTCTTCTCAAACCGTCCGGTCTAAGAAGCTCTCCTCTGACTCGTTCGCTCTCGCTCATAGTCGGCGGCTCTATCCTGGTAGTCCATCAAGGACTCACAATGAAATCCCGCCATATAGGCCCGGGTAGTATCCCTCATTCGTCGGGAAAAGAGATAAACGTGCTGATCTGTAGAAGGTGCAGCTGGACCCAGTAATGCCAGCTCCTCCTGAAACCTCCTGATGGCCTCAGAGACTGGTACATCCTCAAACCCAGCCTCAACAAAATCTCGCAGTTTCTCCCTCTTCAGTGAGGCAGGGCAGAAACGCTCTCTAATCATCGTCCTCATATGATCATAACTGGTAACCTGACCCCGTACTGATCTCCACCAGTGTTGTGCCAAGTCCCAAAATAAAGTCTAGAACAACTCGATCTGTCTGTCAGTTGGACATCTAATAGACTCCAGAGCTGAGTCTACATGTCCGATCCAGAGCTCAACCTCCAACCCCACCTTCCCAGTGAAATGGGGTACACCCATCTGATGGAATGCCTTCTACCAGGTATCTGGTCTAGGCCCTCTATGCTCCTCTGGTGCTCTGGAAATCTCAGCAGCAGGTACCTGTACAGCTGGCACCTGAGTAACGGTGTGGGACCTCTCAGATGGTCCCTCCTGTGCCTGTAAAATTGGGGCACGTCTACCGGCTCTGGCATCCTCCTCTACACGTCTGATATATGCTCGGAACTCTGATCCCCCATGGAGACACGATCAGACTCACCAGACCGGGCTCTCTGTGCCCCCTGTCTCTCGGCTGCCTCGTTCCCAGTCTCAGGAACGACGCTCTCAGCAACCTCCTCATGTATCTCTCCCGCTGTGAACCGTCTACCGGCTCTGGGGCACGTCTACCGGCTCTGGCATCCATCTCTACACGTCTGATATATGCTCGGAACTCTGATCCCCCATGGAGACACGATCAGACTCACCAGACCGGGCTCTTTGTGCCCCCTGTCTCTCGGCTGCCTCGTTCCCAGTCTCAGGAACGACGCTCTCAGCAACCTCCTCATGTATCTCTCCCGCTGTGAACCGTCAGTAAGAGTCCTACTCCGTCCTCTACCTAGAGGGGGTCTACCTCTACCTCGTCTAGCTGCAGGTAACGCTCTAGTCTGAACCATCTGCAGAAGACGTAAACCTAGCTTAGAAGGCTATATATATGCCATGTGTATAGATATATAACATATCAATCACATTAGAATATCTATATATATCTATACAGTCGAGATCTTCAGAGGGGCGATGGTTCACGTACACGATATCCCAAAACATTTGTACTCATTTCAAAACCAAAACCTTTTGAAAAGTCAGACCCCTTTTGGGTTCTGTTTATTTATCTATTCGAACTTTATTGCAGATTACTAGTGTCATTGTTGTCAACCTGGCTCTGATACCAATTTTGTAACACCCCAAATCCGTAGGACTCGGAGTGCTACTCGGCTAGGATCTCACAATGGATCTTGAACCTAGCCTGACAACAAGTTCACTGAATCTTACAACAAGGCACCAATAGATTTAAACAAAACATAAAACTGATATATATATATATATATATATATACATATCAAAAAGATGATACAGAGTACCGCTGAGTACAAAGTCAAACAAAAAACCGTACAATAATGATAAACCCAAAATCCCACGATAACGCCTAGTGTACGGAACCCTCAGCAGATCATCCCTCTGGATCACTCTGTAGCTCTCCTAACCTGCAAAGGATCTACAACACGGTAGAAAACCGTTAGCTAACCATACACATATATAAGAAGATGCTAGAGCACAATCACATATCAATAATATTAACACCTCATCATGATATCACACATTTACCCGGTTTATTATCTTTAATAAGTCGAATCACTCAATCGTATAAATAGATGTATATGAAGATATGTGACACGAGGAATATAATCCTCGCCTCTGAGTACTCTAGCCAGCTGGAGTAGTATCAGCACACCTCCCGTGTACCCTATGGGAGTGGTGAGGGTCCTTCCCGTATACCAGATCTGGCCTGACTACAGAGAGCCTCCCATACTCCACTACGAGATGAAAGGGAAAGGTTATCACGGCCACTACAATGGGCGGTCAATATAATATAGGTCGGTGACCATCATAAAGCATGCTATAAAGCATATAACAAACACCACCCAAGCACACATCCAATATAAGGATGGCAGCTAAGTAAGTCCTATGGACTTACCTCAATCTCAGGAGTAAACTCAACCACGATCAACTCTCCGACTGGTCCACTCCAAACTGGAGGACAACACGGCCTATACAAGGCATACATACATATATCAAACTCCTATCACACAAAGGGGTCACACCTAGACCCAAGGGATCCATAAGGATCATATCCAACTCGTAAACCTCAAAGCCGTAACCGGCATATCCATATCATACTCATCATAAACCGATACCTAGCATGGTACTAGTTCCCTCATACTAGGAAAGGAAAGGAGCTACCCAACTATGGGTAGTCCCGGGACAAAACGCACCTGCGTGATCAAGGGACGCAGGAGCAGAACAGGTAACCCGCAGGCGCGACAGGGATCAGCCGCAGGCGCGGTGTCACGGGATGTAGGCAACGCTGGCAAGGCGCTGGCGCTGGCGTAGGCGCTGCGGCACGGCTTCCGCAGAGGCGGCGGCTTCTAGGCGCGGGGGCGGCCTCTGTGCAGAACGTGAACCCGCAGCTTCTCTTTGGCTCTTCACGTGATCAAATCACGTCTTCTCTTATCCAATTCACACACATGCAACAACATACACATTCCAACATCATCCTATGTCCAAACATCTAATCCTAAGCTAAGGAGATGGAAACAAAGAAGAAGAGAAGGAGAAGAAGCAAGAACTCACCACTACTGAAGATCCTAGGCTGCAGGGAGAGTCACACACATCAGTAGCTGGCTTCCAAGCTTAGCACACATATCACTAGCATCATCATCAACCACAAAGCACAACTTCCAAACAGAACTCCAAGGAGAACAAGAACAAGATCAAAGGAAGGTGAAGGAGAAGCAAGGAGGACGTGAGCACTGAGGAAGAGAAGTGAAGATGAAACCCTTGATCAGCCAAGGGAAAGAAAGAAGTAAGCAAAGGGTAAAGCACGGGTCAAAGGAGTCAACAAAACCGGTTGCAGCCGCCGGAAACCGCAAGGGATTTTCCATGAGCCGCAGGGGCGGAAACCCGCAGGAGCGGCAGTCTTGCCCGCGGGTGCGCTAAGGCCAATCTCGACCAAAGCCAATCTCGGCTAAGGTCCAATCTCGGTCCGAAAGAATAGGGCTCTCACACAATCATCAAGCCAAAAGTTAATGGAAGAGCCATCACCAACATGCCATTGGAACCCTTGTTTAAATTCAATAAGAAGTTTTGATAGGTTGTTCCATAGCCAAGAAGTTGCGTCTTTTTCAGTAATTTAGCAGGTTATCATTTTTTCAATATTTTCTATTGATTATTTTAACCCAAAAATTATTTGGTTATGCAATTATTATTTTCAAGTAGTTCCATTTGTAGTGTTTTGTTTGTCTTTAGATTTCCTCGTACTAGTGTCACCATGATTTTTAGGTTTGCAAACGTCGTTCTAGTTTATTAGGGGTCTGTGTTTGTCCCCTTTGTTCCAAAATAAGTCCTTATAAGTTTTGTTGAGTTGGTCATGTTTTTTTTAATAATGGAAAACAGTTCGAAAAACTAGACGAAATGCCCTCTAGTGGATCGAAAGGCCGAAAAGATCGACAGATGGACTAACCGTCGTGAAGAACAAAAATACATAAAAAAAACACGAAAGCAAAGAAATCTACAAGGGAAAGGAGGATGATCCAGTCTACGGGAAGCGGGGAGCACAACGTCCGTCGTCAAAGGAAGTACACATGTACGAAGCCTAGGGAACAATTGTGGACACCTCATATTTGGACTCGCAACAGAGTCATCAGGAGTCGATCACAAATCCACGCCTCCTAGACAAACCACTCAAAACGCCACTTAAACATGCATCAAACTGAGAAGACCACTACAAAAAAAAAGATTTGCGTCGGCACAAGCCCGATGCAAATGGGCAAATTGCCGTCACAAAAGGACATTTGCGACGGGATTTCGTCGACATCAACACCGGAACATATGTGTCGCAAAAGGTATTATGCGACGGAAATTCCCGTCGCAGAGCTATATTGCGTCGACCATGCGACATCATATGTTGACGCAAAAAATCGTCTTCTTTTTTCAAAAATATACTTTATAACGCGGACGTAAGGTCCAGGTTATAAAGTCTGTTTTTTATAATAAAAAAAACTATTCCAAATAAAATTGTTACTAATTACAAATAATAATATAAAAAAATTAATCAATAAATTAAAACATTTTATCAAAACATCATACAAATAGTAGATAATGCATTTCATATTGCTTAAGGCAAGAAGTGCATGGTTCTATATAGTAAAAAGCAATATGTACAACTTTGGTATATGTTTAATATTTTCTCAGCTAACTGATACATGTTTCACCGTAGTCTAACAATTACTTTCCCATCTATCAATTATTAACGAGTCCTCATATCTTTTCCTTTTGTCACACTATGCTTTCCATCTTGTGTAATTGTACGTTATAGCCTGTCCATCCATCAAATACAAAACCATATGTAAGTTGACAATTTTCCATTCCTTGTGTTTATACTTGTTAACAATAGCAATTAATCAAGCATTCAACAGTGGGTTCGGTTATTACCACAAGTACTCCAGTCCACCAAGAAGTTGAATGTATACAAAATTCAACCAAGCCCTGAACCAATTCACCAGTAACTATACTTCTCGCCGTTCCTTTTACGTTTATAGGGAAGATATGCAACAAAATCACAAGTCATTTCCGTCTTTCCCGAATCATGGTTTGTCTCACCTACGACATTGTTTCCCAGGGAACAACTCCCATGCCAATCGAAAAGGATGCTCTTTGTATACCTGATTTTGACATCGTGCCAAAGGACCCAAAATACTAATGATTTGTAACAAAATGATTTTCAGTTGAGAACTAAGGACAAGACTATCAAGAGTATAGGTATGCTTGTCAAAACAAGTACAGGTGCCGCATTTATCATTAGCATGTGGCCCTTTGTCGGGTGGGCTTCTAGGACCCTACTTACTCATTTTTTATGCAGGAATTGCGATAAGTATTTAAAGACTCCGAACTAGAGCAGCTACTTGTCCGAAATAAGCAGAATGGTAACAAGTTAACAGTCTTGGAAGGGTTCTAGTAGTGTAAAAGTAAGAAGATCACCTTTAGGTAGAATGAGATAGTTGTTAGTGAACATGCTATAATTGGTCATGTTCTATAAACCTGAAGTAAAAGATCAACAAGGTATTATTGTATCATAATGCTATATAGGTGAACAAAACCACAAATTCTTAGAACAAAATATCAATCTAGTGTTTGAGCTTACCACAATAAGAGGTTTTGTTCGAGCCTTTTCAATCATTGTTGCTCCAACTATTGTAATCACAACCTGCAAACGAGACCCCATGAGTAATCATGTGACTTGGGGATCGAATATGGTAAAGTTAGATCTACTAGATCGATATTGGTAATTAACTAAAAGAATGAAATGATGAAAGCTACTGTTCTTGTTTTGTACCTGTTGATTTAGTAATGATGTTGATGTAGAAACAAATTACGTTGATTCCTTCAAATTTTTAGCACACCATTAATCCACCTCCGATCTATCAACTAAGAACGTAGTGACATTGAGCTATGGAATATTAGACAAATAATAGACCATATTAAACACAATGGTTGATACACCGACAACAACCAACTCAATCTACAAAAGAAATGAAATATAAACAAACTTAGCAATTTCAATCCTCATTTGAAAACAACAATGGATTAAGAATACACGGTGATCGTGTAGACATGTCTTCTACAAAAGATATAGAAACTTGTATTGGATTCAATTAAACCATGTAACATCCAAGAAATTAACCATAACTTTCACAATAAATAACTTCTAAACTCATAGAAAGTAGGTTTCTAAGTTACCACGATATTTGACGAATAACTATAATTCCTAATCTATTTGTATGGTTAGATTTATGACAACTCATGGAAGTCATAGCCTATCTCTTCATCCGTACAAATCAATATGATTTCTATCTAAAGTGTTCAAAATAGCATCAGTTAGTATAACAACTGCAATAAAATATTGTAAAATTAAGATGTATCTTAGCTTGAAAAATTCCAAAATTTTCAATCCAAATTTCAAATGTAGTAATAAATAAATAGGAGATACAAAATAATAAATGAGAAATCAATAAGCAGTGCCAATCATACCAAGGCTAGGCGCCCTCGAGAAAGGACATTATCCACTCCGTATTGACTTCAGAGCAAAGATCAAGTTAATAAGGTTAATCTAAACAACGACCCCTTCTCACTCTTTTTATATGGTAAAGGCTTGACTTGTTAGAAATGAATACGAAGCCGTTTATATTTTAAGACTTGCTTTCCTGATTCTATGTTAATTGCAAGGCAACAGGGAGTAGAGTAGTATAATCAATTTAGGAGAGTATCTATAACTAGATATCAGTTTCACATAAAAAGAAAAGAGGAGCATCCTAAAGTGTGTTTAGAAGGTATAAGCACAACTAATCAAACTAAGACAAACCACAATCACTCAACATCATATCCAAGCAAATGTCACTATAAATTCAGGATCCATTTAACAAAATAATCCAACCCTCCGTGAGTTTCCTGAGGATTGGTTGAAAAGAAATGATGATTGTATGTATAGGTCACTAGAACATTAAGTTCAATTGCTACATTGAAACATAGCAAGGTCAAAATGCTAATTTTTAGAATTAAATAAGGGAAATTAATCAAACTAAATCCAGTTTTGGCATATTATATATTACACAATTTCATAATTCTATATATCGTGAATGACGCAAGGAAAAGTTCAAAATTGTGTTGTATAGTCATAGTCCCTTATTGGTACCATTTAGTATGAGATTAGAAAAAGGATGATCTATATGTATAGGTCACTATTTGAATAGTACGGTTGGTATTTAGATTTCATTCTATATAAGGAAAAACCGAAGGTTGTTAAATTCAAAGAAATTAGTATTACTCATAACAAGTACAAACTCATTTCATAATCTAAAGTTGATCAATCTAAGAGATGAAACTTCAACTATCTGTACGTGTTATCAAATTATCATGTGGCACTTGTTTGCTGAAAAGTCGATTTTCTCACCTTGAACTTCCTAAACAAACAATCCAAATAATGATGAACTTTTTGTGCCTTTTTTATTTCCTAGACAGTTTGACCTTCATTAACCATCGAAATCCCCAAAACCTTCCATTTTTCAACAGAATTGAATATTGATGTTTTTTTAAAATCAATCTTGCATAGCCAATAAAACAGGGAAAAAAATGTAGTTTCAGGTAAATTCTTAGATCAATACCAAGTACTTAATCGGGATATATGAAGAAGATGATCAAATTTTAAATATACAAAGGATTTGGTTGATGACTTACATTGCCTTTCTTTTTTTTCTAATTTTTGACCTTCTTTCTCGCAACTATTATCCCAAAGATGAAATTCTCATCTACTAGTTCATTTGTGCCTGGAAAACAAAAAAGAGATTCAGAAACCACAATGTTATTACATGCTGAAAAGAACAAAACAAAAGGAATAAAGGAAACTCACTCGGTGACGCCTATATATATATTAAGAAGTTCTTTAGCCAGGTGTTGATGGAATTCTTATGAACAAGTTGCCTCTATTTTGAAAAATTCCTTGAACCATTACTCGTTGTGTTGCGCATGTCAGAGGACAATAGTGTAACACGGGGAAAGAAACTGTGAAATGCGAGATTGAAAAGGCGATATAGGCACACGAGAGTAAGATTGGTAAAGGGAAGTGAAACTGTGAAATGCGAGAGGCAGATTGAGAGCGGCGAGAGGAGATAGAGCAAGAGAAAAAGAAGATAAGAAGCCCTAACATACTCTGCTGCGCAATTTTTTTTTTTTTAAAAAAAAAAATTGTCTTGCGTCGGTATTAACGCCGATGCATATACCAATACCATTTGTGACGGAGATAAACCGCCGTTGCAAATATCAGATCAATAGCGACGGTATAAATTTGCCGTCGCATAGGCCTGTCGCAAATCTATTTATTTTTTGTATTGGACGACAATGCAACACATGGGAATCTTGACATATAAAAGTGTATAACTTTGACGGTAATGATTAGAGATTTTTAAGAAGAGGAATTGTTCGAGTAATAAATAAAGTTGTTTAAATTCCGTTGAAGAAGGAACAAACTTGTCTTCAATAACATGGTCAATAAGACAAGTTCTAGTCTATAGCAAAAAGATCAATATGATCTAATTGCATCCAAACAAGAGAGATATACATTGTTGAATTTGCTAGTGTTCTTATAGTCATTGGTTCAAAAATAATTCAAGGTTATAACCCCATCACGTGGTCAAAACGAGAAGTTTTTTTAAAAGTTCTTCGTATCAAAAGACGCCACTTTTTGTAGGGCAACACAGGCGATTGTCACTGGAAGAAAGGAAGAGAGTGACATTCGAGGGCAACACAAAATGTTGGCCGAACCAACCTCTCTTGTTTCAAAATCGATTTTCATTTGATTTTCTATTTAATTGAAAAAGGCTTCAACATTTCTTAAATAAGTATTTTGGATAGAGCAATATTTTAAATGTGCTAAATAAGCATTTTGGATAGAGCAATATTCAAAATGGGCTTAAGAACAGGCCCCAAAAATTAAAAGGTTAGGTTTTTTCTCCTTCCCCCTTTCTTCAACGTGAAAAGATTCAATCCTTCAGCCGCCAACACAAGAGCGGAAGAAAGGGTTATCGATTAACTGACTCGATCTTCAAGAGAGTGGTGGACATCAAATTTGAGGGTTTTCTCTACTTGATCCGATTACAAATAGAATGAGATCGAATTTGAGAGATACAAATCTCAAATCCATCTAGAAAACTCAAAAGAGCTACTGTGAGAAGTCATTCGATCTTCAAGACTTCAAATGTTGGTGGTCTTTTGGGAGGTAGACAATTACAATTGTGGTGTTGGTGGAGGCGTGGTGGTGGACCGATGTCTTGTGCGGCGGAGGTTGAAAATTTATATAGAGCGGTGGACATCGAATTTGAGGGGCTTCCTCTACTAGATCTGGATTACATACAAAATGAGATCTAGAGGGGTTTCCTCTTACTGAATTTGGTTACAAACCATTAATGTCTAAAGGTGTTTCCTCTTGCTGGTTTATTTGTTTAGTTTCTCCAGGTTTTTAGTTGAAGAAAGGTTTTCTCAAATTGAATGAACAGTAGAGAAAGTTTTGGTTTGCTGAGTGACTATAGATGAGTTGGTCATGTATATTGTTTGGTAGTAAAAAAAAAAAAATTGCATTGTGAATATTGGTTTGCTGGAAGATTGGCTTTGATTAGAGTGTTTCTTCTTTCAAGGGAGGGCATGTTGCGTTCTATTATGTTAATTCTTGTTTGTGTTATTTGTTATGTGTTCAAAGGTATGCTTGTTAACTCTTCCATTAACAATGGGGCAACCTAGGTGGTGATCAAGATAATCTGAATATTTCATGTTCAAGATATTTTCAAGGTAATCATTAATGGAACAATCAATGGTGTTTTCTGTTCGGAATTTTGATTTCTAAAGGTTTACTTTTTGTCCAAAAAGTGCTCCATTGATTTCTAGGACTTCTTTCATTTTTTATGCATGTTATTTTGTTAGTTTTAGTAAAGAACTAAAGATAATTGTGTCATCATCAAAAGAAAAGAATAAAATAACTATGCTATTTTTGTTGGGCGTTATTCTAATAAGATTAGGTTTTCAATACATTATTGTTGAAGAAGATGTGTAAACATACCTCAACACCAAGGATGAAAAAGTAAATAGATAGGGGAGCACCTTGCCTAAGACCTTTTTGAAGAAAAAATTGTTGAGCGTGTAGTTATTGACAAGGACCGAAAAGAAAATCATAGTAATACATCTGCGGATCCGAGTAATAAATTTTTTGCAAAATCCAAATCAAATATGTAAAGGGTAAAATCTCAATACACTCTATCAAAGGCTTTTTCCATGCCAATATTAATGGTCATCCATTATTCTTTTCTCTTTTTTTTTTTGTTTTAAAAAAGTGAAAATCTCCATTGGCTATTAAAATATGATCATGGATGGAGCGATTTGCAACAAAAGATCCTTGGAGGGGGTGGATAAGATTGTTTTAAAAAAATTTTAGCGATGATTTGTAAATGGTTGAACATAGACTAATAGGTCTATATTTATTTACTTGGGCTGGGTTATCACATTTGGGATTAGGGAAATGAATGTGTGATTAATGTGTTTAAGAAGTCTTCTATTTTCTAAATAAAAAAAACCCTTTTAACTACTTTGGTGACATCTTTAATTTCTTTGTTTGTAAGTTTTACAGTTATGTTTGAACTGTCATCGTCATTAAGTTGAGGGGTAATCAAGTTTCGAAATGTTAGTTCGTGTGAATTGTTAATGTTATTTATGAAAAATCTAGTTCGATAGTCATTTATGAAATTATTTTTAATTTCTTGATCATTTGAGATAGTCTTTTTGTTTGTGTCTAAGATACTTTTGATGTGTTTCAAGTTTCTTCTTCTTGTAGCAATTTTATGGAAGTATTTTGAGTTGGTATCAATAAGGTGGGTATAGTTGTTTTTAATTCGTTGCCCCCAATAATTTTTGTGGACTTTAAGAGTTTGTGTTGTTTTTTCATTAGGTTAGTTTGGATGAAAATTTTGTAAGTGTTTAGGCCATTTAGGCTTGATTTTTGAGTTTCTAAATTTTTTTCCCTCTACTTCTTTTAGTTGTTTGAAAAAGGTTATTGTAGTTTGTTTTATTTCAAGTTTTTAGTTTGTTCTTAAGGAGATTTGTTTTTTTATAACTAGTTTGTACATATCCGACCCAATGAAGTTAGCTCTCCAAGTTTGGGAGATAAGTTTTCGAGAGATTTATTTTTTGTCCGAATCATTTAGAACTTGAAGGGTCGGACAAAGTGATGATTAATGCTCTCAATATTAAGAGAATTTTTAAATGTTCATAAGTGATAAAAGCATGTTTTTGTATATAAGTTTGGATACTATTGTAAGATTTGATCATGTACTAAGGTTTTGTCAAGTTTGTGTAGGATGTTGTTTGTCAAGTTTGTGTAGAGTTTTGTCAAGTTTGTGTAGGTTGCTGAAGGATTTAAAGTTGTGGAGTCTATTAAATATGATTAAATTGGGTTGCACCCTACTTTGTTTTTCATTACTTTGTTGGATTATATTAAGAGAATAATGGGGTTGTACATCCCATTTTGTAAACTAGATACTAACTAGGTCTTTCTTAATTTTAGATTAGTTTTTAATTTTAAAAGACAGTTATTTAAAGGGGTAAAAGAGAGAATTGAAAAGAGGAAATTCCTATATATAAGGCTTAAGTTTACCAAAAACCCTAGCAAATTAAAACTGTCCCATTCTTCTTGCTTCATTGAAACCGCAGATTGTGATAACCACCAAATCCTCCGACTGGAAGTAGGGCCGCCATCTTCTCCTGTGGCAGCATCTATGGAGGTTCTCGGCGACGGCGACCTAGTTCCCGACAGACATGACGGTGGTGGAGTCTTAGGCGGCGGCAGCAATAGCGTTACGGCGAGGACGGAGCTTCCTGGAGGCGGCGAGGCAGCGGCGAAGGTGGAAGAGTCCCGGGTTGCGTGATCTGGGCTCGTACTAGCACGCATCTGCAGGACCGGCTAGCGCGACAAAAGACCAAGGATGCGGGTAGGTGAAGACTTGGATCCGGATTCGATGGTGGTCTAGTTCCGGGCGGCACAAATCTTGATCGACAATGGTGCATCTGATGAGGGTAGTTCGTGAAGATGGATCTGGATTCACGGGGATGAGACGAGATCGATAGATTTAGATCCAGAGGAAAGCGATTTCGGGGAAGGTTCCGACGGTCCAAAACTCGGCCGGAGGCAATGTTGGTGTCGATGGCTCCTACGGTGGCTAACAGAGACATGTAGGACGGAGGTTTTGGCTCCCAAATCTGATGGGCTTGTGTAACAAATTGATGGGGTTTGTGTAAAAGATCGACAGTGCTTGTGTAAAAAAGTCAATAGTGCTTGTGTAAACCGAGATGAATTGTGTAAATCGAAAGAGGTATTTGATAATTAAAATCAACAGTGCTTGTGTTAAAAATCAATAGTGTGTAAGTCGAGATGAACTGTGTAAATCGAAAGAGGTATTTGATAATTAAACTCAACAGTGCTTGTGTAAAAAATCGACATTGCTTGTCTAAAAAATCGGTAGGGCTTGTGTAACAAACCGATGGGGCTTGTGTAAATAGATCGAGATGGCTTGTGTAAATCGATACGAATTGTGTAAATCGAAAGAAGTATTTCGTAATCAACAGTGCTTGTGTAAAAAAATCAATAGTGTTTGTGTAAATCGAGATGAATTGTGTAAATCGAAAGAGGTATTTGATAATCAAAATCAACAATGCTTGTGTAAAAAATCGGTAGGGCTTGTGTAACAAATCGACGGGGCTTGTGTAAATAGATCGAGATGACTTGTGTGAATCGATACAAATTGTGTAAATCGAAAGAAGTATTTCATAATTAAAAATTTTTGTTAAATCGAACGTTATATTTGTGTAAAATTAGTTTGTGTAAGTAGACATCAAATATAACTTTAAAAAAAATAACAATACAAAACCAAGTTCAATAAGTCTAGCTGGTATAAGAGTTTGTAATCCAGAGTTCGAAACCCACCAACTACAAGATTTGTATTTTCGACGAAACTTGTGTAACTCTTTGGGTCGGACATTGTGTAACCCGAGTTGGCCTAATTGGGCATGGACTTAAATAAATTTGGTTTGGACTTTGAGTAAATTGAAATTACCATTTAACCCTTTCAATTAATCTTTATAAATAATTAGGAGGAGCATACTTTGTCAAGCAATTTAATTATAAGCCTTAATAGTACACAAGTTTTCAAAATGAGCCTACTTACCCATTTCCTCCTTATATTAAAGTACACAATTAAGATACATGAGAGGTTGGAGGATTGAATGAAGGATGTTATATCATGGTAGAAAATAGTTTGTTTTTAATCTCTTTCTTGAGGGGTTTATAGGGAAAGATGATACACAATTTATTACCTGTTTCAGTGCATAAGAAGTAAACAAGGGCTCGGTTTACCCCAAACTGTCAAACCGCCAGTTTGGCCAAAACAGCGGTTTAGGTTTGGCCGGTTTAGGTTTTACCGGTTCAAGGTTTAGGCTTTGGTTTGGGATTTCCGAAAACCTAAATCGCCGGTTTGGGCGTTTACTGCTTTGTTTTTTTAAAAAAAAAACCAACGGCTCCAACTGTAAGAGCCTTAGTCTTTAGGAGCCGAGCTAGGATGTAGCCGCCCCCGCGGGTCCGTGGTGACGCCCCTACGGCTCGTCCAGTGATCCGCCCCTGCGGTTTCTTGCGGCTGCAGCCGACTTTGTTGACTCTTGACCCGTGCTTTACTCTCTTTCCTTCCTTCCTTCTTAGCCTTTCCCTTGGCTTGCTGAGCAAGGGTTTTTCATTTCCCAGCATTCTCACGTCCTTCTTGCCTTCTTATTTCTCCTTGATCTTGTGCTTGGATTCTTCTTGGTTTGGAAGAGGATTTGTGTGGCTTTGGTGGATGTTGATGTTGTGTTTTGTGGCTGAGCTTGGAAGCCAGTTGAGGTGTTGGTTTTGTGATCATTCCTTGGATAGGCCACAATAGTGGTAAGCTTCTTGCTTCTCCTTTCTTCTTCTTTTATTCCATTCCATCTTCCTTGGCTTAGGATTGGATCTCTTAGGTTGTATTGATGTTAGAATGTGTATGTATATGTATGTGTTTGGCTATGGAATGAAGAAGACGTGATTTGATCACGTGAAGAGTGGAAGAGAAGTCGGGAGGTTACGTTCTGCAGCGTCGCCGCCCCTGTGCCTCAGTGCCGCCGCCCCCTGCGGGACCTTGTCACCGCACCCGCGCCCAGAAGCCGCCGCCCCCGTGGCCACAGTCACAGCGCCGGCGCCAACGTGCCTCAACGCCTGCGCCTGCTGTCTTTCCGCCCCTGCGTCTTTCCGTTCCACATGTGCGTCTTGTACAAGATCTACTTAGAGTAGTATTGATCCTTTCCTTTCCTAGTATGAGCGGGTTAGTAGCATGCTAGGTATGTGTATGAGGATAGATTGATGATGCATATGATATCGATATATGCCGGTTATGGCTTTGAGGTTTAGTTGAATATTATCGAGGTTATAAGTTGGATATGATCCTAATGGATCCCTTGGGTGTAGGTGTGATCCCTTTGTTTGATAGGAGATTTGATATCTCGTTATGCCTTGTTTTAGGCAGTGTTGTCCTCCAGTTTGGAGTTGATCGTGTTGAGACTACTTCGAGGTTGAGGTAAGTCCATATGACTTACTTAGCTACCATACCTATATTGGATGTATACATGAGTGGTGTGTGATATATGCTTGATAGCATGTGATGATTGATTACTACCTACCTATGGTTTAGTGACTGCCCATTGTAGGGCGTGACAACTTGTCCTTTCATCCCGCTGGGAGTCTGGAAGGTTCTTTGCGGGCAGGCCAGATCTGGTAAACGGGACGGGCACTGTCTCCACTCCCATAGGGTACACGGGGAAGTGATCCCAGATTACCACTCCAGCTGGCATTAGCACCGAGAGGCGAGGGTTATATTCCTCGTGTCACATATATTCATATTCCGATATATATACGATTTGAGTGTTGGACGTTATAAAGATAATAAACCGGGTAAATGTGTGAAAGCATGATGATGTGTTATTATTCCCAAATGTGTGGTTGTGCTAATTTATTATCTTATATATGTATGGTTAGCTAACGGTTTTATATCGTGTTGTAGATCTTTTGCAGGTTAGGAGAACTGCAGAGTGATTCAGATGGGGTGATCCGCTGAGAGCTCCGTACACTAGGGTTATATGCGAGGGTTATGGGACATTTTATGATGTATGATACACGTTTTGATTGTACTCAGCGGTACCTTGTACACCTTTTTATATGTATATATTTCAGTTTGACGTTTTGGCTTTAATCTATCTGTGTCTTGTTGTAAGATCCAGTGAACTTGTTGTCAGGCTAGGGTCAGGATCCATTGTGAGATCCTAGCCAAGTAGCGCCCCGAGTCCTAAGGATTTGGGGTGTTACAAAGTTGGTATCAGAGTCTTAGGTTGACAACAATGACACTTGCAATCTACAATAAAGGTTGAATAGATAAATAAACCGAACCCGAAAGGGGTCTAACTCTTCAAAAGGTTTTGGTTTTCAAATGAGTACAAATGTTTTGGGATAGCGTGTACGAGAAACCATCACCACTCTAAAGACCTCGACAGTATAGATATATATAGATATTATGTTGTGATTGACTTTATATATATCTATACATATAACATATATATAGCCTTCTAAGTTAGGTTTATATCCTCTGCAGATGGTTCGGACTAGAGCCTTACCAGCAGAGGGACGAGGTAGGGGTAGACCCCCTCTAGGTAGAGGACGGGGTCGGATTCCCGCTGGTGATTCACATGCAACGGAAGAGATTCACGAGGATGTTGCTGAGAGTGCCGTTCCTGAGACTGGGAACGGTGCAGCTGAGAGACAGGGATCACAGATAGTCCAGTCAGATGACTCGGATCATGTCTCTATGGATGGACCGTCGTTCCGCGCGTTTATTAGACGAGTGGAGGAGGCTGCCAGAGCAGGTAGACATGCCCCTGATCTGCCAGCACATGAGGGATCATCTGGGAGATCCCATGGAGTTACTCAGGTGTCATTTGTACCGGCACGTGCTGTTGAGATTCCTCAGGTTCCAGAGGAGCATAGAGGGCCTCGACCAGATACTTGGTTGAAGGCTTTTCATTAGATGGGAGTACCCCCTTTCTTTGGGAAGGTGGGGATAGAGGTTGAGTTGTGGATCGGACATGTAGACTCCGCTCTTGAGTCTATTAGGTGTCCAACAGATAGGCAGATAGAGTTAGTGCAGACTCTATTCAGAGACTTGGCACAACACTGGCGGAGGTCTGTACGGGGTCAGGTCACTAGTTATGACCAAATGAGGACTATGATCAGAGAGCGTTTCTGCCCTGCCTCATTGAGGAGGGAGAAACTGCGGGATTTCGTTGAGGTTGGCTCTGAGGATGTTCCAGTCTATGAGGCTATTAGGAGATTCCAGGAGGAGCTGGCTTTCCTGGGTCCAGCTGCACCTCCTGCAGATCAGCATGTGTACCTTTTCTCCCGACGACTGAGGGATGCTACCCGGACCTATATGGCGGGATTTCATTGTGAGTCTCTGATGGATTATCAGGACAAAGCTTCCGATTATGAGAGGGAGCGGGCTGGACAGAGGAGAGCTTCTCAGACTGGAGGGTCTAAAAAGAGACATCGGAGCTAGTGGAGTTTCTGGTTCAGGCGAGGCCAGAGTCGCTAGAGTTATCCCTCATCTGCACCAGTTATAGATAAGGGACGACAGTGTTTTAACTGTAACACCCCGAATCCGTAGGACTCGAAGTGCTACTGGGCTAGGATCTCATAATGGATCCTGGCCCTAGCCTGACAACAACTTTACTGAATCTTACAACAAGGCACCAATAGATTAAAACAAAACATAAAAACTGATATATATATATATATATATATATATATATATATATATATATATATATATATATATATATATATATATATATTTATATATATATATATATACATCTCAAAAGGATAATACAGAGTACTGCAGAGTACAAAGTCAAACTGAAAGCCGTACAATAATGATAATCTCAAAAACCCCACGAATATGCCCCGTGTACGGAACCCTCAGCAGATCACCCCTCCGGATCACTCCGCAGCTCTCCTAACCTGTGAGGGATCTACAACACGGTATGAAACCGTTAGCTAACTATACACATATATAAGAAGATGCTAAAGCACAAACACACCTCAGAAATGATAAACACTTCAGCATGATATCAAACATTTACCCGGTTTATTATCTTTAATAAGTTGAATCATTCAATCGTATAAATAGATATATATATATATATGAAGATAGGTGACACGAGGAATATAATCCCCGCCTCTGAGTACTCTAACCAGCTGGAGTAGTATCAGCACACCTCCCGTGTACCCTGTGGGAATGGTGAGGGGCCTTCTTTTATACCAGATCTGGCCTGACTATAGAGAACCTCCCAGACTCCATTACGGGATGAAAGGGAAAGGTTATCACAGCCACTACAATGGGAGGTCAATATAACATAGGTCGGTGACCAACTAATAACACATGCTATAAAGCACATAACACACACCACTCAAGCATACATCCAATATAAGGATAGTAGCTAAGTAAGTCCTATGGACTTACCTCGATCTCAGAAGAATCTCGCTACGAACAATTCCCAAAAACGTCCACTCCAAACTGGAGGACAACACAGCTTGCGTGAACGGAGGACGCAGGGGCGGAAAGTAAGCGGCCGTAGGCGCGGTGGAACGTAGCCGCGGGGGCGGTGACAAGGTCGCTGGCAAGCGCAGGCACGGAGCTAGCACGGCGCGGGCGCGGTGGCACGTCTTCCGCAGGGGCGGTGACTTCTGGCCGCGGGGGCGGCGACAGTGCAGAATGAAACCTCGCGGCCTCTCTTTGGCTCTTCACGTGATCAAATCACGTCTACTCTCTTCCAGATTCACATACATACATATTAATACACAATCCAACATCAAAACCCTTAACATACATCTAATCCTAAGCTAGAAGGATTGAAACAAGGAAGAAAGAAGAAGAATGAAGAAGCAAGGAAGAAGCTTACCACAGCTGTGGCCTAGGCACGAAACTGCTCCAAGGCAACACTTCCACTAGCTCTCAAGCTCAGCATATCAAGCACTAGCATCACATCAACAATCACCACCAAAACTCTCTTAGCCACTCAAGGAAAACCAATACAAGCTCAAGAAGGAGGAAGGATAAACAAGGAGGACGTGAAGGCTGGATGGAAGGTGAATGGGGAAACCCTTGCTCAGCAAGGAGAAGGAAGAAATAAAGCTAAGGATAAAGCACGAGTCAACAAAGTCAACAAAACCGGCTGCAGCCGCAAGAACCCGCGGGGGCGGCAGAGATGGCCGCGGGAGCGGCGACCCGCAGGTGCGGCGGAGGTGACCGCGGGAGCGGCTGAGCCAAACTCGGCCAAAGTCAAGCTCGGTCAAAGATCAATCTCGGTCCGAAAGAAAGGGCTCTCACATCTCACCCCCCTAAAAACAAGTTTCGTCCCGAAACTTGCAAAGTCCTAAAACCACTCGGTCTCAGAAGCCGAGGTAACACTCTCTATAACCTCAAACATAAGCATGGAGTAAATCATCAACTCCAGCAACAACTATACGATCCAGGGCCTAGAGAAACCATCTCTAGCCAACTATAAACACATCACAAGGCATAGAGGAAGCACATCTCTAGCCATAACATAACAATAACAGAAAGGCATGGAGGGAGAACATCTCAAGCACTACTATGTCCATCAAAATAGCATGGAGGTAAGAACCATCTCCAGCTAAACCTAAGCGTATCACAATAGCATGGAGGGAAGAACCATCTCCAACTATAAATAGGAAATCATACTAGCATAACAGGATCTAATAAGATCATAATCACATCAAAGCTAGCATGAAATAAACACATCATAGCATATAAGCATATAAGCAGATAAGACTCACCAAGCTAGTGCTAAGATCTACTCGGTGATCCTACTGGTGCATCTAACTCAGCATAGAACTCTGGATAGTTCCTCTCGATACTATCCTCAGTCTCCCACGTAGCCTCCTCGGGTCCTCGGCTCGACCACTGTATCCTAAGCATAGGTATGTCCTTCGAACGCAGGCGTCTCATACCTCGTTCTAGGACTGCAATCGGATGCTCTACAAACGTGTGGTCCGGCTCAACCACCAAATCCTCATAACTCACGATGTGTCTCGGATCTGGTGTATACTCCCTCAGTTGAGACACGTGAAACACAAGGTGAACACCCTCTAATCTCGGAGGCAAGACTAATCTGTAAGCTGCGCTCCCAACTCGATCTAGAATCTCGAACGGTCCGACATATCGGGGACTCAACTTCCCCTTAATGCCAAAACGCCTAACACCTAGTGTCGGGGACACTCTCAACCATACATGCGCTCCAACCCTGAACTCTAGAGGTCTACGCCTCCTGTCAGTATAAGACTTCTGACGGCTCTGTGCAGTCAGCATACGCTCTCTGATCAATGCTACCCGAGCTATATTATCTTGAATCTGATCAGGTGCTAAACACTGACACTACTTTGCTCATCCCAGCATAACGGGGTACGACATCTCTGTCCATACAGTGTCTCATATGGGGTCATCCCAATAGATGCATGCCAGCTGTTGTTGTAGGAGAACTCAACAAGTGGGAGATGATCCGTCCACACCTGTCCCCAATCCAACACACAAGCTCGCAGCATATCCTCCAGCGTCTGAATGGTCCTCTCTGACTGACCATCTGTCTGAGGATGGAACGCAGTCGTGAAGTGTAAACTCGTCCCCAGGGCAGTCTGAATCTACTGCCAGAATCTCGAGGTAAATCGCCCATCTCTGTCTGAGACGATTGTCCTCGGTACACCATGGAGTCTCACTATCTGCCTAGTGTACTCCTCGGCTAATCTGATCACCGGCCACGTCTCCCTGATAGGAATGAAGTGTGCCGCCTTCGTCAATCTGTCTACTATAACCCAGATGGCATCAAAACTCCGGCTCAGCCTCAGTCCGGTCACAAAATCAATGGTGACATCCTCCCACTTCCTTTGTGGAACAGGAAGTGGATGGAGCTCACCTCCAGGTTGGAAATGCTCGATCTTGACCTGCTGGCAGGTCGCACACTGAGCTACAAATTTGGCTACATCGGGCTTCAGCCCTCCCCACCAGTATGAACGTCTCAAATCCCGATACATCTTACTCGTACCTAGATGTACCGAGTAAGATGTACAGTGAGCCTCCTGCAAAATCCTCTGCCTCAGCTCTGTATCAGCAGGTACACAAACGCGGCCATGACGCCTCAAAACTCCATTTGCTCCAAGCAGGAACTATGGTGCCTCATCCCGAGACATCCTATCTCCGATCCTCTGTAAAGTCGGGCAGGTCTCCTGTTTCTGTCAGATCTCATCCAACAGATCAGGAAGAACCTCTAATGTACGCAGCTGGGCATCCTCATCAGGAAACTAGATGTCCAGCTCTAACCAGATCAGGTCTCTCTGCAACTGATGTTGTACTGTCAGCCTCGCAATCGCCTGCTCTCGAGGCGTCTTCCTGCTCAGGGTGTCGGCGACAACGTTCGCCTTCCCTGGATGGTACAAAATCTCTAAATCGAAGTCCTTGATCAGCTCAAGCCACCTACGCTGGTGGTTATTCAATTCCCGCTGCGTGAAAATATACTTCAGACTCTTATGGTCTGTGAAGATCGTACAAGTAGCACCATACAGATAATGTCTCTAGATCTTCAATGCATGAACTACCGTTGCCAACTCCAGATCATGAGTCGGGTAGTTCTCCTCATACGTCTTCAGCTGTCGAGACGCATATGCAATAACTCTGCCTCGCTACATCAGAACACATCCCAAGCCTAGCTTGGATGCATCACTGTAAACCACAAAATCCTTAGTACCCTCTGGTTGTGCCAAAATAGGAGCAGAAGTCAAATGCCTCTTCAACTCCTCAAAACTCTGCCTGCACTGATCAGACCACACAAATCTGGTAGTCTTCCTCAGCAAACTCGTCAGTGGACGGGCAATCACAGAAAAACCCTCCACGAAGCGTCTGTAATAACCGGCTAGGCCAAGGAAACTACGTCCTTCCTTGACGTTTGTCGGTGTAGTCCAGGCTGCTACGGCCTCAATCTTCGCTGGATCCACCTTGATCCCCTCAGCTGAAACCACATGACCCAGGAATGCTACCTCTGGCATCCAAAACTCACACTTAGAGAACTTAGCATAAACTTCTCTATCCCGCAAAACCTGCAATACAGTCCTCAGATGTCCTGCATGCTCCTCATTGCTACGAGAATATACCAGAATGTCATCTATGAAAACCACCACAACCTGATCCAGGAAGTCGATGAAGATACTGTTCATCAACTCCATAAAGACGGTTGGTGCATTCGTAAGCCCAAATGGCATCACTACAAACTCGTAGTGGCCATATCTGGTCCAGAATGTTGTCATATGCACATCCTGCTCCCTCACCCTCAGCTGGTGATACCCGGAACGCAGGTCAATCCTGGAGAACACAGTAGCTCCCTGTAGCTGATCTAACAAATCATCAATGCGCGGCAGTGGATACTTGTTCTTGATGGTCACCTTGTTCAGCTCTCTATAGTCTATACACAGTCTCAGCGATCCGTCCTTCTTCCGTACGAAGAGGACAGGTGCTCCCCAGGGGGACACACTAGGGCGAATGAAGCCCTTCTCAGCCAACTCCTCGAGTTGCTGCTTCAACTCCAGCATCTCCACAGGCGCCATCCGGTATGGAGCCTTCGAGATGGGTCTCGTACCAGGCTCTAACTCGATACTGAAATCCACACTCCTCTGAGGCGGCAAACTGGACGGCTTAGCAAAAACATCAGTAAACTCACAGACAACTGGAATGTCCTCTACAGCTGGACTCTCCCCCTCCTTCATGGCATAACACCAGAAGGCCTCGCAACCCTGTGCAATCAGTCTAGCTGCCCGTATAGCACTAATAACTGTGCCTACCTTTCCACGGTCCCAACCTCGGAAAACCTCTATATGTCCTAGCTCGGTAGAGAGGGTAACAGTCCTCCTACCTATATCTAGAACTGCAAAGTGTCTAGCCATCCAATCCATACCTAAAATGACCTCTTCATGCTCTAATGGCATGACAAAGAAGTCAACTAGTAACACACGGGTCCCGACCAAAATGGGACAACCGTGAATCTCACGGGTACCTCTAACCCTACCACCATCAGGTAACCCTATAATAAAGGGCATCCCCTCAACTGTATCTAACCTCAGACGCTCTACACATGCATCAGAAATAAAAGAGTGCGTAGCACCAGTATCAAATAAAACTCTAACAGGTAAACCATGAATCAGATTGGTACCTGTAGCAGTAGGTGCAGCTGGCCCCTCTACACTCCTCAGCTCAAAAACACGACCCTTTGGGCCTCTGGCATCAGTGGTGCTCTCACCACGACCTCTGCCTCTAATCGGCCCAAGAGCAGATCCCTGAGTCGTAGGGCGATCTGGGAACCTCCGCTGTCTCTGAATCTGCTGAGGTGGCCTCTGTCCACCTCCCGCTACACTGGCAGGAGAAGAACCCTGTTGAGATGCAGCTCCGCCCTGGCGGCAGTAAACGGCTCTATGGCCCTCGACCACAGGTAAAACACGTCACCAATGGCCTCGTGCACTCGGGCTTTAGATGCCCTGGATCTCCACAGTTAAAACATTGCCATCCCATCTTTGTAGCTGGTGCAGATACAAAACGACCCTGACGTCTCTGACTACCCCCAACACTAGCAGCTCCAGCAGTACCACTAGTCTGCCCCGTACGTTGTCTCTTCTCAGACCTTCCGGCCTGAGAAGCTCTCCTCTGTCCATCCCTCTCTCTCTCATAATCTACAGCTCTATCTTGATAGTCCATCAAGGACTCACAGTGAAAACCTGCCATGTAAGCTCGGGTACCATCCCTCAATCGTCGAGAGAACAGATAAACATGCTGATCAACAAGAGGTGCAGCTGGACCTAGTAAAGCCAGCTCCTCCTGGAATCTCCTGATGGCCTCTGAAACTGGCACATCCTCAAATCCGGCCTCAACAAAATCACACAGTTTCTCCTTCCTCAGTGAGGCAGGGTAGAAACGCTCACGGATCAAGGTCCTCATCTGGTCATAGCTGGTAACCTGACCCCGTACTGACCTCCACCAGTGTTGTGCCAACTCTCTGAACAGAGTCTGCACCAACTCAATCTGCCTATCAGTTGGGCAGCGAATAGACTCCAGAACTGAGTCTACATGCCCGATCCAAAGCTCAACCTCTAACCCCACCTTTCCAGTGAAAGGGGGTACACCCATCTGATGAAAAGCCTTCAACCAAGTATCTGGTCTAGGCTCTCTATGCTCCTCTAGTGCTCTGACAATCTCAACAGCAGGTACCTGTATAGCTGGTACTTGGGTAACGGTGTGGGACCTCTCAAATGGTCCCTCCTATGCCTGTAAGTCTTGGGCACGCCTACCGGCTATGACAGCCTCCTCAACACGTCTGATATAAGCTTGAAACTCTGATCTACCCATAGAGACACGATTAGACTCACCAGACTGGGCTCTCTATGTCCCTTGTACCTCAGTTGCCCCGTTCCCAGTCTCAGGAACGGCGCTCTCAGCAACCTCCTCGTGGATCTCTCCTGCTGCTTGGGAACCATCAGCAGGTATCCTACCTCGTCCTCGGCCTAGAGGGGGTCTACCTCTACCTCTACCTCTACCTCGCCCAGCTGCAGGTAAGGTTCTAGTCTGAACCATCTATAGAGGACGTAAACCTAGCTTAGAAGGCTATATATATGCCATATGTATGTATCAAATCAATCACAACAGAATATCTATATATGTGTACTGTCGAGATCTTCAGAGGGGTGATGGCTCACGTACACATATCCCAAAACATTTGTACTCATTTTAAAACCAAAATCTTTTGAAAAGTCAGACCCCTTTTCGGGTTCTGTTTAATTATCTATTCGACCTTTATCGCAGATTACTAGTGCCATTGTTGTCAACCTGGGCTCTGATACCAGCTTTGTAACACCCCGAATCCGTAGGACTCGAAGTGCTACTGGGCTAGGATCTCACAATGGATCCTCGCCCTAGCCTGACAACAATTTCACTGAATCTTACAACAAGGCACCAATAGATTAAAACAAAACATAAAAACTGATATATATATATATATATATATATATATATATATATATATATATATATATATATATATACATCTCAAAAGGATAATACAGAGTATTGTTGAGTACAAAGTCAAACTGAAAGCCGTACAATAATGATAATCTCAAAAACCCCACGAATATGCCCCGTGTACGGAACCCTCAGCAGATCACCCCTCCGGATCACTCCACAGCTCTCCTAACCTGCGAGGTATCTACAACACGGTATGAAACCGTTAGCTAACTATACACATATATAAGAAGATGTTAAAGCACAAACACACCTCAGAAATGATAAACACTTCAGCATGATATCAAACATTTACCCGGTTTATTATCTTTAATAAGTTGAATCATTCAATCGTATAAATAGATATATATATATATATGAAGATAGGTGACACGAGGAATATAATCCCCGCCTCTGAGTACTCTAACCAGCTGGAGTAGTATCAGCACACCTCCCGTGTACCTTGTGGGAATGGTGAGGGGCCTTCCTTTATACCAGATCTGGCCTGACTACAGAGAACCTCCCAGACTCCATTACGGGATGAAAGGGAAAGGTTATCACAACCACTACAATGGGCGGTCAATATAACATAGGTCGGTGACCAACTAATAACACATGCTATAAAGCACATAACACACACCACTCAAGCATACATCCAATATAAGGATAGTAGCTAAGTAAGTCATATGGACTTACCTCGATCTCAGAAGAATCTCGCTACGAACAATTCCCAGAAATGTCCACTCCAAACTGGAAGACAACACAGCCTGCGTGAACGGAGGACGCAGGGGCGGAAAATAAGCGGCCGCGGGGGCGGTGACAAGGTCGCTGGCAAGTGCAGGCACGACGCTGGCACGGCGCGGGCACGGTGGCACGTCTTCCGCAGGGGCGGTGACTTCTGGCCGCGGGGCGGCGATAGTGCAGAATGAAACCTCGCGGCCTCTCTTGGCTCTTCACGTGATCAAATCACGTCTACTCTCTTCCAGATTCACATACATACATATTAATACACAATCCAACATCAAAACCCTTAACATACATCTAATCCTAAGCTAGAAGGATTGAAACAAGGAAGAAATAAGAAGAATGAAGAAGCAAGGAGGAAGAAGCTTACCACAGTTGTGGCCTAGGCACGAAATTGCTCCAAGGCAAAACTTCCACTAGCTCTCAAGCTCAGCATATCAAGCACTAGCATCACATCAACAATCACCACCAAAACTCTCTTAGCCACTCAAGGAAAACCAACACAAGCTCAAGAAGGAGGAAGGATAAACAAGGAGGACGTGAAGGCTGGATGGAAGGTGAATGGGGAAACCCTTGCTCAGCAAGGAGAAGGAAGAAATAAAGCTAAGGGTAAAGCACGAGTCAACAAAGTCAACAAAACCGGCTGCAGCCGCAAGAACCCGCGGGAGCGGCGGAGATGGCCGCGGGAGCGGCGACCCGCAGGTGCGGCGGAGGTGATCGCGGGAGCGGCTGAGCCAAACTCGGCCAAAGTCAAGCTCGGTCAAAGATCAATCTCGGTCCGAAAGAAAGGGCTCTCACATTAATTGTGGTGGGTATGGACATATCCAACCAGAGTGTACGAGGTAAACAGTGCTTTGCTACACTTGTGGCGGACCAGGTCTCAGAGTTGTCTTCTATAGACAGGGTGGAGCTTCATCTCAGCAGGGTTCTTCTCCTGCCAGTGTAGCAAGGGGTGGGAAGAGACCACCTTAGCAGCAGATGTAGGGACAGCAGAGAGTCTCATAGCGTCCTACTACTCAGGGATCTGCTCCTGGACCGAGTAGAGACAAAGGTCGTGGTGGGAGTACCACTGACACCAGAGGACCACAGGGTAGAGTTTTTGAGTTGATGAGTGCAGAGGAGCCAACTGCACCGACTGCTACAGGTACCATTCTGATTCATGGTTTACCTGTTAGAGTTTTATTTGATACGGGTGCTACGCATTCTTTTATATCCGATGCATGTGTAGAGCGTCTGAGTCTAGATACGACTGAGGGGATACCCTTTAGTATAGGGTTACCCGATGGTAGTAGGGTCAGAGGTACCCGTGAGATTCATGATTGTCCCATTTCTGTAGGGACTCGTGTATTACTTGTTGACTTCTTTGTCATGCCATTAGTGCATGAAGAAGTCATTTTAGGTATGGATTGGATGGATAGACACCAGGCAGTATTAGATGTAGGTAGGAGGAATGTGACCCTCTCTACCGAGTTAGGGCAGATAGAGGTTTTCCGAGGTTGGGACCTTGGAAAGTCAGGCATGGTTATCAGTGCGATACGAGCAGCGAGATTGATTGCCCAGGGTTGTGAGGCCTTCTGGTGTTATGCCATGAAGGAAGGGGAGAGTCCAACATTAGAGAATATCCTAGTGGTCTGCGAGTTTACAAATGTATTTGTTGAGCCGTCCAGTTTGCCGCCTCAGAGGAGTGTGGACTTTGGTATAGAGTTAGAGCCTGGTACGAGACCGATCTTGAAGGCCCCATATCGGATGGCGCATGTCGAGATGTTGGAGCTGAAGAAGCAACTCGATGAGTTGGCTGAGAAGGGTTTTATCCGCCCTAGCGTATCTCCATGGGGAGCACCTGTCCTCTTCGTACGGAAGAAGGACGGATCGTTGAGACTGTGTATTGATTACAGAGAGCTAAACAAGGTGACCGTCAAGAACAAGTATCCATTGCCTCGTATTGATGACTTGTTAGATCAGCTTCAGGGAGCGACAATATTCTCCAAGATTGACCTACGTTCAGGGTATCACCAGCTGAGGGTGAGAGAGCATGATGTGCACAGGACAGCCTTCCGGACCAGATATGGACACTACGAGTTTGTAGTGATGCCATTTGGGCTTACGAATGCCCCAACAGTCTTTATGGAGTTGATGAACAGCATATTCATCGACTTCGTGGATCAATTTGTGGTGATCTTCATAGATGATATTCTGGTGTACTCTCGTAGTAGAGAGGAGCATGCAGTGCAGCTGAGGACCGTGTTGCATGTTTTACGAAAAAGAGAATTTTATGCGAAGTTCTCTAAGTGCGAGTTTTGGATGCCAGAGGTAGCATTCCTAGGTCATGTTGTTTCAGCTGAAGGGATCAAGGTGGATCCGGAAAAGATCGAGGCGGTAGCAGCTTGGACGACATCGACGAACGTCAAGGAAGTACGTAGCTTTCTTGGCCTAGCCTGGTATTACCGACGCTTCGTGGAGGGATTTTCTGTGATTGCCTGTCCACTGACGAGTCTGCTGAGGAAGAGTACCAGATTTGTATGCTCTGATCGGTGTATGCAGAGTTTTGAGGAGCTAAAGAGACGTCTGACTTCTGCTCCTATTTTGGCACAGCCAGAGGGTACAACCACATTTTTGGCACAGCCACGGTTTGCATTTTTTCAAAGATTCTCATAATGTGGGTTTTTAGTTTTTTTTTTTCCCAATTAAAGTTGTGATTTTGATGTTATGAATTTTACAAGAAGTTTCGAGGTTTGTCCAAAGGTTCTTTTATAGCACAAACCTCTAATTTTTCAAAGGCTTATTATCATTAAAAATCTATTTCTGAAAACAATTGGCAAATTGATGGCTAAAAGAGATATTTAACAACTTTTTGGTAATTAATTTTGCATGTACGGTAGCAAGATTTTTTTGTTTTGTTAAAATGTTCATTGCACAATGGTAAGGATTGCACGTTTATTATCTTGATTTTGTTATAAGACACAATAAGAAAAAACAAAAGGCATAAGAATATTTAATGATAACCATATTGGGTTTTTAGATCTAAAGTTTGATACACAAACTTATTAAAAACAAACTTGAGAAAGTAGGTTGTTAAGCAAAGCAAATGAATACTTATGGAATTGATAGTTTGTTGTAATATAGTGTTGTTGCAAGTGTCATTGTTGTCAACCTAACGCTTTGATACCATATTGTAATACCCGAATTTTCTAAAATCGAGATGTTACGAGCTAAGAACTCAAATTGGGTCCCGACTCTAACTTGACACCAATCTCACTATATCTTACAACAAGGCACAAATGTAAATAAAAACAAATGAAAAGCGTATAAAAATAATAATGTCGTGAATACATAACATTCGACAACCTTGTACGAGATAACTACTAACATCATAAAAATGTGGGACATCCTATACGAATGCAATATTTGAAAGGCCACCCAATCTATATGAATGCGTGGACTCGGCTGACCATCCACTCCGGATCACCCTACAATTTTCTTACCTTACAAGAAATCTAACAACATAACGGTAAACCCGTTAGCTAACAATCCTAAAGCATCAACTAAGTACTATATTAGCACAATCACACGTCAATGTGGAAAGTAAACACAACATGCTTGCACACAAACCTTTTTATTATCTTTATTAGGTGATTAACTCTACATTCAACTTATTGTGTGGCACGATGGTCTCCCAACCCTCGCCTCCGTCCCCTTATACCAACAAGAGTGGATCTAATGCATATCGCCGTATACTTGAATGGACTAGTCGCGGAGAACCTCCTAGTCTCATGGCAGAGCTAGACAGTGATGCAACGACCCGTTATACATACAATTGAGTCTCGTAATATAGTAACATCGTCCTATTCAAGTTATAATTATAACTCATATATCACACACCACTACAATAACACATATCCATATGAGGAAAGTTTGCTAAGTAAGTCCATGAGACTTACCTTTACCGATCAAAACTCGACTACCGTTATATCATGGTCTCGCACGTATGTGATCCCAAATGCCTGGTCAAATTGGAAACACGTCTTAATATCACATTTCCGTCTTCTAGAAATTTCTAATGGGCTTTTAGGCTATAATGGATTACATGGAAATTATTTGCAAGACTAGCCTCAAGTTTAAGGAAACTAACGATTTTACCCATAACTTTCCTCACAACTACAAAAGAGGCCAAAAGGCTCTAAACTTCAAGATACAACCTTACAACATGATATAAACAATAATCGAATCAGTACGAGTTTTAAAAGTTTTCCGAACTTTCAAAACTTATTAAGAATTCCTTTTCCTTTTTAAAGATACCCGTGCACGTCCTTTTCCTTTTTAAAAATACCCGTGCCATGCACGGGTATTTTTAATGCATATAAAATAGGGTGGGAACAAATCCCGCAAATCCCGATCTTGTCTTGTCCCATTTACGACGGAATTTCATAAAAAAATAATAATCACGTTCAACCAATAAATATTTGAGACGGTATATAGGCCTTAACTTCTTCACCCCTCTAGAGGCGTCCCGTCCCATTTATATAATATCAAAACGCTTTTAAATAATTTTGAGTCATTATAAAACTCAAATCATATCAATTGCAAAATAACAATTAAAATAAATAAAAGTACAATAACATTTTAACCTTTTTTTTTGAATTTTGTGGGATAAAGTTGCATTTTTAAACCAATTGTTTTCAAACCAATTGCTTTAAAACTGGGGAAAAAATATCACCGAAAAATTGATCATTCGTTTATCATCTACTCAAATACTTAAAATGATATATATATATATATATATATATATATATATATATATATATATATATATAAAAATTCTAGTTGTTTTGTTGGATGAAGTTGTATTACTAAATCAATTATTTAGTAATATATGGTTATTGGACTTAAAATCGAATTTTTAAAATTCAAAATTTTTAAATAGTGAAATTTTAAATATCATATAGGATAAAAATAGAAATTGTTGGTAAATATTTATATCCTTAAAAATAGATAATTTTAATAGTGAAAGTTTTATACCAAATCTGTTGGTTTTAAAATTAAAAAAAATATATATTAATAATAATAAATTAGCCTACGGATTGCTGACGTTATATTCTAAGGTTTTAATTTTTAAGCTAAATAATTATATATTACTAAACTAAAACTCCCTTAAAATTATTGATTTTGTAAGTTTTTTTTAATTTTAAAACCAACAGATTTGGTATAAAACTTTCACTATTAAAATTATCTATTTTTAAGGATATAAATATTTACCAACAATTTCTATTTTTATCCTATATGATATTTAAAATTTCACTATTTAAAAATTTTGAATTTTAAAAATTCGATTTTAAGTCCAATAACCATATATTACTAAATAATTGATTTAGTAATACAACTTCATCCAACAAAACAACTAGAATTTATATATATATATATATATATAAATTCTAGTTGTTTTGTTGGATGAAGTTGTATTACTAAATCAATTATTTAGTAATATATGGTTATTGGACTTAAAATCGAATTTTTAAAATTCAAAATTTTTAAATAGTGAAATTTTAAATATCATATAGGATAAAAATAGAAATTGTTGGTAAATATTTATATCCTTAAAAATAGATAATTTTAATAGTGAAAGTTTTATACCAAATCTGTTGGTTTTAAAATTAAAAAAAACTTACAAAATCAATAATTTTAAGGGAGTGTTAGTTTAGTAATATATGATTATTTAGCTTAAAAATTAAAACCTTAGAATATAACGTCAGCAATCCGTAGGCTAATTTATTATTATTAATATATATATATATATATATATATATATATATATATATATATATATATATATATATATATAGATATATAGACTAGTTAACTGCCCTACTTTGGCCTTCCATATCTATTCTTAAACATCTTCTTAAAATTAAGAGAAAATATTTCGGATTTACTATGTCATACAAACTCTAGGTTAGATGAAACAACCCAAATAACCAAAAAGTCTAAATAAATCCTCAAAGTTGCCTCCAAACATTTCCATACTTATTCATTTTCACTAACTTTTCCTAAATAAGCTTTTTGATCCATCCTCATAACTTCTAATCTAATCGTTGGATCCACTCCAAATTCAAGCATGTTAGATTACAATATAACAACCACCACATATCATAAAAACAACCGTAAGAGATGAGTCTAACATACCTAGATTTGATCTCAAAGATGACTGTCGGAGAGATGTGGAAAATTGGAAATGTAGATGGTTTTGTGTGCTATTGCATATGAACCAAGGAGAGTTGGTTCATGTCCTAATTTTGTTGTGTTAAATTCTCTGTGAGGCAGAAGAGGGAGGTTAGCAAGTGGATATGATTCAAACGAGATGAGGAGGGCAGAGGCTTACTTGTTCAATTGGAGGAGGACGACGGAGTTGTTGTTGGCTTTACCGGATCAGGAGGGAGGCAGGCTCGTGTTTTCCTTACTCGAATAGAGGAAGTTTGATGCTGCACTTGGAAGAGAAGAACTCGTTGCAGTTGGAGAAAAGGAGCTCTTGCTATTGCTCGGTGTTATAGTTGGAAGAATAAGAGAGTTGTAGCACTGGAGAAGAAGGGGGAGTTGTTGCACTGGGAAGAAGAGGGAGTTGTTGTTGTTGCTCTCAACTCTACCTTATTTTAGATCTTCATCTAGGAGAGAGGCTTGCGGAAACCATGGAGAGGTAAGATGAGGTTATGACAATAAGGTAAGTTACACTTCTCTCTTTAAACAAAACAAGATGGGATGAGGGAAGAAGTGTTTATGCGCACTTTCTCTTTTAGAGGTGTATTTTCTTGTTTGTTTTGAGTTGTGAGGTGAATGAGAAAAAGAAGTAGGAGTAGGAAGGTGACAATGTACTTCTTTTCACTTTCTTGGATGTAGGCCATGAAAAATATAGTTTTAGGTTGAGTAAAGGATTGTTTAGTTAATTAGGGTAATATTACCCACACAAAAAAATCAAGTGAGGAGAGGAGTGAAATAATGGGCTAGAATCCACATAAAATGACAATTAAGAGTGAAAAGGAAGTCAAACCGGATTGAGTACGGTTGAACCCAATCAACTCGTATCAATTTTCCGTGAATGAAATTTTCGGATATTACAAGGTATAGGTCGGGACCTACACCTTAATTAGTTGTTCAACGTATTGTATACCAAAATTAACGAGTCCGTACCTGTACCTATATGCTATAATATATTAGCTATTTATGTCCTTCACCACCGGACTATCTAACTTTTCCTATCTCCGTGAAATTAAATTTAAATTTAAAATTTAATTTTCTAGCATGATATTGATTACACTTTAATATAACTTAAAATTTCAACTTGTTTAATCACAACACGGAACCATTACAACGATTCATAAAAGAATATGAGAACATAAATCATTAATTTAAAGACCATTTACAATCAAGTACATAATTAAGAAGGCATTTATGTAATATCCATAAGTCCCTATTAAATAAATTAACTCTAGATGTTTCTCCTAAGTCTCTATAAAAGGGAACTCGATCCTCTCATCAGGTGTCATAGATTCAGGAGTGCATCGACAAGACGACAACCAAACTCCAACATTTAAGGCTCTTTGCTTAAAATAGAGTAGTTATGATACGCGACACTGTTGTTGTTCTCAACAATAATTGACCTACAAGATGAGCGAAAATAGTTTTAGTCTCGGAAATTTCACAAACGACAAAGAGAGATATTTATGAGAACTAACGTTGCTTTTACAAAATACTAGAATTATTTTATAAATAATTATTTAGAAGGGTAATGTTTCAACAATAATAAGATTGATTTTGTGTAAATTATTCAAACAAAGTCATAATAATTGCACATTATAGGATTAATTGAATAGAATATGTTCAAAATTTCGTCATTTCCTTCATAAAATATCGATTTTTTAAGATTTCATTTTAAAAATAACCTCAGAAGCAAGCCACCAAACAATACCTTAATCGAAAAGGAAATAAGAAGCACAATCGAGAAATGAATTTAATAAATTCAGATGGGACCTGATAGGAGCAGAGACTAATAATAGCGATCTGCAAAGAAGAAAATCCATCTCTGAACTCTAGAGGAAGAAAGGAAACCTGTCTCTTCTCAAATTGTTTTCTCATCGAACAAACTTCTTCGAGCTCTCGAGGGTTGATTCATCATCATCCCTCTCTTCAACTTTCCGATTCTTCTGACGATGCCTCGAGCTTCTTTCAAGAAAACGGGGCAATCGAATTCCTCTACGGCGGCCACCGCCGCCGCCGATCCTTATCGCTCCGGTACTCTTTCAATGATCCTTATGATGTTATCCTTATCTGAGGATGTTGTTATCGAATGATTATGCTATATGATGAGTGACAGTTCGTTTTGTGTCGAATCCGTGTAGTTCGTCTTGATTGATTTTCCGATTTTACTTTTTGCTATTTTAATCGAATTGTATCGTAATTCTGTCGCTAGTCTTGTTGGATTTGGCTTATTTTGGAGGTTTTGCTGGGGAATTTTTGCGACTTGAGGTCTACATGATGAATTAGGTTTTTTTTTTTTTTTTTTGTTGGTTGTTGTTTTTAAAACTGTCACTATGCCGGGAAGTCAATTCATTTATGAAGCTATTAGTTTAGTTTGGTTTTGAGCAGGCTCTTAGCTCTACTAAAGTGAGATTAGTTCACTGATGATCAAGTACAATTGGAGTGAAAATTTTAATTTTTTGTTCAGGAGAGAGAGAGAGTCAAACTCTCATATGTTTAATTAATAACAATTACGAACCCAAAGAAGAGACCTTACACTCCTTAAATCATCCAAGAATAGCTAGTGGCATCCCTGGAGATGCAACATCCAATCTATGCATACTTAAAGTACATGTAAAAGCTTTATTAGCTAAGAAAATGACAATTTGCTTCCCTTCCCTACAAACATACGAACTAACTGAACTAACCAGTTTCATAAAGCCTTGACATCTAAATACCAAGGGTGATTAATTTCAGTGGTCCTCTGCGGGATTTTTATATTCATACTTTGTGGAGTTTGATTGCTTTCCATTTGATTTTCAGTGCGCTAGTACTAGTCAAAGGATTTTCTGGACACTTCTCTTTCAGATAACAATTGCCAAAAGAAGTTACAACGGACATGCAATAGGATTGGCTGTAGTGCTGTGCTATACTGCTATGATGTCTCAATTCTATCAATGTTTGTATTCCTCCTTATCTTTTTGATTTTGTCCACCTTATGACAGCTTCAACTAAAGCGAGTTCGAAGGAGTTGGAAAGAATTGATCAGCTGTTCTATGCATATGCAAATAATAACTCAGGGATGATCGAGTAAGCGTTTTTACCAAATTGCTTATGGAGACATTGGATAGGTTTTTAGTGGAACCTGTATGGTCTTCCATGTAATGTATGTTTCTTAGCTAGTCTTGAACTTCAAATTAGATTACACCTCTACAACCTTATATGACTTTTATGATTAGGGTCTGTTTGGCATGTAAAATGTCATTCCAAACAAATCCTAGATGTAAATGTATTATGCGGGACGTATTCATATATTATGGATTTGTTTGGACAAAAGTTGAAACGGGAGATTTAGTGTTTTTGTTTACTCAAGATCCTTGAATCTCCTAACACCGATGGCTACCAAAGATAGCCTCTGTCCCAAAACTATATTCATGCAAGGATTTAAATAATTTTGTTAATCTTGATTTTGCACATATAAGGATAACTTCACTACATCATTGCATTCTAGAGGGTTCTACTCCCTTGACGTCATTTTTACTAGTTCAAAATTGACCGCAAAATATTCTTTGACAGTTTATTTTCCAAGTGGATCTCTTTGTGAGTGCTTATTTCTGCATTTTTTGAATAAGCTGATTTGTATCTGACACCATAAAAAAACACAGCCCAGAAGGCATAGAGAAACTATGTTCAGACATGGAGGTCGATCATACTGATGTTAGAATACTGATGCTTGCATGGTAAGGAAAATTCTATTTTGTAAAGTCTGTAGTTCGTATCATTGGTTCTCTTATCCTTTAACCAAGCTCTCTGTTTCAACATATCAGGAAAATGCAAGCTGAGAAGCAGGGATACTTCACCCTGGTATGCAATTCTGCAATTTTTTCTACTGAAAGCATTTTTCTAAAGATCAATAATAGTTTGGACTTTATGATAACTTTGTCAACTCAAAATAATATGCTTCTTTTATATTCAGTGGTATCCGTTCTTTCAAATTCATTGTCCTCTCAAAATTTGGCGTACACTGAATGTTTCTTTGGCTTTCCCTAGTTAGTCTTTTAACATCATGTGGCCCCTTACTAGTACCAAGATAAATCTCCTCAAATTTATGATTTTTTCACCCTCATTTAATGTTTCTATCTGAATTTTGAAGAATTAAAGCTGTCAAGTTATTTGAATCAACGGAAGGAGTTTATGCTTTAAATTTTGGATTTATGATATCAATGAGTAGACTGTTTTATTTGGCAGGAAGAGTGGCGTCGATGCCTTAAACCATTACGAGTAGATACCATTGCTAAACTGAAAAAAGCACTTCCTGAGGTTGAGAATGAGGTACTTGTTCTGCACTTGTTCTTCTTGTAGGATGCATCATCATAATATGTTTTTTCATCCAATTTCCTGTACTGGATTTAATGTACTGATTGTGTCCTTGTCTCACAAAGGTTAGAAGACCATCAAATTTTGCAAACTTCTATACTTATGCGTTCCAATACTGTCTCACAGGTATGATTATGATGCCCATATTCTTATTTTTTCTCTAAATAAAGACTGAACATTAAGTTTGTTCTACGCCCCGTGTTGATTGTTACCTTTTGCTTGCAGAGGACAAACAGAAAAGTGTTGATATTGAGAGCATCTGCCAGTTACTGGATATTGTTTTAGGGTCCATATTCCGTGCTCAAGTTGATTACTTCGCTGAGTACTTGAAAGTAAGTGATTGGGTTGCTCATAGTATCAATTTTTGTTAGGTAGTATCTTATTTATTAAGGGTAGCTTACTAGTGTCACTTTATGGATAATGTATTAATTTTCAAAAAAGGAGATTCCTTAGGAAAAGGAAACATAGTTAATGAAAAAGGTAAGAAATATACACAGTTTCTTCTTCTTCTTCTTCTTTTTTTTTTTTTTTTTCCCCTTTTTGTGTTTAGGATCCATTTTGGCTTTTAAGCACTGCAATAACAGTGCTAATGCTCATCCAATGATAAGACCAGTCATACATTTTAGTGAGAAGTTATTGGCCTTGTGAGGTTTTGATATATATGATTTAAGAGAGTATATACTTAACACTTGTAAAGAACGTGTATGGAATCTCCCTTACAATCTATAGCTTATAAGTATTGGACTGACATCTTAAAATGTTACCCCATAAAAAAAACTAACAAAATCTGAAAAAAAAATGTTTCAAGCATGTCATTATGGTAATGCAGTCTTATGGAAATGGATTTTTTTTACTGCAGGTACAAGGTGAATACAAAGTTATCAATATGGATCAATGGATGGGGTTTTACAGGTTCTGCAATGAGGTATAAATGATGTTCCTTTGTACTTTGATATTGCTTCATAGAACTTGATTCATGATGCTTTTTTATACACTTGCAAACTTAATGCATTTGAAGCTAAAGTTGCTAAGTGGGAATTTTCTCTTTGGAGGTAAACATAAACCAATTATAACTATTCTTTCTAGTAATTCATGAGTGGGCTGTGCTGGAAACGACAAACCCTGGAAATAAAGCCAACTTATTCATTATATTAAGTAAGCTATGCAATATTTTTAGATTTTGTCGGAAAGATGAAGGCTTGAGTGGGGATGCATTGAACTTTTAGCTTTTGTCGTAAAACCAAGTTGATGGAACACAAATACTCTCTCTAAGGCCTTATTCAGCATTACAATCTTTTTGGATAGCTGAAGGTATTTACGTTGTTGATGAAGCTTTTCGGATAGCTTTTTCTACGAGTTTAGTAAAATACATAAATCTGCAAAATAATCTAGTTTGGTGAGAGGAGATTTATATTAGATTTTTAGAGTTAATTTATCAAAAGACAGAATTTTTAAAATTATGTTGCTAAAATTTATCCTTGGAAACAGATTGGTATCATACTAATCCAACAAAAATGTGCTTGGTTAGTTTCTTAAGTGGAATATTAGAGGTCCTTTTTTACATGGAGGGATGATAAATGGTAATCATGTTTCTTTCATTTCCTTCCCTTTAACCGTTTTCATTTCTATACTCCAACCAAAAATTAGTCATTGTGTTGCATGTGAGGTCATGAAAGGGTATACTTGAAATGAATTTTAGCAATCTACTCAATAATCCCCGGAAAGGTTTCCCGAACCCTTATCAATGGTGTACTGTATGTTCTGTTTCTTTTCTCCCCATTTGCATTGCTAATAAGATGCATTTAGGGTTTTTATAATGAATCACATGCTGCATAAATCTGTTTTCGTCATTTTATCAACTATTTGAAAAAGAAAAGGAAAAAAAACTTCAAATGAACTGTATATTACTGTATTATACTATGATAGTCAATAATCATACTGCCCTTGACAGATAAGTTTTCCAGACCTCAGCAACTATGACCCAGATCTTGCTTGGCCCTTGATTCTGGACAATTTTTACGATTGGATGAAAGCGAAGCAAAACTGATATGATATGTCTAAATCCCAAAAAAAACTACCATTGGGCGATTGGAGCTCCATACAATGCATCACTGGTAGTGAGGGGACGGCTTGGTTGCTCTCGCAGATGCTAGTAGAAGGTTGATTGTGAAAGATAGCGCGGTTGCTCTTGCAAATGCTAGTAGAAGGTATTGGATTCTCTTCCCTGAGAATGGTGTGAATTTAATTTATGTTTCTGAAATTCAGGACAGTGTTTTTAAGACTACAGAAGTCAAATTTTAAATCAATATACTTTTGCATTTATTTAATTCAAAGGTTTTGCGTGAAAAGCGTCAAGTATGAAATGAATTCTTGAATGTTTTTGGTGCATGTGGCTTTGCACTGTTTTTTCAATCTTTGTTGGACCTTTAGGTTGAACCAACCCCACCCCCCATACCTACTATTGAGTACTTGTGTTTGTTGACGATCATGGAATCGAACCCATCACTATTCCCTAACTTCACAAATGAACTATGAATCTCATGATGGCGATGATCAGTTAAAAATAGTCTTACTAATGGAGAGGATTCTGGTTTGTTTCGTTTTCATAATCGTCAACCAGACGAGTCCCAAGAGTACTTGTGTTGGTTGACGATTATGTTTTATCTTTTCCGTCCCTTAGATTTGTTTTTGCCATTTGGTGTTCTCGGATTTGTTTTGTTTTCTCCCTCCCGTTTGACGTCCTACTCTCATTTAATCGTTGAAAGAGAATAACAAAATACTGGGAAAGGTATATGTGTTTTATAGTAAAAATATTAATTTTGTTCATTTAATTTTATACTAATTTTTTAAAGTTGGTCACTTTATTTAGATCGTATAAAAAAATTACAAGATAATTCATTGCTTGAATTGTAAATATTATTATCAAAGTGGATGTTTAAAAATAAAAACGAGGTCATATCGATTTTTGTTTGCAAAGAACGGAGGGCAAATTTTTTATGGTCGAAGAAGCGTTTGGAATATATATTTTTCAAAGTTAACCTTTGGAATATATATTTTTCAAAATTAACCCTAGAAATTCGTAGAAACTGTTCAAAAATTTATCATTCTTCTGGCATCCAACCCTAACAAATTCCAACCTCTATAATTATAAAAATTCTAACAAGTAAGGCTGTAAATTAGAATCATTATAATGTCCAAACAGTTTATAATTTACTAGAACAAAAATTAAAAAATCGAGCAATTTATCCATGAATCTCGTCTTTATTTCAAATTTCATTTTCACCCTCTCTTACCAAACACTCATCTACTTATTGAAATTTTTTGTTGAAATCTATCTAAATTTGAGACCGTTAATATTTATCCAAGTTGAATATCCCATTGATTAGTAATATGTATCTGATTACTTTACAAAAACTCATTTTGTAGCTCATTCCGTGATTCAATAAATACCCCGCTCAAATCATATACCGATCATCAATCAAGTGATCATTTTTAAATTTCGATTTTGTTGAATCATCTAATCATCAAATCGTATGCTCTTGCTCACAACTGGTAAGAATACTTTTCGGGCTCGGGGTAGACCCGATCGGGTTTTCATAAATTTTTTGTCCGTTTATCCAGGCCGAACCCATATGCCGGGCTTGGATTCTTATCCGTATGCGCCCAACGACCCTTCTTTATTTTCAATGTATAAATATTAAAATTATATATAATATTATTTAATTATATATATTATTTAATCATAAATAGTATTATATGATATTTAATATAACTATATATATATATATATAAATCAGGACCAGGTTTTTTGGTCCGAATGGACTATTGGTGTTGACTAGATCCACCCAATGAAATGACAAACCAGAATTTTCACCTTGCTCGAACCCGTACGTTTTTTTTTCGGGACGAACGGACTTACCCGGATTGGATCAACTCTACTCACCGTCCTAAGCGGCTAAGCTATACCTTGCCTCATCTAGTACTCTAGTAGATGTTTGCGGTAAACTCCAACAAATTAGGTTTGTGGCTTTACATGATTAGGTGGCAACCTGATAGGACCCCTTAGACAAAACCATCCATTCTTTGAAGATTCTTGTCCAATTATTTCACTAATTTACACCAACCGGACTATTTAATTCAAATACTTAATTGATTGTGACTCCTCCCCCTGTCATTATTGATTCATCCACATAATCCGTGACATTGCACATATTCCGTTTACACACACAAAATCAAAGGCAAATTTCACTTTAGGCAACGAGATTTGAGGAAATTTCATATATGGACACTCTAATTTACCTTATTTCACTCAAGTGTCATGATGTTTTCAAAAAGTTTTCATTTATGGTGTTATGGTTTTGAGAATTTTCGTTCAAGACTACCCAAGTTTTGGGGCTACCAAGAGGTAAGATACTATGTCTTTTGAGTATGTTTTATTTAGGTAATTTTGAATTGGAGTTGTAAAAAGATAAAATTACATAAAATGACCAATATAATTAAAATGTTTTAAAGACAACCTTAAGTTAAGAAAGAAGAACAAATAATTTGTGTTTAATTTTTTTTTATAAAAAAACTCATATAACCTCTCTAAAAATGTCAAATTTGTTTGTAGAAAGTTGCATTGTTATTTTATAATAAACTATTTCAGATAAATTAATTTAATAAAGTCGACTTAAAAAAGATAATGGTAAAATTGCATTTTTTTATAACAATCTATATTCTAGGAGTTTTATTAAATTAAACAAAAATTTATTGATTTGTATAAAAATAATTTATGAGATATGTATGAAGAGTTTTTTTTTTGTTGCTAATTTATGCATATTTATGTGTAGTTTTATCTTTTCATAGAACAAAAGTAACAAGATACTCCTATGTAGAATATGCTCATAACCTAAGGAATTACAAGTTGAATTATCCCAACCACAATGCTCCTAGTTGGAACAAAAGTAACACTGTTTATGAACAAAAAATATGTGATGGATTATATTTGATTTTAAAAAAAATATTTTGAACTTGTAATATATATTATTTTGGGATTATAATCTCTAAAATTATATTTGAGAGGAGTGAAACTCCAAGAATCGTAACAAATGATCTTGGCGACATGGATGATGAAACAAAATGTATTCATGCTTTTAAACTTTTTTTTTTTTTTTTTTGTCATTAAGGTACTCAATCCATCAATTGACAAACTTCAATCAAAATATGGACATTTTTCTCCTATTTCATAGTAGTAGGAGATGCAGGCGAACTCATCATCAAAGGGGAAGTTGGTGTCACAGATCGCCTTCTTCGGTTGTTTTTGTTTGCAACTTCGCGAGGAGATGCCAAAGAACTCGAGGATGAGGACAACGAGTTCGAAGAGGGTGTCGATTTTCTCGATCTACTACTACAAAGCTTCTTTTCTTCCTCGATTATCTTCTCTTCTGTTTTGTTCATGTTGTGATGGTTGATCTTGATTGTACATATGCTTGCTGGGATCATACAATTACAAAGTAGTCCTACAAAACAAAAGATAACACTAAACTATTAGGGGTGCGTTTGGTAAAATAAGTCGAAAAAATAGTTGAATATTTATTTTATTGTCAATTGATTTTAAAATGAATCATGCATATTACTATAATTGTACGTTAGAGAGAGAATATTACCGATTCGAGCAAGACGATTGACCCAACTGGGGATAGGATTCGCGGTGAGCCGAATGCAAGCATCATTACAAAAATGGTTGCAGTTCTTAGTAATGAGATTGTAAGCATTGCCTTTGTATTCATCTGCAAATTCCTCCATTATCTTTCTCACTTCACTTGATGTCATTTCTGTCCATCCAATCAACATAGATTTCCTGAATGTAAACCCTTCACTTTGCTTTGGTTGCCCTTCAAATATTCCTGTTGTTGAATACTCATGAGCTCCAAATGCATACTCTACATCATGAACTACAATCACAAAACAAAACCAACTTAATCATACAAGAACAAAGTTGTGTGTATACGAACGCACATATACTCTGACACATAAGCACAATGCAGTTGATCTAAAACCAATTGACAATAGATAAATAGCTAACCTAGTACAAATACTCATAGATATGATATCGAAGATATGGAAACCAAATGAAGCCTATAGATTTTGTTTTTTCATACAAAAGAAGCCAGATCAGATCTGAATCTAAGATTCTGAGTATTTAAAAATGGAAGATGATTACCTTGAACACCAGAGTGATAAGCTCCAAGGCCAAGCCAGTGAGCATAGCCATTAATGCGGGTGATATCATAGACATTAAGGTAAACTGGGAAAGACCCATTTCCCTCAAAAGCAAAGGGTTTCTTCCTGCAAATCATATTTCATCTGGGTTTCTTTCAGAAACTTCAAATGAGAGGTTTTTTTAGAGAGGATTTGGTTTTGAAGCTTCCGCCATGGATGAGGTCCTGCAAAGCTTTTCAACAATGGCTGAAGGGCGCCAAATTGAACAATCAGGCGCTTCTTTTGATTAGTGGTTTGTGTTTGGATGGGAGACAAAGTGAAAGAGAGCAGGGAAAGTGAGCCACACTTGCATCAATTCTAGTGCTAATAGTAAAGGAATTGAAATTAGAGAATAATCTCAATTATGTTCTTTATAAAACTCTTACTTTTTGAATTTGTTTCTTGTAGTGTAAGAGAGCTGTTTTGATCTGGAAAGCATTTTTTTAGAGGAAAAAAAAAAGAAAAAACTTTTTTTTTTTTGAATTTTTGAATATTTTTTCTTGGGAGAAAGTAACATACATCCTCCTTATGTGGAATTGTGGATAGTGAGGTTATTATATGCATAAAACTAGAAATATTATATGGTTTTATGTGAATATCATACGTACTATACAATAAATAAACCACATGAAATCAATTGTTATAAGAAATTACAAGTGGTCCGTTGTTTATATTAACCATCAAGCATCAACATACCAAAAAATTTTAATCATATTATTATTATTATTTTTTTAATATATTAAAAATAATATATATAAATAATAAAATTATTTGAATTTTAAAAAAAATTATTTAGTGTCCTCAAGATTTATATATTTTCTCGTGATATCTACTAAGTTTTAAAATTCCTCTTATAACTTCGTAGTTTTATTTGTTTCCTCTTCGTATTCATTTTTAATTTATGACATAAAATATTCGTTATACAATAATAAAAAATTAGAAAAATATATTTAAAATTAATTATGACCTCATTAAATTTAAAACTTAAATTTTATAATAGAAGTATTATATATATAATTAAAAAAATGTAATTAAAGATTATTATTTTTTAATTAAAGTAAAAATAATTAATTTTTTATTTTCAATTTAAAAAAATAAATTAAATGAAATTATAAATAAATATTATTTTAATTTTTTAAGAGTCTAGAAATTTTAAAAATATAGAAAATTTTTTAAATTTAATTTTCTATAATCTATTTTCTTGAAAATAATTTTTATGATTTTTTTTCATTGTTTTAGTTTATAATATACTTTTTCATACTCTTAAATTTTTTTTAAAAACATATTTTTTTTTAAAAACATATTTTTTTTATAAAAACATTTGAATGAAAATAACTTTATAAAATTAAATTCAAAAAAAAATTACTATTTTTTTAAATTTCTAGACTCTTAGAAAAATAATTAATTATTTGTAATTTTATTTTTGTATTTTATTTTAAATCGGAAAAAATAGTTTTTTTAATTCAAAAATAAAAATTATCTTCAATTTACTTTTCTAATTTTATTTAATTGAAAATAATATATAAAATACTTCTATGTAAAGTTATTATTTTAAGGTTTAATAAGGTCATAATTAGTTTTAAATTATTTTTCTAATTTTCTATTATTTTGTATCGAATTTTTAATATAATATATTAAGAATGGGTATAAAGAGAAAACAAATAAAACCATAATGATATAAGAAGAATTTTAAAACTTGATAGATTTCAAAGAAAAAAAGTTCAAACCTTGAAACCTTGAAGACACAAAGCGAAAATATTCAAAAAAATATTTAAGTACACTTATAACTTTTTCCAAATCAAGAAAATTTAAATTTTTTGGAGGTAATCAATTTTTTCGAAAAGGACATTCTTTTATAAAAAGAAATTTAAAGCAATCATTAAACTATAATATGATATAATATAACATAGATAAGGTGAAAATTGTGAGAATTTATAAGAATCATTGAATCGATTAGACACTCTGAAGTTGCGACACATATCCTAGGGTTGTTACATGAGACAAGCTACTTGGGCTCGGCTCGCATTTGGCTCGTTAAAAGCTCGGCTCGTTCGCCTAAAATAACACTATGAGCATTATTTTAGGCGATCTACTCGAATTTGGCTCGGGCTCGGCTCGTTAATAAACAAGCCGAGCTTGAGCATGCCACTGCTCGATCAGCTCATTCGGCTCGTATAACACCCCTACATATCCCCGCGAGTTGGGCCTAATTTGTACAATTATGCTTCGTATGATCGTGTTGAGTAAGGAGAAGCACGATCGTGCACACATAGTGCAAGATCATACATGTGTTAAAATTCAAATATACTTTTCAATGTACATGGCACGTTAGTGCTTACACCTTTTCAGTATAAAGCACAATCGTGCATGGGTTAGTTTATGAGGCATACAATCGTGCACCTTGTAAGCTATATCGTGTTGTTTATTTTTGGTTCTCGATGTTCATTCGTGTATACTACAATATTAACAAATATGAACATAGCAAAGTGCATTCAACAAGTATATTTTACGTGTAGAATAAGGGTTAAAGAGACCCAACAAGTTCATGTGATAATTGAGTTTGGGAGGACCTTATATATCTCAATATATTTTTTTAATATAATATATTAATTTTAACATTTTTTTTTCTTCTTATACTCTAATACAAAAGTCAATATATATTCAAATAATTCCTTTCTTTACGTCGAGTTAGAAGATAGGAGGGTAACATATTGCGTCGATACCCCTTTCTAAATATCTAAATTGATCCTCTTAAAAACTACGTCCGAAAACACGAGAGACACAAATATTTTTTTTGGAAAAACTCTTTGCGGTTCACTCATAAGAAATAAACAAGAGTCTTGTGACAAGGGTCGGAATTGTGTGATCTCCTAGACTCACTTGTGCAAGTCACCATGACTGATCTGTCATTGCTAATAATAGAGCAGAGGGGAAAATCAGCTCTTGAAGAATTTCTCATCCTAGCATGGGTGGCATGGACTAATAGAAATGAGGCACTGTTTGCGGAATTTCTCCGACAAAGTCATGCAATTAGGTATTCCCTTACTTCACCAGTTCGTTATTTTAAAATATGTAAGGATAATGCTGCAACTTCCAGCCCACTGGTTAGACCAGTTTCTTGGATACCACCACCTTATGGTGTCCTTCGTTGTAATATAGATGCAGCAATCTTACCGGGCTCGGTGGGTCTTGGTGTTATTATAAGGGATTCCTATGGCTTTCTTGTTGTTGCTGCCGTCCAACGTATTCCGGGTAAGTTTGATGTTACTGCTGCTGAACTTCTGGCCATCCGCTATGGTCTGTCTATTCTACGTTCCATACCTGCTCCTTGTGTCGAGTTGCAGACTGATTCCCTTGCGGCTGGTCAGCGTCTACAACTACCTTTGTCTTCAACATCGCGCTCTTACATTGGTGTCTTATGCTATGATATCTCTATTTTACTGTAATGTATACCTTCTGTTTCTTATTCACATATTGGGAGAGTAGGGAACACTGTTGCCCATTATATGGCACGGTTAGACCCTTCTCCGTTGGGTGTTTATTATCATGATTTTCCGGAAGGTTTACTGGCCTTGTCGGAACTTGATATGATCTAATATATTCAGTTTTTTTTTTTATCGAAATAAAAAGAAATTATGTTTTTAAAGAGAGGAAATGAACATCATGATATCTATTATCTAATTATAAGCAAGAGGTGAATAATATGAAGTGGTTTGTATAAATTATAATGAAAGAATTGTGGGGTCCGTTCATGGGAGTATGGGACAGGACCTGAATGGTCTTTTTTTGCTTTGCTTGACCAAAAACACATTTTTTTGAATTTTCCATTTCTTATCGTATATTATTTTGAATAAATTGGGAACATATATTTTCGGTAGATTTGGAGATATTTTAGAACATTATTGTCCGTTTTTCCAGACCAAGTCTGTTATTCGGGTTCAAAAGCTTATACATTTTTATTTGAGTTGAATTTTGGCCTGATTCTCCGTTTTGGATGGAAGTTTTTGTCCATATTCCTCTAAATTGACGCGATTTTACCAGGTATGGTATGATGTTTGGTGACAAATTTGACATAATATAATAATGTTCTAAAAAATTTAAAAATCTTTTTTTTAAAAATTATTTTACAAGGAAAATAGCGTTTTAGTTTAATGATTTCCATTGCATAGAGTTTTTGGCTTCTTGCAATCGACCTCCCAAGTTTCTTGCAATGCATGGCACCTTTTTCATTGATGGGATGAAAGAGTTGGCTTTCGGACATATTTAACGTGTAAAGTAGTAGGATAGGATTGTATAAATATATCTAATTTGGAGATTCGATCCAAGAATTTTGACCCGGATTTATAAAAGTTGATATCCATTTTAATCCGGTTTGAGTGATTTTTTAAAGCTCGTTGGTAAGGATGAAAATGGGTGAACAAATATCTGACTCAACCGATCAACCGATCCGAAAATATGGGTGAAAATCCGAAAAATTCCGGGTGGTGGGTGCATGGTTGGTGGGTGAAATTGACAGGTGGTGGGACGGATATGGGTGGAGGTCCAACCGCCCATCACCCGCCCCGTCACCCACCTGCCACACCCACCCAGTTTCACCCGTTTAAATTATACACATAATTGTGGATAACTATAAGTTTGACAATTTCGTAAATGTATGTTCTATGCTTTGTTATTCCTAAAACTGATGAGCACGAACTGAATCTTTTGTATTCCTAAAACTGAAGATATGTGTATAATGTATGCTTTGTGTTTCAAGAAACATCAAGGAGGGAATTAGCATGTATTATCATTGTAAAACAAGATGGACCTCCACCTAGATGAAACTCTACCTATTATATGCTCCATACTGCATTGTCATATAGATAAGTTTTTAAGAAATTTAAGATTTATCGTCATAGGTTTAAATTTGATGTTCCTATTGATGATGAGTGGGTGTCGATTGAATATATTTGCTTGAAATTGTCTAAGTTTCACAAGGTGACGCATATTTTTTCGGCGAGAAACTACCCGACAACTAATTTCTTCTTTTAAAAGGATTGTATAGTTAAAGTTTCTTTATTAAAATGGTGTTCTAGTGTTGATTTGATGATCAATGGTATGGATAGAAATATGCTTGATAAGTTTGATAAGTATTGATCGACCCATTAATCGGATACATATCACACTTTCTATAAATCGGGTATCCGGATTAAAAAAATTATCAAGACTATCTTAATAGCCGCGAGTATTTGAATGTATATGGATATCCGGATACGTGGATATCTATTTTTCCGAAAACACATAAGTTTAATTAATGTTAACAAAATAAAAATAGTTATAAATATTATAATTATGTTATTTGACTTTAGATTATTTTCTTTTGAATTGTTTGTTTAATCAATAAAACAGACAAATCATATGTTGATATTAAGTTTAGCCGGATTAAGCGAATAGTTTAAATGTCCGAGTATAATTATACATTCCAGCTAAAGTCACGTTCGGATACCTAGTTTTAGAATTGTGATCCAACTGGATTTCCATTGACAATTATCCAATCCGACAAGAGGTGACACATAATTTGGATGGTGTAGGATGGGTAAAATTAACCTAATTCGGAGATTCGGTCCTAGAAATTCGATAATCCAATTGAAAAGAATCCGTAAAAAATTGCTATCGTTTTTAATCTGATCTGAGATATTTTTGGATCATCGGATATAATCACATTTTTGAAAAAAAGATTTCCGAACAAAATAAACCCCACGGTTATCCCGATAGCCACGGATATTTGAATGTCCAGGATATCTAGATACTCGGATATTCGTATTTTTTTTTTCCAAAAACATATTGATTTAATTAATTAGAAAAAAATGGAATAGTTAAACACTTCTTATTTTAGTTATGTTAATTGATTTAAAATTTTTGGATTAAATGGGTAACTAGACCATATTATTGACTATAGAGTGACAAACTAATTGGTAGTAGGATGGGAAATTTCAGTAAAATTAGATTACTGAATTTCCTCAAAGGTCATAAGCAATTAAATGGGTAATTAGACCCTATTGAATTTCGGGTATTGGAATTCAAGTATTAAATGTAGGCCAATTTACGATATTATAGTTAATACATAATTATAATTTTTAACTTCTAAAAAAAATAAAAATCATGAGATCAACAATGAGAAAGAACAAAAAGGTCAAAAGAATAAAATAAAAGACAGAACGATCAAACCAAAGATGATGGCGATGAAAGCTCAAACACGAAAAGATCATGGAAAGAACACGTGGTAGCCGAACTACTGCAGCGTCTCGCCACCGAAGAGCATGACAACAAAAATTTGTAGGTAGGGGAAAATACATCATCCAGGGAAATGTGGATCACACGAAGTCCCTCTACCCAAATGAGGGGTCTTTGGAGATCTTGAACACAACCACGACCAACATGATAAAAAAAGGGGTGCGTGATTGTATCCTCATTCGAAACAATTCACACCATACTCGAGCAACACCATCAATAAGAAAGCCTTTCTGAAAAGAAGTAGTATAATTTCATTTCATCTTACTTTTCCCGAAAATCCTTTGAAGACTTATATAACGTGCAACAACCGTTTTATCCACCCAATTAAAATGAGATATTTTGTTTTTAAGTTCCATGGGTTGAAACTTTATTCTTGCTTTTTTTTTCTTTGTTCATGTCCTTCAGTGTGCATCTTTTCGAAAGATAATTTTGCTTGGAGTTCTAGTCACAACTAAACAAAATCAAACTCACTAGGGAGAAATGATAACCGAATCTCATATTCAACAAAAGTGACAAAACCATGTCAAAGGAAAAAGGATAAGAGAAAGTTGGACTGAGCTAAAAATCAAATAGATCAATATGACTTGAACACATAAGATTTCATTTAAGAAATTTCAAAGAACATAAAATCATATAGTCCAGAGGTGGGTTTCAAGGTTCAAAGTCAACTAGGATTTCCACCGGTGGAGTTTTATTCTTAGTTCAACATAAGTTAGACGAGACATTTGTCATTTGTTCTTGTTCATAAAGTCAAATTGTGAGCCCTCACAACGAAGATTTAACATAACGGAGTGATTATCTGACTTTTTTACCTCCCTCAAGTGAGATACCGAGGGGAAAGTCAAACTCTTAAGCAAAATTTAATAAGTTTTGACGGATGATAGTTAATATTTATCCTATTATTCTTATTCAGAAAATAAACAGGCTCATTTCTATTGTTCTCTCTCATAAGTGAGAAGCTAACAATGTTCTAATTCTAACTCCAAACTAGAGAGAGAAAAAACAATGGGTAAATCTAATTCATAGAAAAAATTAAATAATTTATAGACTTCATTTGGGTTTGGTGTAATAATTCACAAGTTCAATATCAAGAGGTTGGGTATTCACCCAGGGTTGTGTGTTTGTTAGTTTTGCTTCACGTTATTGTTGGGTATGGCAGTAGTGGGTGATTTACCCACTGCTGTAATACCTAACAATGGCCTGAGGCAAAACTAACAAACGAAAGATCATATAAGATTTCATACTTAGTTTCATGAATCATACAAATGATTAGATATGAGCTATTTGGGATTCGGATTAGAGAGGAACTAGGTTCGTATTCGTTGTGCATAGCCGTGGTGTGGTGCATGTCTTGATTATTCTATTTTTGTGTTCATCATAAGGGTCAACCCTGAGTTTTGTTTAAATCTCGAAAGTTTAGGACCTTTGTTCATATTGTATAATTTACACCATTTCTCAAGTAGGGATCGACGAAACGTGCGATACAACACCAACATAATGGTCAACCTTGAGTTTGTGATGTTTGAGTTTTTTTTTTTTTTTTTTGAGAGTGAAAACCATAAGATTAAGAAAGAACAGAAGAGTTCAGTCTCCGCACCTTCGCTCGTCCCTTTAATTAGGAATCTCACCAGCCGGAAGAAAACCATTTAAAAATTGAAAATCCCCAACATGGGGTGTAAGCCTCGATAGGCTATCAGCTAAGAAATTAGCACTCCGCTGAATGTGAACCACCGACGCCTCAGTCAGAAGCGACAAGTCCTCCCTCACGTCTTCAAGAATAAGCCCACCATAAGAGTAATTAGGATCTTTGTGATTGTTTAGGATGGAGGTGCATTTAACCCCATGTTGAAATTTTGTGTACATGAACAAGACCAATCACAAGAGCAAACGAACATAAAAAAGAACAAGTACACATGAACAATTGAAAATGAACAACAAAAATAAGTTACAAGTACAAATTTACGAGTAAGCACCATCGGCCATGCACATTAACATTGTGGATGAATATGAACAACTTAAGTGGTTGAACAAGCAAGCACCATCCTTCATGTTTAGAGAAGCGCCCCACATATAAAGATGAACGACATTAATTGTTTATGGCCTTTGAGGACCTTGACGTAGGGCGTTGCATAATTATATAAAGGTGAACAAGTGTGTTGAATCAGACTATTGAAGAGGTTTTGCATCAACTTTTATCTTATGACAATCTTGTTCATAACCGACACTCCCAAATAATATCATTGGCCTTGACCTTGGCATTCACTTCCGTTCATAATCCACCCTTTGGTACCAGATACTCCTAAATTACATTACAAAAGTTGACTTATCCGCCAACTCTATGTGATCTCATTTGGTGTCTTTCGTTCCTTGTCTCAAAAGACTTATGAAACCTCAAGATAATGATATAGAAATCCTACTCTATTGTGAATCCAAATGCATGAACTTTGAACAAGAACGAGTAATCGTCTCATTCTTCCCATTTAAATGGATTAGAAAATATTTTATGGGCTATATTATGCTCTATAAATATATTTTTTCCTTTTTGGATTTAATCGTGTGTTTTTATACCCACTATAAGCTTTTACGCAGTTGATTTGTTAATCACCGATATTTTTATTTATAAGATTATTAGATAATTTATTATTTTATATTTAACATGCAAATATATAGTTTCTATATTAATTAGAAAATAATAACTAAATCAAAAAATATATATTATAAGTGTTACTTTTTTTTCCAAGACAATTTAAAAAACTACCTATTATCTTTTTTAATTGAAAATTTTAAAGTACTATATATTAAAGTTTATATTTTAATTATTATTTATTTTAATTTCTTGAAAAAAAATATTATTTCACTTCACCATCTTCAAAAATGGTCTAATATTATCAATTTAGTTTTACACTTTTGTATTGTATAAGAGACGCAAAATTATAATATATAATATTTTTTAAATTAGTCTTTTTTATTATTGATTTAATTATATTGTTCGTTTAATTTTAAATTTTAAACTTCTCTTTAAGTTAATTAATTAAGACTTTATGATACATCACTTTTTTTAAAAAAATTATTCATTAAATTTAAAGTTATACCCGTACCAAGACACGGGAACTACACTAGTTTCTCTTTATATACACACATACACATTGGGTGATCACTTTTATTTGTCACATATAGTTTTCATATCGAATGGGTTCAAATGTCTAATCAACATATCATTCAAAAATCTTGGTTCAACATATTTTTAAGTTTAGGGTTTATTTTAATTCAATAACTATTATTTATTATAGTATTTATTTACTATATAGTTTATTTTAGATTCAGGTGAGTTCCACATCAAGGCTGTGTTTAGTTATGTTGTTTGTGGATTTCATTTAGTTTAAGGTTATTAGGGGTATATTTTTTTGGTGTTTAATTGTAGTTTGGTAGTTCACTGTAGCGGTTGTAAAAACACGATTTTGAGAAAATGATAAGGCAAGGTTTTTTGGGGTGTTCTAGGGTTGAAATGAACTAGTTCCATGAATGCCCTTCTATACACTATTGCCCAGTGTCCATCATCTTCCTTTGGAGCTCAACGACCTTCATCAACAGAGGTATCGATCTCGACGACAAGCTTTGTAAAAGAGATGGCAATGGGGGTAGTGACCTAAAAAAGCCCATTTTGAATATCTTCTTCTTCCTCCCATCACATTTCGATGTCAGATATGACAAGGGCTTCAACTCCCTCTGCACTGCCAACAAAAGGGCGCAAGTGGCGGTATCAAAAAGATCACTGACGAATTCACCGGGAAAGGCGCGTTGGAAAGGTTTGCACTACCAATTATACTCGACAACCATCAAGATTGGGGCAAAATGTGTAGATCGCCACAGTTACCAACCATAGTTAAACTCTTTGCAATGACTGGATGATTGAAGTCCACACCCAAATGAAAGAAGAAAGAAATCAAGCAAAGACGAACTTGGACAATCCATATTTGATTAGGAAAACGAACGAATAAGCTCCATTGGACATGAGAATCGTCTATGATCCCAAGTGAAATGCCGTGCGGGATTTTTCCCTTTGGATCATCATTTTTCCCAAACCCTTTGCCCTTCTTGTACCTCAATGGTCAATTGATGAGTAAAAGTAACAGTAGTAGTAACGAGGAGGGCTTCGAGTTCGACAGTTCTAGGGTTTTCTTTCTGACTTCTCTTTTGTGTGGCATTAACGGTGTGAAGATAGAGGAGGAAAAGAAATAAGTAATTATTTTATTGGTATTTTAGTCTTTACTAGTTTAGTACTCGTGCCTTGCACGGGATTTGTAAAATATTTAAACTTTAAAAAATCCATCACGGTAAGAATTAATGGATCTCACATGACTTCTTAAATATTAATCATAATGTGAAAAAATGTATCTAAAATAGAGAGTTTGCATGAAATAATAACACAACCTATAAAAATATAATTTTGATAAATCACATTATTTCGGTATTAAAACAACATATTGAATTCAACTACGTCAAAAAGGAAAGAAATTGTATAAAGTAAAAAAAAAACTAATGTATATATAAAGAGAGAGAATAAACAAATTTAAAGTAATGGAAATATGATTTACCCCTCTGAAAAAGTTAAATTGACTCACAAACATTGAAAGATACAATTGCATAATTTATTAACATATATAAAAAAGTGTTGTGAACAAATATTTATCGTTATAAAAATAATTTGTAGTCATTTTTGGTAAGATAATACAATAGAATAAATAAATATTAGATGTATACAAAATTATATCCGAATATATACATTTGTAATATGTGTAATTTTAGGCTAAAAGAGTTTATTTTTAATCGCACTAAAACAACAATTAAAATTTATAAGAGATGATTACTTTTTTTACCTATGAATTAATTCCCATTATGATACAAAGAAATTATATGAAATGCTTATAATCTATCCAAGAAGATTTATATTAAAGTCTACTTTCTAATAAGAATATCATATAATATACTTTTTTAGTAAAAAGAAATTATATGAAAGTTTTATATTTTAACTTATCATATAAAAACTAATTTACATATTCTAGACAATAAAAAAAAAATCAACAATGATCTTTGATAACCAAAATCGTTACTAATTTAGCTAACAATCTAATTTTAGAAATCAATATCATATAAGTAAAAGTATAAATTGAAACCATTGTCCATACAACTTTTATATAAATAAATAAATAAATAAAGTTTAAAATAATCTAATAAGATTTAATTTTATCAAAATTAATTAAGAGAAGAACATTTAAAATTAAATCTCATAATAGTAAATGACATTTGGTAAAAATGGTTGTTCTAAAAGGTAATTATTGAACCAATAATATCATACATAGCTATAATTGGTATAAACTATTATAAGATCAATTTTTGTGTTTTAAAAGGAAATTAGTTAATTATCATCTCAATAATTTTGAAAAAAAAGAAGATGAAATAGTTAAAATGAGGTGGCACAATATGAAGATGACATGTGGCAAAATCCTAGGTGGCTTAACGTGGTAGCGACAATTGGTTTAATCTACTTCTGCTTTAGTATTATATAGTAGACTAGTATAATATTCGCACCTTGCGCGGGATTTCATTTAAAAAAATATCTAAATACTTTAATATGAAATTAATGGTGGTATTGAGGCCTCATAAATTTTAAAGACCTTCATCGTCATTTTTGTTCTGCATTTTACTTATAATTTATTGTTATACAAAATGTCATATGTTATTTTGATGTATCTTCTTATTCTAACTTTTCATACAATTAATGTAACATCTCTATATGTTTTAACAAATTTATAAATTGTCACCTCAAATGTTTGGGTTATATCGAAGAAGGATTTTACTTTTGTTAATTTCTATAATTTGTATTTTTTTAATTTTTTGTACGTAATATATAACCAAGTTTTATTTACATAGAGAAATCTAATCTTATCAATTTCATTATATATAAACTTAGTTATTGCGGTAATAAACGATAGTTCTTATTTTATGATCTACCGAAATGATTCTATTTTTTTTTAAAAAAATTGTAAAGGATTTAAATGTGAAATAAAAATAAATATACTTATTAAATAATTTGGTATTCCTTGTAGAGCAATAAATATACTTATTAAATAAATTGGCGTTCCATGTAGAGGAATTCGTCTCCTTGTTGTTAGATTTAACCCACATTTTTTTTTACAAATTTGAATTTCATCTCTTCTAAACCAAATCAAACATTTCCGTGTTTCTACGATGAAGTGATTACTACACCATTGTTATGATTGATATTCCAGAAGTCCCATAAACACAAAATGCGAACACAAATCTTCGGTGATGAGTTGGCTTGGATATATCGTCATAATAAAAAAAAGCGAAAAAACAATAAAAACCAAAAGCACATATTAGTGACCAATAACTTAATGGAAAATATGTATCGAGCTATGGTAAGTCGAGTAGAGTGAAGGACATCTTCTTAAATAGGTGTTTTGGGTATATATTCATGCTTACTTGCTAAAAAAATAAAAATAAAAATAATATTACGGTTAACAAAAAATATCCATAAATGAGAGATCTTAGAAAAAAAAGATAATCAATACAAAATTTTAGTCTAGCTAGAAAGAAAAGTTTATCATCTCCTCCACGTGTATTTAAAGCTAATATAAATAGATAGTTAACAAAATTAGTTTAGTAAAATTTTCGGAATTGACTTACATGATTTGAAGATATTTTATTTCAAAAAAATTTGGTAACAAAAATTTGATTTATGAAAGATATTCCGTTAAAATCATATGTTTTTATATGTATAAATTTCAAATATATAAGTTTTAACTTTTTTTTTTTGCTTGGTTAAATAATTGATTTTTTTTAAATATGTCGATTACAAATAAACGAATTAAAAAAGATTATTTTAAAAACAAAATAATTTTACATCGTTGATATAAAAAAATATATATTTTTAAATATCTTGTTAATGAACCTCATATCATACATATTGTTTTGTTTGAAATCCGAACCCATATTATATATTGTTTTAAAAAAATCAAATATCGAACTCAAAAATTTTAATTGAATTCCGTAATTTTTTTTTTTATTGTTTTCGTTAATTTTGTTTGATTACATATTCTTATAATTTAGAAAATGAGATATAGGGGTAATTGGAAGAATATGGGATATATAGGTAGGTAGTTATAGTTTAATTAGATATAAGTAAAAATTTTATTGACAATAAATGTACATATGTAAAACAATAAGGGTGAATTTGGTAAGTGTGTAGATTTTTTATCAAGGAAACAAAGTGTGTAGGCAAAATTTTATAGAAACACTAACTATGCACTTTCTATTTGTGAAGGAACCCAACGTTATACTTTGTTACCCAACTTTGTTACCCAACGTTGTTACCCAACTTTGTTACCAAACGTTCTACATATTTTGTAATTCAATTATTTATCATTGCAATATTCAATTATTTATCGGTTACCCAACTTCGTTGTTACCCGATTTTAATACCCAACGTTTTACATCCAAATTTACTTATGTTACCCAACTTCGATTACAAATATTAGTAACCCGATTTTAATACCCAACGTTACATATTTTGTTACCTCAACTTTTGACCCCTAAACTGAAAAGTACGTATGTCTAAGTTGTCTAATTATGGCTGACTAAACATGTAAGAGCCTTAGTCTTTTGGGAGCCGTTTTGACCTTAGCCGCCCCCGCGGGCTTGATTGCCGCCCCAGCGGGTTTCCGCTCCCGCGGCCCAGGGAACCGCCCCCGCGGTTTCTTGCGGCTGCAGCCGGTTTTATTGACCGGTTGACCGTGCTTTACCCTTTCCTTCTTAATCTTACCTTGACTTCGTGACCAAGGGTTCCTCACTTCATTTCCCAGCTACCTTACGTCCTTCTTGCTTCTCCTTCTCCCTCATTGATCTTGTTCTTGTTTTCCTTTGGGTTTGGAAGAGAATTGATGTGACTTTGATGATGTTGATGCTAGTGGATGTGATTGATGAGCTTGAGAGCCAGTGACAGTGTGTTGTTGATCTTTTCCCTGCTGCATAGGACCACAAGTGTGGTAAGTTCTTTGCTTCTTCATCCTTCTCTTCTTCCTTTCTTTGATTCCATCTTCCTTAGCTTAGGATTAGATGTATGGAAGGTAGATTGATGTTGGAATGTATATGTATATGCATGTGTGTGATTTTGGAATGGAAGAGACGTGAATTGATTACGTGAAAAGTGAAAGAGGACTCGCGGGGCTACGTTCTGCACTGTCGCCGCCCCCGCGCCTGGAAGCCGCCGCCGCCCCTGCGGAAGTTGTGTCACAGCGCCTGCGCCGTGCCTGCGTTGCCTGCGGCCGCTGTCACCGCGCCTGCGGCTGAGCCTTCCCGCTCCTGCGGGTTACCTTACTCCGCCCCTGCTTCTCTCTTGTCACGCAGGTGCTTCTTGTCCCGGGTCTACCTAGAGTTGGGTAGATCCTTTCCTTTCCTAGTATGAGCGGTAGTAGCATGCTAGGTATATGTTTGAGGATAGAATGATGATGAGTATGATATCATTATGCCGGTTATGGCTTTGAGGTTTATGAGTTAGGATACGATCCTTATGGATCTCTTGGGTCTAGGTGTGACCCTTTGATGGATATGAGTTGATATATTGTTATGCCTTGTTATTAGGCAGTGTTGTCCTCCAGATTGGAGTGGACCGTGTTTGATATCGTGGTTGAGATTACTTCTGAGTTCGAGGTAAGTCCATAGGACTTACTTAGCTACCATCCTTAATTATATTGGATGTGTGCATGAGTGGTGTTTGTTATATGCTTTATAGCATGCGATATGGTTCATTACTGACCTATGATATATTGACCGCCCATTGTAGTGGTTGTGACAACTTGCCTTTCATCCCGTAGTGGAGTTTGGGAAGTTCTCTGTAGTCTAGTTAGATCTGGTATACGGGAAGGGCACTGACCACTCCTTATAGTATACGGGAAGGTGCGCTGATACCACTCTAGCTAGCTATTGCACTCAAAGGCGAGGATTATATACATTCCTCGTGCCACATATTTTCATATGCAGATCTATATACTATTTGAGTGATTGACGTTATAAAGATAATAAACCGGGTAAATGTGTGAAAGCATGATGATGTGTTATGATTCCTGATGTGTGTTTGTGCTCTTGCATCTCTATATATATGTGTATGGTTAGCTAACGGTTTTATACCGTGTTGTAGATCCTTTGCAGGTTAGGAGAGCAGTAGAGTGATCCAGAGGGGTGATCCGCTGAGGGCTCCGTACACGGGGGCGATATCGTGGGATATGGGATATTTATGGGATATATATATATATCAGTTTTGTGTTTTGTTTTAATCTATTTGTGCCTTGTTGTAAGATTCAGTGAACTTGTTGTCAGGCTAGGGTCAGGATCCATTGTGAGATCCTAGCCCAGTAGCACCTCGAAACCTACGGATTTGGGGTGTTACAAAGTTGGTATCAGAGCCAGGTTGACAACAATGGAACTAGTAGTATGCGATAAAGGTCGAATAGATAAATAAACAGAACCCGAAAGGGGTTTGACTTTTCAAAAGATTTTGGTTTTGAAACGAGTACAAATGTTTTGGGATATCGTGTACGTGAGCCATCACCCCTCTGAAGATCTCGACAGTATAGATATATATAGATATTTTGTTGTGATTGATTTGATATATATCTATACATATGACATATATATAGCCTTCTCAGTTAGGTTTACGGCTTCTGCAGATGGTTCAGACTAGAGCCTTACCTGCAGCTAGACGAGGTAGAGGTAGACTGTAACACCCCAAATCCGTGGGACTCGAGATGCTACGGGCGAGACCTCACAATGGGTCCCGACCCTTAGCTTGACAACAATTTCACCGGACCTTCCAACAAGGCACAAATAAAGGCGAAAACTCAAAACGTTTTTAATGTATGCGGAAACCGAAAAGTAAAGATACAACGTGGAAACTCAGCCGAGTCCTAAAAACGACACAACTCAAATACGAAACTTAAACCGTACAACATAATCCACAATACGAAAACATAACCCAAAAATGTCCCCGTCCTATAATGTACGGAGACCCCGGCTGTCCACTCCTCCACCTCACTCGGCGGCATCCCTAACTTGCAAGTCATCTACACAAACGGTTTAAAACCGTTAGCTCATATTCTAGGCATTAGAAAAGCGGTGAAGGCACAAACACATACATACCACACATCATAAAACACGCAAGTCCGGTTTATTATCTTTTTATTATTATGTCATATCCCGTTCTAATTCAACTTCGGTTTGTGACACAAGACCACCGTGGTCTTGCCTCGGTCCCCACTTACCGGCAAAGAATGGTACGGATGCACCCGACCATCTGACCCGCCGGGCTAGTCGCCGAGAACCTCCTAGACTCACTCGGTCGTAGGCAGTGATGTCACCGCCCGTTATCATACACTCGGGCCAAATTATATAAGGTCGGTGGTCCTATTTACCGGTTTAGATGTTATAACAAGAACATAAACACACACCACCAATCACACATCAATGCTAATACGTTAAATACGAGCTAAGTAAGTCTGGAGACTTACCTCGTCCCAATGCTAACTCACAAAACGCTCTCGCTTCCCTTGGGAAGAGGCACACAACCTGCTCACAACAAGGTAACCATCAAAACCCGCTCAACTCAAGAAGTCTAGGACTTCTACACAAATGACCTACGCAAGATCATTTGACTCTCATTCTAGGACCGCATCCTAGAATCTATCATACTCAACAACCAAAAACAACGTAAAAGCTTTCGAGGTCTAACACGCTCATCACACTCGCCTAAGGTCCCAAAAGCCACTACATGGCATTCACTCTAAGTTATGCTAGATCCAACCTATCATGATACTACTAAACATAACTAGATCGAGGTAAGAATCATAAGCTCGGGTGAGAGGGTACTCACGTGTCGTCGAAAGATGGAAGACGATCTATGGATGTCGATATGGATTCGTGGGCCTTTCGGGCGCTTTAGAACCTAGCACCAAAACTAAACAAATTTAGCCTATACGCTAAATTTGATCGTAAAATATAATATATAAAAACTTAAGGTAAAACTCGTTTTCAAAAGCCAAAGTTAAAAATCCCGTAATTACCCTTTCGGGGCAAAAGCTCAATACTAGAAACTTGGTCATAAAACCGTGATTAAAACTTTGAGCCGTAAACCAAAATTAATCAAACAAGGGCACTATATATATAGTATACATAAATAAGAATATCTCCGTGATTAAAATCCAAGGTTAAAAACCGCTAACACATTTTCCGGGGCAAATTATACATTTTCAAAAATATGGGTCATCAACTGTAATTAACAAAGCACTAGGTACACTTTGCAGTTAATACAAAACTGAGGGGCCCCTGAAATGAAATAAGCCAAAAAAAAAAGAGGTCTGCCTCTTGTTTAACCCTAGGCGGCGGCAAGGGGGCGCAGACGCGGCAGGGGTTCCGGCCGGGAGAAAGACGGCTCCGTTGGCTCCCCTGGCGGTTGCAGACGGGTGGCGGCCGGCCTCTAGCTCCGGCGAGGGCAAGGCAGAGTTGAGGAGGGCGAGGCGCTGTTCGACCGAGGGGCAGAAAAGGCCGAGACGCTGTTCGACCGAGGTGCAGAGAAGGGCGAAGCGAGGTAAGGGTGGCAGGGCATCGACAGCTCCGACAGGGCTTGTGCAGGCAGGGCACGGCGTGGGCGAGGGCAGGGGCTTCTATGGCGGCTCGATGGGCTCTTTGGCTTCGACCGGCCAAGTCATCCCCGGAGTTGGAGGGCTGCCCTCGGGTGAGTGAAGGTGGTGGCTCTCCGGTGAGCTCGAGGGAGCCCTAGCAGCAGAGGGAGAGAGGAGAGGTGATAGGAGCAATGGAAGGGATGGGATTGAACTTTGAGTGTGGGAGAGGGAGCTCCATTAGATGGCTGAGGTAGCTGCAAGAACCAAGGAGTCAAGCTAGGGGTAGGTGTACAGATAGTTGGGTTACGTAAAGGTGCTGAGTGGGAGAAGACCAAAAGGTTGGAGAGAGGAAAATAAAGAAAAAAATAGATTAAGAGAAAATAATCCAAAAGGGAATACACTCCATTGGAATAAACCGGAACCAGATTTTTAACTCGGGAAACTTTTCCGACGTTTTACGAAAAATATAAATACTCGGGAAAAATATTTTACGCCTTAAAAATACTTTTAATAAAATATTTAAGCTAGTAAACATTGCTTAAAGTAAGAAAGAAAAAAAAATGAATATCAAAACGCACCCAATAAACGGGGCGTTACAACTAACCCCCCTAAAAAAACAAGTTTCGTCCCGAAACTTGGTAACCCAACACTCTCCGACCAACCCGTCTCGTAACAACGTGAAACTCATAAAAAGTCAACTACCGGCTCTATTCCAAGTCTACGTATAGCATCACATCAAGTCCTCGCAAGTTACGCGTAACTCATACAAAATCACATAACGAATAGAACAAACAAGGAAAATCTCGGGACTAACCCGACGGTCCTATCGATGTCGCTAAGTCTGCATAAAACTCAGGATAGTTCCTCCGGATACTATCCTCCGTCTCCCATGTAGCCTCATCGGCTCCTCGCCTCGACCACTATACTCTCAGCATCGGTATCTCCTTCGATCGAAGGCGCCTCGCACTCCGCTCTAAGACTGCTATCGGATGCTCTGCAAAAGTATGGTCCGGCTCGACCACTAGGTCCTCGTGACTGATGATGTATCTCGGGTCGTGTATGTACTCTCTCAGCTGAGAGACATGAAATACCGGGTGTATACCCTCCATCCACGGTGGCAGTGCTAACCGGTATGCCACCTCGCCGACTCTCTCCAAGATCTCGAATGGACCGACATATCGGGGGCTTAACTTCCCCTTAATGCCGAATCGTCTGACGCCCCGCGTCGGTGATACCCTCAACCACACCTGAGCTCCTACCCTGAACTCGAGAGGTCTACGCCTCATATCCGCATACGACTTCTGACGGCTCTGCGCGGCCAACATCCTCTCTCGGATCAAAGCAACCCTCGCCACGTCGTCCTTTACCTGTTCCGGAGCTACAACGCTAGAGCTCCCCGGCTCGTCCCAACATAAGGGAATACGACATCTCTGTCCATACAATGCCTCATATGGTGCCATCCCAATCGACGCGTGCCAGCACTTCGAGGTAAAACGCCCGTCCTTGTCCGAGATGATGGTCCTGGGTACTCTATGTAATCTCACAATCTGTCGGGTAAACTCCTCGGCTAAACGACTCACCGGCCACGTTTCCCGTATAGGAATCAAACGTGCGGTCTTCGTCAACCGATCCACTACCACCCATATCGCGTCAAAGCTCCTACTCGGTCTCAGACCGGTAACGAAATCCATGGATATGTCCTCCCACTTCCACTGCGGTACGGGCAATGGGTGTAGCTCTCCTCCGGGTCTCTGGTGGTCGATCTTGACCTGCTGGCAGGTCGCGCATCGGGCCGCGTATCTCGCTACATCGGGCTTGAGCCCGCCCAACCAATAAGATCTCCTAATATCCTGGTACATCTTACTCGCGCCTGGGTGCACCGAGTAAGGTGTGGAATGTGCTTCATGCAAAATCCGCTCTCTCAACTCCTGATCCGACGGTACATAAATACGTCCTTGGCGTCTCAATCGCCCGTCTGCTCCTGTGATAACTGCGTTGCCTCTCCTCGGGACATCCTGTCCCGGATCCTCATCAAAATGGGACATACCTCCTGCTTATGCCGGATCTCTCCGGACCGGTCAGGTAATACCTCTCACTCGGACAAACAACAGTTCGTATCCGGGAACCGGATATCTAACTCCAACTCTATCAAATCCCTCTGCAAATGTGGTTGAACCGTAAGCCGAGCTATAGCCTCCTCTCGACGTGTCCTCCTACTCAAAGCATCGGCGACTACGTTCGCCTTCCCCGGATGGTACAAAATCTCCAAGTCAAGGTCCTTAATCAGCTCCAACCATCTCCTCTGGCGGTTATTCAACTCCCGTTGAGTAAATATATACTTCAGACTCTTATGGTTTGTGAAGATCTGGCATGTAGCCCCGTACAAGTAATGTCGCTAGATCTTCAGGGCATGAATCACAGCCGCTAACTCAAGATCATGGGTAGGGTAATTCTCCTCGTACGGCTTCAGCTGCCGAAAAGCGTACGCAATAACCTTACCCCTCTGCATCAAAACGCACCCCAATCCTAGCTTGGAGGCGTCACTATACACTACAAAATCCTCTACGCCCTCAGGCTGGGCTAACACAGGAGCGGAGATCAACCTCCTCTTCGGCTCCTCGAAGCTGTGCTGACATGGCTCGGACCAGACGAACCTGGTAGACTTCCTTAGCAAGTAAGTGAGTGGTCGTGCAATCACGGAGAAACCCTCAACAAAACGGCGGTAGTATCCCGCTAAGCCCAAGAAACTGCGCACCTCCTTGACCGTCCTAGGAGGCGGTCATGAGGAAACAAACTCTATCTTCGTCGGGTCGACCATGACACCCTCGGCGGAAACTATATGACCCAAGAATGCCACCTCGGACATCCAAACTCGCACTTAGAAGCTTAGCGTAAAGCTCTCTATCCTGGAGGACTCGAAGCACCATCCCCAGGTGTCCCTCATGATCCTCCCTACTCCGGGAGTAGACTAAGCTGTCGTCTATAAACACTACCACGAACTGGTCTAAGAAGTCGATGAAGATGCCGTTCATCAACTCCATGAAGATGGCGGGTGCATTCGTGAGCCCGAATGGCATCACGACAAACCATAATGGCCGTATCTCGTCCTGAATGCCGTCTTCGGCACGTCCTCCTCTCTCGATTGATACGCTTGAAACACCGGGTGAACACCCTTTACTCTCGGCAGCCATGCCAGCCGGTAAAACACTTTCCCAACTTGCGCTAAGATCTCAAAAAGGTCCGATGTATCGAAAGCTCAACTTCCTTCTCGGGTCTTTCTCACTACAAAAATTCCATTATGTTTCTTCTTTGCTTGTCCCTAACAAAGAAGATCGAACTTCCAATTTACACCGTTGGCTTTGGTTCTTGTCAAACCACACTTTGATGTTACGTTTCCTCAATTCTCGTTGCAAGTTCTAAGTAACGATGGAAATACTTTGCTTTACACTGCTCCTACTAACGAGACATGTATGCTATAACTTTTTGCATCGTCTCTCAATACTCAAACAAGACCATTCTTGAAGAATCACTTGTACACTTCAAACCGATCATACCTCGAGGCAATTTCAAAAACAGTTGCACCAATGAATCTCCTCTTAACTCTTAACAAATCCAAGTCCTTGTTCTTGTTCCTTTATGATCCCACAACCTGGTTAATCTCCCCCACACTCATCCATAGACCACCCGCACATGCGCGTTCTCGGTTGTCACCAGTTAGATGATAAATGACCTTCTCCTATGTCAATGACTTACCATTCTTCTATGCTTCCATGTTACCATTCTCATGAAGGCTACCCTTTCGGGGTACCTTAAACTCCGTTAAGTCATTCTTCATTCCACGCTTCCTTTTCCTTTAGCGAGATAATTATACCCTTCTCGGCGTTGTTAAGTCACATGACTCGCCTTCATAGGCTTAACCGCGCTTCATGATATCTTGTAAGTGCGTCTTCTCAAAATCTCTAGCGTTAGTTAGCATCACGTGTTGCTCTCATCTTCTTAGGATCATCTTTTAAATACTTCCTTCTTTTTGGCGTTTCTTCGCCTTATCGTCATAACAGAAACCGGTCAACTCTGCGTAAATTCCCACCTTGCCATTCTTCTAATAACTCTCGTAAAGGTGACTCTTCACTTAATGGTACCTCGTAAGCTTAACTTACGGTATCTTACATCTTCCACACTTGGTTCGATCACATTCTCATCTTGACTCCAAATCTTAGGAGCGTCTAAGGAAAGTTTCACTTCTCGTGATGCAACACCGCCTTTAACCTTGTTAGAATGCACCCATCTCCTCCTCGATTCGCATCTTTAGTTGTCCACGCGTCTTGTCGAAGAACTTAAGTTTGTTATCTCAATTGTTCTCGTCGTACGTAGTCCTCAAACACGGTAGCTCCAATGGATGCTTCCCTGGTCCTGGCAGATGGAGAACTCTGCGTCCAAACCTCCCAACGGTCCTATCCCCAGCCTCGGGAACGATGATCTCGGCGACGTCCTCTACGGGAATCTCAACTGCTGGTGGATCCACAACTGGCGGGTCCGCATTGGGGATACGTCCCCGACCTCTCGCGCCTCGAGGTCTTCCTACTCGTCCACGTCTCGAGACGGTAGGAGAAAGAGGGGGTCTACCCCAGGCGGGTCCTACGTAAGCGGTAGCTCTCGTACGTGCCATCTAATAGCATATGGCATTTACTTATGTATAAACGTGTAGGTACTAATGTAATCTCGTATGATAAACTTCTAAAAACATAAAGGTAAACATTGTCATCAAGCACATCCAACACATACAAGTCCAAAACATCCTAAGGCCACATACGTATCTAGGTACATACAGATCCACAAACATCCTAAGGTCATATATATATATATATAACTATATATACCTATTTCTAATCCGGAGATCTTTGTCGCCGAGGTTTGCGGAAGGAGTGGTGGTCCCGTACATTCTAACCCAAACCCGACTCATGCATATGATTTTGAAAACGAAAAGTCAGAACCCGTGGGGGTTCTGTTTTATACCTCATTCGGCCTTTAAAAAGATTGCGAGTGCCATTGTTGTCAACCTAGGGCTCTGATACCACTTTTGTAACACCCCAAATCCACGGGACTCAGGATGCTACGGGCGAGACCTCACAATGGGTCCCGACCCTTAGCTTGACAACAATTTCACCGGACCTTCCAACATAGCACAAATAAAGGCGAAAACTCAAAACATTTTTAACGTATGCGGAAACCGAAAAGTAAAGATACAAGGTGGAAACTCAGCCGAGTCCTAAAAACGACACAACTCCAATACGAAACTTAATCCGTACAACATAATCCACAATACGTAAACATAACCCAAAAACGTTCTCGTCCTATAATGTACGGAGACCCCGGATGTCCACTCCTCCACCTCACTCGGAGGCATCCCTAACCTGCAAGTCATCTAAACAAACGGTTTAAAACCGTTAGCTCATATTCTAGGCATTAGAAAAGCGGTGAAGGCACAAACACATACATACCACACATCATAAAACACGCAAGTCCGGTTTATTATCTTTTTATTATTATGTCATATCCCGTTCTAATTCAACTTCGGTTTGTGACACGAGACCACCGTGGTCTCGCCTCGGTCCCCACTTACCGGCAAAGAATGGTACGGATGCACCCGACCATCTGACCCGCCGGGCTAGTCGCCGATAACCTCCTAGACTCACTTAGTCGTAGGAAGTGATGTCACCGCCCGTTATCATACACTTGGGCCAAATTATATAAGGTCGGTGGTCCTATTTACCGGTTTAGATGTTATAACAAGAACATAAACACACACCACCAATCACACATCAATGCTAATACGTTAAATACGAGCTAAGTAAGTCTGGAGACTTACCTCGTCCCAATGCTAACTCACAAAACGCTCTCGCTTCCCTTGGGAAGAGGCACACAACCTGCTCACAACAAGGTAACCATCAAAACCCGCTCAACTCAAGAAGTCTAGGACTTCTACACAAATGACCTACGCAAGATCATTTGACTCTCATTCTAGGACCGCATCCTAGAATCTATCATACTCAACAGCCAAAAACAACGTAAAAGCTTTCGAGGTCTAACACGCTCATCACACTCGCCTAAGGTCCCAAAAGCCACTACATGGCATTCACTCTAAGTTATGCTAGATCCAACCTATCATGATACTACTAAACATAACTAGATCGAGGTAAGAATCATAAGCTCGGGGGAGAGGGTACTCACGTGTCGTCAAAAGATGGAAGACGATCTATGGATGTCGATATGGATTCGTGGGCCTTTCGGGCGCTTTAGAACCTAGCACCAAAACTAAACAAATTTAGCCCATACGCTAAATTTGATCGTAAAATATAATATATAAAAACTTAAGGTAAAACTCGTTTTCAAAAGCCAACGTTAAAAATCCCGTAATTACCCTTCCGGGGCAAAAGCTCAATACTAGAAACTTGGTCATAAAACCGTGATTAAAACTTTGAGCCATAAACCGAAATTAATCAAACAAGGGCACTATATATATAGTATACATAAATAAGAATATCTCCGTGATTAAAATCCAAGGTTAAAAACCGCTAACACATTTTCCGGGGCAAATTATACATTTTCAAAAATATGGGTCATCAACTGTAATTAACAAAGCACTAGGTACACTCTGTAGTTAATACAAAACTGATGGGGCCGAAATGAAAATATACCAAATAAGAGGGGGCCCGAAATGAAATAAGCCAAAAAAAAAAGAGGTCTGCCTCTTGTTTAACCCTAGGCGGCGGCAAGGGGGCGCAGACGCGGCAGGGGTTCCGGCCGGGAGGAAGGCGGCTCCGTTGGCTCCCCTGGCGGTTGCAGACGGGTGGCGGCCGGCCTCTAGCTCCAGCGAGGGCAAGGCAGAGTTGAGGAGAGCGAGGTGTTGTTCGACCGAGGGGAAAAAAAGGCCGAGATGCTGTTCGACCGAGGTGCAGAGAAGGGCGAGGCGAGGTAAGGGTGGCAGGGCATCGGCAGCTCCGGCAGGGCTCGTGCAGGCAGGGCACGGCGTGGGCGAGGGCAGGGGCTTCTCTGGCGGCTCGATGGGCTCTTTGTCTTCGACCGGCCAAGTCGTCCCCGGAGATGGAGGGTTGCCCTCGGGTGAGTGAAGGTGGTGGCTCTCCGGTTAGCTCGAGGGAGCCCTAGCAGCAGAGGGAGAGAGGAGAGGTGATAGGAGCAATGGAAGGGAAGGGAATGAACTTTAAGTGTGGGAGAGGGAGCTCCATTAGATGGCTGAGGTAGCTGCAAGAACCAAGGAGTCAAGCTAGGGGTAGGTGTACATATAGTTGGGTTACGTAAAGGTGCTGAGTGGGAGAAGACCAAATGGTTGGAGAGAGGAAAATAATCCAAAAGGGAATACACTCCATTGGAATAAACCGGAACCGGATTTTGGACTCGGGAAACTTTTTCGACGTTTTACGAAAAATATAAATACTCGGGAAAAATATTTTACGCCTTAAAAATACTTTTAATAAAATATTTAAGCTATTAAACATTGCTAAAAGTAAGAAAGAAAAAAAATGAATATCAAAACGCACCCAATAAACGGGGCGTTACATGGGCCGAGTAGAGGCAGAGGTTGTGGTGGGAGCACCACTGACACCCGAGGGCCACAGGGCCGAGTTTTTGAGTTGAGAAGTGCAGAGGAGCCAGCTGCACCGACTGCTACAGGTACCATTCTGATTCATGGTTTCCCTATTAGAGTCTTATTTGATACTAGTGCTACGCATTCTTTTATTTCTAATGCCTGTGTAGAGCGTTTGAGTTTAGATACGGTTGAGGGGATGCCCTTTATTATAGGGTTACCCGATGGTGGTAGGGTCAGAGGTACCCGTGAGATTCATAGTTGTCCCATTTCTATAGGGACCCCTGTGTTACTAGTTTACTTATTTGTCATGCCATAGAGCATGAAGAAGTCATACTAGGTTTGAAATGGATGGATAAGCATCAGACAATCTTAGATGTAGGTAGGAGGACTGTTACCCTTTGTACCGAGTTAGGTCAGATAGAGGTTTTCCGAGGTTGGGACCTTGGAAAGACAGGCATGGTTATCAGTGCGATACGGGCAGCTAGACTGATTGCACGGGGTTGTGAGGCCTTCTGGTGTTATGCCATGAAGGAGGGGGAGAGTCCAACATTAGAGGATATCCCAGTGGTATGTGAGTTTACAGATGTGTTTGCTGAGCCGTCTAGTTTTCTGCCTCAGAGGAGTGTGGACTTCAGTATTGAGTTAGAGCCTGGTACGAGACCGATCTCGAAGGCCCCATACCGGATGACGCCTGTTGAGATGTTGGAGCTGAAGAAGCAACTCGAGGAGTTGACTGAGAAAGGCTTCATTCACCCTAGCGTATCCCCATGGGGAGCACCTGTCCTCTTCGTGTGGAAGAAGGACGGAACGTTGAGATTGTGTATAGATTACATAGAGCTGAACAAGGTGACCATCAAGAACAAGTATCCATTGCCGCGCATTGATGACTTGTTGGATCAGCTTCAGGGAGCGACAATATTCTCCAGGATTGACCTGCGTTCAAGGTATCACCAGTTGAGGGTGAGAGAGCAGGATGTGCACAGGACAACATTCCGGACCAGATATAGACACTACGAGTTTGTAGTGATGCCATTTGGGCTTACGAATGCCCCAACATTCTTTATGGAGTTGATGAACATCATCTTCATCGACTTCCTGAATCAGTTTGTGGTGGCCTTTATAGATGACATTCTGGTATACTCTCGTAGTAGAGAGGAGCATGCAGGACAGCTGAGGACTGTATTGCAGGTTTTACGAGGTAGAAAACTTTATGCTAAGTTCTCTAAGTGCGAGTTCTGGATGCCAGAGGTAGCATTCCTGGGTCACATTGTTTTCACCGAGGGGATCAAGGTTATTCCGGCGAAGATAGAGGCAGTAGCAGCATGGACGACACCGACGAACGTCAAGGAAGTACGTAGCTTTCTTGGCCTAGCCGGTTATTACTGACGCTTTGTGGAGGGATTTGTTGTGATTGCCCGTCCACTGACGAGTCTGCTGAGGGAGACTACCCGGTTTGTGTGGTCTGAGTAGTGTATGCAGAGTTTTGAGGAGCTGAAGAGACGTCTGACTTCTGCTCCTATTTTGGCACAGCTAGAGGGTACAGAGGATTTTGTAGTATACAGTGATGCATCCTAGGCTTGGGATGTGTGTTGATGCAGCGGGGCAGAGTGATTGCATATGCGTCTAGACAACTGAAGACGTATGAGGAGAACTACCCGACTCATGATATGGAGTTGGCAACGGTAGTTCATGCACTGAAGATCTGGAGACATTACCTGTATGGTGTTACATGTTAGATCTTCACAGACCATCAGAGTCTGAAGTACATTTTTACGCAGCGGGAATTGAATAACCGCCAGCGTAGGTGGCCTGAGTTGATCAAGGACTTTGATTTGGAGATTTTGTATCATCCGGGGAAGGCAAACGTTGTCGCCGACGCCCTGAGTAGGAGGACGCCTCGAGAGTAGGCGATTGCGAGGCTGACAGTTCAACAGAAGTTACTGAGGGATTTGATCTGGTTAGAGTTGGACATCTAGTTTCCTGACGAGGATGCCCGGTTGAGTACTTTAGATGTTCTTCTTGATCTGTTGAGCGAGATTCAATAGAAGCAGGAGACCTGCCCGACCTTGATGAGGATCAGAGAGAGGATGTCTCGGGATGAGGCACCACAGTTTCTTCTAGGAGCAGATGGAGTATTGAGACGCCGCGGTCGCGTCTGTGTACCCACTGATGCGGAGTTGCGCCAGAGGATATTACAGGAGGCTCACTGTACCCCTTACTCTGTACACCCAGGTACGAGTAAGATGTATCAGGACTGGAGACGTTTATATTGGTGGGGAGGGTTGAAGCCCAATGTGGCCAGATTTGTGGCATAGTGTGCGACCTGCCAACAGGTCAAGATAAAGCATTGCAGACCTGGAGGTGAGCTCCATCCCCTTCCTGTTCCACAAAGGAAGTGGGAGGACGTCACCATGGACTTTGTGACTGGGCTGAGACTGATCCGGAGTTTTGATGCTATTTGGGTTATAGTAGACAGATTGACGAAGACGGCACGTTTTATTCCTATCAGGAAAACGTGGCCGGTGAGCAGATTAACTAAGGAGTACACTAGGCAGATAGTGAGACTCCATGGTGTACCGAGGACGATCGTCTCAGACAGAGATGGACGATTTACCTCGAGATTTTGGCAGCAGATTCAGACTGCCCTGGGGACGAGTTTGTACTTCACGACTGCGTTCCATCCTCATACAGATGGTCAGTCAGAGAGGACCATTCAGACCCTGGAGGATATGCTGCGAGCTTGTGTGTTGGACTGGGGACAAGTGTGGACGGATTACCTCCCACTTGTTGAGTTCTCGTACAACAACAGCTGGCATGCATCTATTGGGATGGCCCCATATGAGGCACTGTATGGGCAAAGATATCGGACTCCATTATGCTGGGATGAGCAGAACAATGTTAGTGGTTTGACACCTGATCAAATTCAGGATGATGTGGCTCGAGTAGCACTGATTAGAGAGCGGATGCTGACTGCGCAGAGCTGTCAGAAATCATATGTTGATAGGAGGCGTAGACCTCTAGAGTTCAGAGTAGGCGCCCATGTGTGGCTGAGAGTGTCTCCGACACGAGGTGTTAGACGTTTTGGCATTAAGGGGAAGTTAAGCCCCCGATATGTCGGACCGTTAGAGATTCTAGATCGGGTTGGAAGCGCAGCATACAGATTAGCCTTGCCTCGGAGATTAGAGGGTGTTCACCCTGTATTTCACGTGTCTCAGCTGAGGGAGTACATACCAGATCCGATACACATAGTGAGTTATGATGATTTGATGGTCGAGCCGGACCACACTTTTGTTGAGAACCCTATTGCAGTCCTAGAGCGAGGTATGAGACGTCTGCGTTCGAAGGACATTCCTATGCTGAGGATACAGTGGTCGAGACGAGGACCTGATGAGGCTGCATGGGAGACTGAGGATAGTATCCAGAGGAACTATCTAGAGTTCTATGCCGAGATAGGTGCACCTGTAGGATCACCGAGTAGATCTTAGTACTATATTGGTGAGTATTATGTGCTTATATGCTTATACGCTATGATGTGTTTATTTTCATACTAGCTTTGATGTGATATATGATCTTTTTAGATCTTGTTGTGCTAGTATGATTATTGTTTATAGCTGGAGATGGTTCTTTCCTCCACGCTATTTTGATACGTTTAGTATTCAGATGGAGATGGTTATTCCTCCATGCTATTTTGATGGACATAGTGTTGCTGGAGATGTTTTTCCTCCATGCCTTTCTGTTATGAGTATGATACGGCTAGAGATGTGATTCCTCTATACCTTGTGATGTGTTTATGATTTGGCTAGAGATGATTTTCCTCTATGCCTTTGATAGTGTTTTGTTGCCGGAGTTGATGATTTCCTCCATGTTTATGTTTGAGGTTATAGAGAGTTATACCTCGGCTTGTGAGTCCGAGTGGTTTGAGGATTTTACAAGTTTCGGGACGAAACTTGTTTTTAAGGGGGTGAGGTGTAAGAGCCTTAGTCTTTTGAGAGCCGTTTTGACCTTAGCCGCCCCCGCGGGCTTGTGTGCCGCCCCAGCGGGTTTCCGCTCTCGCGACCCAGGGAACCGGCCCCGCAGTTTCTTGCGGCTGCAACCGGTTTTATTGACCGGTTGACCGTGCTTTACCCTTTCCTTCTTAATCTTACCTTGGCTTCGTGACCAAGGGTTCCTCACTTCATTTCCCAGCTACCTTACGTCCTTCTTGCTTCTCCTTCTCCCTCATTGATCTTGTTCTTGTTTTCTTTTGGATTTGGAAGAGAGTTGATGTGGCTTTGATGATGTTGATGCTAGTGGATGTGGTTGCTGAGCTTGAGAGCCAGTGACAGTGTGTTGTTGATCTTTTCCCTGCTGCATAGGACCACAAGTGTGGTAAGTTCCTTGCTTCTTCATCCTTCTCTTCTTCCTTTCTTTGATTTCATTTTCCTTAGCTTAGGATTAGATGTATGGAAGGTAGATTGATGTTGGAATGTGTATGTATATGCATGTGTGTGATTTTGGAATGGAAGAGACGTGAAGAGTGAAAGAGGACTCACGGGGCTACGTTCTGCACTGTTGCCGCCCCCGCGCCTGGAAGCCGTCGCCCCTGCGGAAGCTGTGTCACAGCGCCTGCGCCGTGCCTGCGTTGCCTGCGGCCGCTGTCACCGCTCTTGCGGCTGATCCTTGCCGCGCCTGCGGGTTGCCTTACTCCGCCCCTGTGTCTCTCTTGTCACGCAGGTGCGTCTTGTCCCGGGTCTACCTAGAGTTGGGTAGATCCTTTCCTTTCCTAGTATGAGCGGTAGTAGCATGCTAGGTATATGTTTGAGGATAGAATGATGATGAGTATGATATCGTTATGCCAGTTATGGCTTTGAGGTTTATGATTTAGGATACGATCCTTATGGATCTCTTGGGTCTAGGTGTGACCCTTTGATGGATATGAGTGGATATATTGTTATGCCTTGTTATTAGGCAGTGTTGTCCTCCAGATTGTAGTGGACCGTGTTTGAGATCGTGGTTGAGATTACTTCTGAGTTCGAGGTAAGTCCATAAGACTTACTTAGCTACCATCCTTATATTGGATGTGTGCATGAGTGGTGTTTGTTATATGCTTTATAGCATGCGATATGATTTATTACTGACATATGATATATTGACCGCCCATTGTAGTGGCTGTGACAACTTGCCTTTCCTCCCGTAGTGGAGTATGGGAAGTTCTCTGTAGTCTAGTTAGATCTGGTATACGGGAAGGGCACTGACCATTCCTTATGGTTTACGGGAAGGTGCGCTAATACCACTCCACCTAGCTATTGCACTCAGAGGCGAGGATTATATACATTCCTCGTGTCACATATTTTCATATGCAGATCTATATACTATTTGAGTGATTGACGTTATAAAGATAATAAACCGGGTAAATGTGTGAAAGCATGATGATGTGTTATGATTCCTGATGTGTGTTTGTGCTCTTGCATCTCTATATATATGTGTATGGTTAGCTAACGGTTTTATACCGTGTTGTAGATCCTTTGCAGGTTAGGAGAGCTGCAGAGTGATCCAGAGGGGTGATCCGCTGAGGGCTCCGTACATTGGGGCGATATCGTGGGATATGGGATATTTATGTTGTACGGATATATATTTTGATTTTGTACTCCGCGGTTACTCTGTATTACCTTTTGATATATATATATATATATATATATATATATATATATATATATATATATATATATATATATATATATATATATATATATATATATATATATCAGTTTTATGTTTTGTTTTAATCTATTTGTGCCTTGTTGTAAGATTCAGTGAACTTGTTGTCAGGCTAGAGTCATGATCCATTGTGAGATCCTAGCCCAATAGCACCTCGAGTCCTACGGATTTGGGGTGTTTCAAAACAAACACCATGTTGATTAAACACGGCCCAAGTACGCATGTCTAAGTTGTCCAATTAAGGTTTTAACTTAAAACCAAACTTATGTATAGTGATATATGTTCTTGTTTATTGATCATAACAACGCCATGTTGACTAAACAAATGCACAATGTAAGTTCATACACATACATGAAAGGGATTTTCTCATGACCAATTTTAACCAGTGTAGGTAAAACAACTTTTGAAAGACTTGGATGGAGGATCCTTAGAGGTAACAATTACAATTTTAAGCTCGTTTCTTCTATTAACATCCAATTATTGGAGCTGTCATATCTAGTTATGAAATTTTCTGATTTTTCAACATCTATGAAAACAATTTGAACAAATCATCGGTAGGACATTTTGAAATTGATAAGATTTGCTAATGTTGGCTCCAACACCTACAACAATCACAGTAACCGCATGGTTGGCCCTTCTCCTTGAGTTGCTTCTCGATTTATGCAGAGAACCCACTATCCTTTTCAAGGTCGAATGGTAATTCAGGAATCAAGTAGCACACAACCTCTTGATCGCAAGGCTAGCATACATGGCAACAAAACTTGCATCTTCAACTCCAATCAATATCACCTAACATTAACAAATGTCATTTGCTTGGTTATGTGGTAGTGCAGAAGCCTGGCATTTTCATCTCACGTTCTGCAAAAGTGAACAAAATACAAATTAAAGTCGACAATTAGAACCAATTTTGTCTTTCGTGCCACCAAATGATATCCTAATCATATTGTTGTACGTTTTTAGGTGCAGACAATGTGCAAACGTCGTAGAAATATATGACAGGGTTAGATGCTAGGAGGCTCGCAAAATACCCTGAAAACAGGTAACATGAACCAGAAAACAAGTGAAGTTTTTTTACTTACAAGTATGTTGGATAAGCCTAATTTAGATGTACTAAGCTCACTTTTAAATTTTGTCGTGATGACTTGTAGCAACGATGATGATAGCAAAGAAGAAAGGGGTAGCACCTCAGGAACAACCAACATATCTTTGCGGTTCAGACTTGGGGGTGAAAGGTATGTAGTTTCTCCCAAATCAATGCTACATCCTGCAATGCATAGCCGTGCAAGTACTAAATATATTTATGATCAACCCTACAATAAATTGTTATATGATATTGAAACGTATTAGTTTACAAAATCTGGTACAATCTCAATATCCTTGTCATACTTGTAGCCTCCAATGAAGCCAGGTGCATAGCCATAAAGACTGTAGTGGCCCGGGTGTATGTTCTTAATCAGGAATGACCCGTCTTCATCTGCCTCTGTCCAAAATTGGTCTCCCTAATTTACAAATACATGATAACAGTGCCTCATTCGTTGGTTCAAGCCAAGCATGAAATATAAACATATGTTTCGAAGTTAAAATTTAGTTATTGTTTGTATATATGTACCTTGGTTTCTCTTTGCCAAGATCCTTGGGCTCAGGGTGCAGGCAACCCAACCGAGGCTTTGGCTTCTCCAACCGTGTTGTTTGTGTAGCTGAAAATTAATGGAAAGAAGAATTACTCAATACTAGTAATGATCAAGGTAACTTCAAGTATAAGGGTAAAATATTTGGTTGGACAATAGTAAAAGATGGAGATTTGTAAATAACCCACCTGTCATAGACAAGTAATTTACCATGGATACTACCCCGTTGAGCAGCTGGGATGAAATCATCAAAAGCTGGAAAATCGTAAGGCCAACTTTTTGACTCTACTACCATCTGTCATCAAACATGTAACACCCCGAATCCGTAGGACTCGAGGCGCTACTGGGCTATGATCTCACAATGGATCCTGACCCTAGCCTGACAACAAGTTCACTGAATCTTACAACAAGACACAAATATATTAAAACAAAACATGAAACTGAAATATATACAAGTATCAAAAGGTAATACATAAGTACCGCTGAGTACAAATAAAACATAACTATACATCACAAAAGATCCCACATCCCACGATAACGACCCAGTGTACGGAGCCCTCAACGGATCACCCACTCTGGATCACTCTGCAGCTCTCCTAACCTGTAAAGGATCTACAACACGGTATAAAACCGTTAGCTAACCATACACATATATAAGAAGATGCATAAGCACAATCACACGTCAGGAATAATAAACACCTCATCATGCTATCACACATTTACCTGGTTTATTATCTTTATAACGTCCAATCACTCAATAGTATATATATATATATATATATATATATATATATATATATATATATATATATATATATATATATATATATTTATATTTATATTTATCTGAATATGAATATATGTGACACGAGGAATATAATCCTCGCCTCTGAGTGCTATAGCCAGTTGGAGTGGTATAAGTGCACGATCCCGTATACCATAAGGAGTGGTGAGTGCCCTTCCCGTATACCAGATCTAACCTAACTACAAAGAACCTCCCAGACTCCACTACGGGATGAAAGGCAAGTTGTCACAGCCACTACAATGGGCGGTCACTAAATAATAAGTCGGTAATAAACAATATCGCATGCTATAAAGCATATAACAATCACCACTCATGCACACATCCAATATAAGGATGGTAGCTAAGTAAGTCCTACGGACTTACCTCAACCTCAGAAGAAGTCTCAACCACGATCAACTCTCAACACGGTCCACTCCAATCTAGAGGACAACAATGCCTAAATCAAGGCATAACGAGATATCACATCTCCTATCAATCAAAGGGGTCACACCTAGACCCAAGGGATCCATAAGGATCATATCCAACTTATAAACCTCGAAGCCATAACCGGCATATAACTATATCATACTCATCATCATTCTATCCTCATACATATACCTACCATGCTACTAACTCTCATACTAGGAAAGGAAAGGATCATACTACTGTAAGTAGATCCTGTACAAGACGCACCTGCGGAACGGAAAGACGCAGGGGCGGAACAAGGCAACCCGCAGGCGTGACGACTCTCGCCGCAGGCGCGGTGACAGTGGCCGCAAGCAAACGCAGGCACGGCGTAGGCGCTGTGACATGGCTCCCGCAGGGGCGGTGGCTTCTAGGCGCGCGGGCGGCGACAATGCAGAATGTGATCCCGCGATTCCTCTTCGGCTCTTCACGTGATCAAATCACGTCTTCTCCATTCCAAAGTCACATACATACATATACATACACATTCCAACATCAATCTACATTCAATTCATCTAATCCTAAGCTAAGGAAGATGGAATTCAAGAAAGGAAGAAAGAAGAAAAGAATGGAGCTTACCACTGTTGTGGTCTAGGCAAGGAAATGAACACAACACCTCTTCAGCTGGCTCCCAAGCTCAGCAACAACAACATACAACATCAACCTCAACAAGGCCACACAAAACCTCTTCCAAACCAAGAGGAAACCAAGCACAAGATCAAAGAGCAAGAAGGAGGCAAGAAGGACGTAAGAAGACTATAAATAAATTGAAGAAGAAACCCTTGCTCAACAAGGAAAGGAAAGGTATAAGGAGGAGGAAGAGTAAAGCACGAGTCAAGGTCAACAAAGCCGGCTGCAGCCGCAAGAAACCGCAGGGGCGGAAACCCGCTGGGGCGGCACAAGCACCCGCAGGGGCGGCTCAGCTCCTAAAGTTCAAGGCTCTTACATCTCACCCCCCTAAAAACAAGTTTCGTCCTGAAACTTGTATAAACCATACCATCTCGGACCCATATGCCGAGGTATAACTCTCTCTCTCTCGGAGGTAGCACATCTCCGCTCATAAGGTATCAACCTATATCACTCTATAACCTCAAGCACATGCATGGAGGAACTCATCATCTCCAGCCATAAGATCACTATACTATCCAGGGCATAGAGGAAAAATATCTCTAGCCAAACCATCACCATCACATCACAAGGGCATAGAGGAAGAACATCTCTAGCCATATCGTACCCATAACAGAAGGGCATGGAGGAAAAACATCTCTAGCTATAATCTAATCGCATCATAATAGCATGGAGGAAAAACATCTCCAGCTATAACCTAATCGCATCATAATAGCATGGAGGAAAGAACCATCTCCAGCTATAATCAATCACACTAGCACAACAAGATCTAATAAGATCACACATCATATCATAGCTAGTACGAAAATAAACACATGATAGCATATAAGCATATAAGCACATAACACTCACCAAGATAGTACTAAGATCTACTCGTCGATCCTACTAGTACATCTATCTCGGCATAGAACTCTGGATAGTTCCTTTGAATATTATCCTCAGTCTCCCATGTAGCCTCATCAGGTCCTCAGTCTCCCATGTAGCCTCATCAGGTCCTCGTCTCGACCACTGTATCCTCAGTATAGGAATGTCCTTCGAACGCAAGCGTCTCATACCTCGTTCTAGGACTGCAATCGGGTGCTCAACAAAAGTGTGGTCCGGCTCAACCACCAAATCATCATAACTCACAATGTGTCTCGGATCTGGTATGTACTCCCTTAGCTGAGACACGTGAAACACAAGGTGAACACCCTCTAATCTCGGAGGCAAAGCTAACTTGTATGCTGCGCTCCCAATCCGGTCTAGAATCTCGAACGGTCCGACATATCGGGGACTCAACTTCCCCTTAATGCCAAAACGTCTAACACCTCGTGTCGGAGACACTCTCAGCCACACATGGGCTCCTACTCTGAACTTTAGAGGTCTACGCCTCCTATCTGCATACGACTTCTGACGGCTCTGAGCAGTTAGCATCCTCTCTCTAATCAGTGCTACTCGAGCCACATCATCCTGAACCTGATCAGGTGTCATTCCACTAACACTGCTCGGCTCATCACAACATAACGGAGTACGACATCTCTGTCCATACAATGCCTCATATGGGGCCATCTCAATCGATGCATGCCAGCTGTTGTTGTACGAGAACTCAACAAGTGGGAGGTGATCCGTCCACACTTGTCCACAGTCCAACACACAAGCTTGCAGCATATCCTCCAGCGTCTGGATGTCCTCTCTAACTGACCATCTGTCTGAGGATGAAACGCAGTAGTAAAGTGCAAACTCGTCCCCAGGGCACTCTGAATCTGCTGTCAGAACCTCGAGGTAAATCGCCCATCTTTGTCTGAGATGATCGTCCTCGGTACACCATGGAGTCTCACTATTTGTCTAGTGTACTCCTCAGCTAATCTGCTCACCGGCCACGTTTCCCGAATAGGGATGAAACGTGCCGTCTTCGTCAATCTGTCCACTATAACCCATATAACATCAAAACTCCGGCTCAGTCTCATCCCAATCACAAAGTCCATGGTGACGTCCTCCCACTTCCTCTGTGGAACAAGAAGTGGATGGAGTTCACCTCCAGGTCTGCAATGCTCGATCTTGACCTGCTGGCAGGTCGCACACTGTGCCACAAATCTGGTAACATCGGGCTTCAGCCCTCCCCACCAATATGAACGTCTCAAATCCTGGTACATCTTACTTGTACCAGGATGCACTGAATAAGGCGTACAATGAGTCTCCTGTAATATCCTCTGGCGCAACTCCGCATCACTGGGTACACAGACGCGACCGCGGCGTCTCAATACTCCATCTGCTCCTAGAAGAAACTATGGTGCCTCATCCCGAGACATCCTCTCTCTGATCCTCATCAAGGTCGGGCAGGTCTCCTGCTTCTATTGAATCTCACTCAACAGATCAAGAAGAACATCTAAAGTACTCAACCGGGCATCCTCGTCAGGAAACTGGATGTCCAACTCTAACCAGATCAAATCCCTCTGTAACTGCTGTTGAACTGTCAGCCTCGCAATCGCCTACTCTCGAGGCGTCCTCCTACTCAAGGCGTCGGCGACAACGTTTGCCTTCCCCGGATGATACAAAATCTCCAAATCAAAGTCCTTGATCAACTCAGGCCACCTACGCTGGCGGTTATTCAATTCCCGCTGCGTAAAAATGTACTTCAGACTCTGATGGTCTGTGAAGATCTAACATGTAACACCATACAGGTAATGTCTCCAGATCTTCAGTGCATGAACTACCGTTGCCAACTCCATATCATGAGTCGGGTAGTTCTCCTCATACGTCTTCAGCTGTCTAGACGCATATGCAATCACTCTGCCCCGCTGCATCAACACACATCCCAAGCCTAGGATGCATCACTGTATACTACAAAATCCTCTGTACCCTCTGGCTGTGCCAAAATAGGAGCAGAAGTCAGACGTCTCTTCAGCTCCTCAAAACTCTGCATACACTACTCAGACCACACAAACCGGGTAGTCTCCCTCAGCAGACTCGTCAGTGGACGGGCAATCACAGAAAATCCCTCCACAAAGCGTCGGGAATAACCGGCTAAGCCAAGAAAGCTACGTACTTCCTTGACGTTCGTCGGTGTCGTCCATGCTGCTACTGCCTCTATCTTCGCCGGAATAACCTTGATCCCCTCGGTGGAAACAATGTGACCCAGGAATGCTACCTCTGGCATCCAGAACTCGCACTTAGAGAACTTAGCATAAAGTTTTCTACCTCGTAAAACCTGCAATACAGTCCTCAGCTGTCCTGCATGCTCCTCTCTACTACGAGAGTATACCAGAATGTCATCTATAAAGGCCACCACAAACTGATTCAGGAAGTCGATGAAGATGATGTTCATCAACTCCATAAAGACTGTTGGGGCATTCGTAAGCCCAAATGGCATCACTACAAACTCGTAGTGTCCATATCTGGTCCGGAATGCTGTCCTGTGCACATCCTTCTCTCTCACCCTCAATTGGTAATACCCCGAACGCAGGTCAATCTTGGAGAATAATGTCGCTCCCTGAAGCTGATCCAACAAGTCATCAATGCGCGACAATGGATACTTGTTCTTGATGGTCACCTTGTTCAGCTCTCTGTAATCTATACACAATCTCAACGATCCGTCCTTCTTCCGCACGAAGAGGACAGGTGCTCCCCATGGGGATACGCTAGGGCGAATGAAGCCCTTCTCAGCCAACTCTTCGAGTTGCTTCTTTAGCTCCAACATCTCAACATGCGCCATCCGGTATGGGGCCTTCGAGATCGGTCTCGTACCAGGCTCTAACTCAATACCGAAGTCCACACTCCTCTGAGGCGGCAAACTGGACGGCTCAACAAACACATCTGTAAACTCACATACCACTGGGATATCCTCTAATGCTGGACTGTCCTCCTCCTTCATGGCATAACACCAGAAGGCCTCATAACCCTGTGCAATCAGTCTAGCTGCCCGTATCGCACTGATAACCATGCCTGTCTTTCCAAGGTCCCAACCTCGGAAAACCTCTATCTGACCTAACTCGGTAGAGAGGGTAACAATCCTCCTTCATGGCATAACACCAGAAGGCCTCATAACCCTGTAGAATGTCTATCCATCCAATCCATACCTAGAATGACTTCTTCATGCTCTAATGGCATGACAAAGAAGTCAACTAGTAACACACGAGTCCCTACAGAAATGGGACAACCATGAATCTCATGGGTACCTTTGACCCTCCCACCATCGGGTAACCCTATAATAAAGGACATCCCCTCAATCGTATCTAGACTCAGACGCTCTACACAGGCATCAGATATAAAAGAATGCGTAGCACCCGTATCAAACAAAACTCTAACAAGTAAACCATGGATCAGAATGGTACCTGTAGCAGTGGGTGCAGCTGGCTCCTCTGCACTCTTAAGCTCAAAGACTCTACCCTGAGCTCCTCTGGTATCAGTGGTTCTCCTACCATGACCTCTGCCTCTACTCGTGTCTGCTGTTGTCCCTGTGTCTGCTGCTGCTGAGGCGGCCTCTACCCACCTCCCGCTACACTAGCAGGGGAAGAACCCTGCTGAGATGAAGATCCGCCCTGTCGGCAGAAGACAACTCTGTGACCCGGTCTACCACAGGTGTAGCAAGTCACTAGCGGCCTCGTACACTCTAGTCGTATATGTCCAGGATCACCGCAGTTATAACACTGCCATCCCTTATCTGCAACCGGTGCAGACGATGTATAACTTTGGCGTCTCGGGCCTCGCCTGGTACCAACAGCTCCACCAGTACCGCTGGTCTGCCCAGTACGCTGCCTCTTCTCAGACCCTCCGGTCTGAGAAGCTCTCCTCTGTCCCGCTCGCTCCCTCTCATAGTCGGAAGTTATGTCCTGATAATCCATCAGAGACTCACAGTGGAAACCCGCCATATAGGTCCGGGTAGTATCCCTCAGTCGTCGGGAGAAAAGATACACATGCTGATCTACATAAGGTGCAGCTGGTCCCAACAATTCCAGCTCCTCCTGAAATCTCTTGATCGCCTCTGAGACCGGTACATCCTCAAAGCCAGCCTCTACAAAATCTCGCAGTTTCTCCCTCCTCAGACAGGCAAAGCAGAAACGCTCTCTGATCATGGTACTCATCTGCTCATAATTGGTAACCTGTACCCGTACAGACCTCCACTAGTGCCGTGCCAAATCTCTAAATAGAGCCTGCACTAACTCAACCTGCCTGTCAGTTGGACATCTAACAGACTCCAGAGCTGAGTCTACATGTCCTATCCAGAGCTCAACCTCTAACCCCACCTTCCCAGAGAAAGGGGGTACTCCCATCTGATGAAAAGCCTTCAACCAAGTATTTGGTCGAGGCCCTCTATGCTCCTCTGTAACTCTAGCAATCTCAGCAACAGGTGCCGGTGCAGCTGGCACCTGAGTAACTCCATGGGAACTCTCAGATGATCCCCCTGTGCCGGGCCTGCCGGCAGATCAGGGGCACGCCTACCTGCTCTAGCAGCCTCCTCGACTCGTCGGATATACTCGCGGAAGGCTGGGCCCTCCATAGAGACACGATCCGAGTCATCCGAATGGACTCTCTAGGATCCCTGTCTCTCAGTTTCCCCGTTCCCAGGCTCAGGAACAACACTCTCAGCAACATCTTCGTGAGTCTCCTCTGCTGCACGTGTACCACCAGCGGGAATCCTACCCCGTCCTCTACCTAAAGGAGGTCTACCCCTACCCCGTCCAACTGCAGGTAAGGCTCTAGTCTGAACCATCTGCAGAGGACATAAACCTAACTTAGAAGGCTATATATATATGCCATATGTATAGATATATATCAAATCAATCACAACAGAATATCTATATATATCTATACTGTCGAGGTCTTCAGAGGGACGATGGCTCACGTACACGATATCCCAAAACATTTGTACTCATTTCAAAACAAAACCTTTTGAAAAGTCAGACCCCTTTCGGGTTCTGTTTATTTATCTATTCGACATTTATCGCATATTACAAGTGCCATTGTTGTCAACCTGGGCTCTGATACCAACTTTGTAACACCCCGAATCGGTAGGACTCGAGGCACTACTGGGCTAGGATCTCACAATGGATCCTCACCCTAGCCTGACAACAAGGTCACTGAATCTAACAACAAGGCACAAATAGATTAAAACTAAACATGAAACTGCAATATATATAAGTATCAAAAGGTAATACATAAGTACCGCTGAGTACAAATAAAACATGACTATACATCACAAAAGATCCCACATCCCACGATAACGACCCAGTGTACGGAGCCCTCAGCGGATCACCCACTCTGGATCACTCTGCAGCTCTCCTAACCTGTAAAGGATCTACAACACGGTATAAAACCGTTAGCTAACCATACACATATATAAGAAGATGCATAAGCACAATCACACGTCAGGAATAATAAACACCTCATCATGCTATCACACATTTACCCGCTTTATTATCTTTATAACGTCCAATCACTCAATAATATATATATCTGAATATGAATATATGTGACACTAGGAATATAATCCTCGCCTCTGAGTGCTATAGCCAGCTGAAGTGGTATAAGTGCACGATCCCGTATACCATAAGGAGTGGTGAGTGTCCTTCCTTTATACCAGATCTAACCTAACTACAAAGAACCTCCTAGACTCCACTACGGGATGAAAGGCAAGTTGTCACAGCCACTACAATGGGCGGTCACTAAATAATAGGTCGGTAATAAACAATATCGCATGCTATAAAGCATATAACAATCACCACTCATGCACACATTCAATATAAGGACGGTAGCTAAGTAAGTCCTACGGACTTACCTCAACCTCAAAAGAAGTCTCAACCACGATCAACTCTCAACACGGTCCACTCCAATCTAGAGGACAACACTGCCTAAAACAAGGCATAACGAGATAACACATCTCCTATCAGTCAAAGGGGTCACACCTAGACCCAAGGGTTCCATAAAGATCATATCCAACTTATAAACCTCGAAGCCATAACCGGCATATAACTATATCATACTCATCATCATTCTATCCTCATACATATACCTAGCATGTTACTAACTCTCATACTAGGAAAGGAAAGGATCATACTACTGTGAGTAGATCCTGTACAAGACGCACCTGCGGAACGGAAAGACGCAGGGGCGGAACAAGGCAACCCGCAGGCGCGGTGATGCTCGGCCGTAGGGGCGGTGACAGTGGCCGTAGGCAAACGCAGGCACGGCGCAGACGCTGTGACACGGTTCCCGCAGGGGCGACGGCTTCTAGGCGTGGGGGCGGCGACAGTGCAGAATGTGATCCCGCGATTCCTCTTCGGCTCTTCACGTGATCAAATCACGTCTTCTCCATTCCAAAGTCACATACATACATATACATACACATTCCAACATCAATCTACATTCAATTCATCTAATCCTAAGCTAAGGAAGATGGAATTCAAGAAAGGAAGAAAGAAGAGAAGAATGGAGCTTACCACTGTTGTGGTCTAGGTAAGGAAATGAACACAACACCTCTTCAGCTGGATCCCAAGCTCAGCAACAACAACATACAACATCAACCTCAACAAGGCCACACAAAACCTCTTCCAAACCAAGAGGAAACCAAGCACAAGATCAAAGAGCAAGAAGGAGGCAAGAAGGACGTAAGAAGACTGGAAATGAAGTGAAGAAGAAACCCTTGCTCAGCAAGGAAAGGAATTATATAAGGAGGAGGAAGAGTAAAGCACGAGTCAAGGTCAACAAAGCCGGTTGCAGCCGCAAGAAACCGCAGGGGCGGTTCCCTGAGCCTCAGGGGCGGAAACCCGTTGAGGCGGCACAAGCACCCGTAGGGGCGGCTCAGCTCCTAAAGTTCAAGGCTCTTACAAAACAAATTAACTACCGTGAAAATGATCTCAATCGAATATATGAATCATCAGATTATAAGGAATCAATATTGCCTTTTGAATCTTTTATATTTATCACTCATTATCATGAAGCTCTTTCTCAAATCCCTAGATACAGGAATGTTAAGGTTGAGCCCACCTTAGACCAACTTTGGTTCACATTATGAAAGTGAGACAAAAGCAAACAAGATTCTGTAAAAAAATAAAGACTGCTATTGGTGCTAGTACTACTTACTCTTTTTCTTCTTAGTGATGGTCCCAACTACATGTTTTCTCTTCATCTTCAAAATTACCTAGAGCGAGAGAGGGGAAACAATCATGGCTAATTCATCTGGATCCATTAAGAATGGCAATGAGCGATTTAATTGATGATGCCTTGATTTGAGAATACAAATTTTCTTTGAAGCATTTTATCAAGCACCTAAAGTGCATAGTTATTACCATTTCATATTCTGATTGCTTAGAGGTTTGATAATTCCTTTTTAAGAAATAAAATGCATATATAATTAGTGATGCCATTCAACAACTTAAGAAATGAAATGGTCTATAGTTGGTATCAAGCACATGTTGGGTATAAGCACCTTAAGAAATGAAATGCACCTTTGCAAAGAAGTCAAAGCTTTCCTTCCTCATTCTACACAATCACCGACATTCTCTTCCTAGAGCTGTTAAATTCTATGACATTCAATAGCTTGTAACTTCTGTAACAAATCAACTGTAAATTCAGGTCACTTAGTTTCAGAGGTTATCAATGGAAGGAAAATATTTCATGTATAAAAAGACTAACCTTTCAACCTTTGTGCCAGAGAGAGGATCAAAGTCGCGTACAGAGAGCCTTCTGGATTTTCGTGATTCATGTCTATCTACAAGTAAGACTGAGTAAACAAGTCAGATCAATTCTAAACGACTATTTTAGACCGATTTGCGACAAACATACGAATATCAACCGGGAAATCATCAACGAAACCCTAATTGGAGTACACAGAAGCAGATAGAACAGGTCACAACTTGATCAAATCAAAACAAACAAATGAACAAAGAAGAGTTGATATGTGGTATGATTTGAGAAAACCCTAATCGCCCAAATCAGAAGGAGAAGACGAAGAAAACGGCTCTACACAACTCCATTGATGATCCGAAGTATGAAAAGGAAGCAACAAACAAGAATCAGAAGGAGAAGACGAAGAAAGCAGACGAGCGAAGAAGGAGACGAGAAGACTGAGAAAATCGCCCTAATCGCCCAAATCGCAAGAGAGAGGAGAGAGAGAGGAGAGAGCGAAAAAAATTAAAAATAAAAATAAAAAACCGTATTTATAGGTACACACTTAATACCCGTAATTAATCCAGCCTACACACTTTGTACCAATGTTAATATTAGTGCATTATTGCACCATTTATCTCAAACAATAACCACTTAGTTTTAATAGAAATAGTGTAATATAATGTTTAGAAATTTTTTTGTATCAATAAAAAATAAATACAAAAGATCGGAAAGTGGGATAATAGTTGTATATAGATATTGTAACTTTGGTAAGTATGTAATATTATATATCATAGTTTGTTAATTATAGTTTGTTATTTTAGGAAAGTTATTATTCTATTAATTATAGTTTGTTAAATACATTGTTATAATGACATGTGATAAAATTTTGTGAGCATGTGACATGTTGAATTTTATGAAAAAATCAATATTTTGAGAAAATGACACATGGCAAAATTTTGTGAGCAAGTGACACCTCGAAAATTTTGCTTTGATTTTAATAGCAGTATATAGATTATATAATTTTAAGATATATGGTGTAATATAGATATTTAAAAATTAAGTATGGTAAGTAGTTATCTATTATTATCTATTATAAGAAATTTTGTTAAATATTAAGTATTGTAGAATAGTTAATCAATTATTCTAATATGTTATATAGCAACAAAAAATATATATAATTTTATCAAAAACTCAAAATTCTAACATATGACAAAAAAAATTTGAGAAAGCATCACATAAAAAATAATGCTTTGACTTTAATAATAGTATATATAATATAGATATAGGTCATAAATCACAACTAATTTCGAATCATATAACTAAACACATATTCATAGTCCCAACAGAAACCATTTAAACAAAAACAGCCTAATTTTTATTAAACCCTCGGCCTTGGAGTTTCTAAAACCCTACGCTTCCACCGTCCCAAAACTGAATCGAACTCCCTTTCAAGAGCTCTTTCCAGACCCTTTAATGGCTGCCTTAGTTCGAGCCTTTCGTAGAACGATTATCTCTCCACAGTCTCGATCCCTGATTCAATTGCTACACTCTCCGCTACATGAGATTCCCACTTGTGAGTTCAATTCTCACATCCAGACTCCCCAATTTCAGAGCAGAAACTATGTGAGCGAGATGAGAAGAAAAGCCTTCGACGACAACGTCCTCCGTCTCCTCCGCAACGAGATTCAGTACGAACTCGATCGCTCCCCTCCCCAGCAGGTTGCCTCTTCTCTCTCTATCTTTGTTATTCTTTTTTATTAAGTTATGTAATTGTTGATTTGGAGTTGCTTTTAAATTGAGCATAGGTATATAATAGGAAGATACGATATTGTACCCGTTCTAAATATTTTGACCTTGATTTGGAACCTATGGAGTCTAATTCAAATTATGTATACATTTTGGTGTGTGCTGGGTGAAGATTGTAGTTCTGGAATGCTAATGCTGTTTGATTGAGATGCTTAGTTATATTTTGATTTCAATCAGTAAGCATAGAAAAAGACTTGTTAGCAGGATAGTCCCTCCTGTTGAAAAATGGAGTGATCTATCTGGATTCTACTTGGCCAGGGTTATCTTATTTAGGGCATAAAGATTCAAGTTTCAGATTGGGGAATTGCTGTTGTCCCGGTGTTTGATTGGTGACTAAGCCTGGGAAGAAATTAGCCATACCTGATTTTCATTGACACCCTCACCCGGATTTCACCAATACAAGCCAAACTTCACCTTTGCCATTATCGGTGAAGGACAGTGTGTGTTTTAGAGAGAAGAGGAAGAACAAACTGCAAAGAAGACAGTGCCAGTTAGGATCAGGGTTAAGCAGTGGAGGACACGTGAAGAAGTAAGTGTACAAAATGAGAATGACAGAGGGAGAGTGCAGGGGAAGAATAAAGTATACCTATCACCTAAGTAAGTTATTAAGATCTAACCAGATAACAACTTTCAAGAGTTGATCAACTGAATGCCACGGGGATTTGAAAACTCAACCGATGAGATTTAGTGCAACATTTATATATTGCTTTTGTAGAATTTCAAAATTGTTTAATAACTATATTAGCTAGAATCACTTCCAACCAGGAACTGAGCTAGATCATTCTAATTTCCGGGCGTTAAATACAGTTTACTTTTGCTGGTAACTAAATAAATAAATTGAAAGGGAGGAAATTGGAAGTAAAATATGTTGATATGAAATACTATCCCTTGGCATATTGAAAGAAAGTTTCACCATCTAACGGAGATGTTCTTGTGCAGGTGACTACTGAAGTCAATGGATTTACGGTGGACGAGCGGCCTGGGGAGCAGTGGGTTAGATTGGAAAAGAAGTTTGGCGATAACGAAGAAATTAAGGTTGAGGTCACAATGTTCGACGGGTCAGTGCCTGTTTCAAAATATGTTGATGGTAAAAGTGGCGAACTTGGGGAAGAAGAGATAATGCATATAACTTTGATAGTTAGTATATTCAAAGATGATAATGAGAAAGTCTTGGAGTTCATGTGTTCAGCATGGCCTAATGATGTAGAGATCAACAAAATCTATATGCGCCCTCGTGGTCAGATGCCGACAGAGCCTTACCTGGGTCCTCTATTCAAGTATGTAGTGCACCTTATATAAGTTGAATCAATGAACATTTTCCCGTTTCTTATTTGTCTGCTTAAATATCTAATAGAATCGCACTATATGAAAGAAAAAAGGAAAATTTTGTAGTGTAGCCCACGATCCTTCTTTCTTTTTATTTATTTTTTCTTTTTCTAAACCTTAAATTGTCCCAGTTCTTCATATATTCTGTTTGCAATGTAAAGATTTTCGAGTCTAACTCATGATTCGTTTATCTGAAGAAGTTTACTTTGCTACAAGTCTTAATACAATCTTGAATTATTCTGTGATACTTGACTGATTACTTGGGTTTTCATTTTCGTTATGCTTTCAGTGTTTGTACATCCATTAGTTCATAAAAAAAGTCTTAACCTTATCGGGCTTTGTAGATATGTTCAGTTCATAGTTTCGATTGCTAAAACTTGGTGAATGGTTGGTTGTGTTGCAGGGAGTTGGATGATGAAATGCAGGAATTACTCTACGAATTCTTGGAAATAAGAGGTATTGATGACACCCTATGTGGTTTCTTGCATAAATATGTGGCGAACAAAGATAAAACTGAAAAGGTTCGATGGATGAATAACACTGCATCTTTCATAAAGGAGAAGGTTGCATAATTTGATGTAGAATTCTCTGGTTAATGTTATTGATCTTATGGTCTGTTAGATGAATTCATATTTATATCGAATGAAAATTCCTTCTTGAAAATCTCCTGTGCCTTTTTCAATTTTTTTAGTTGTGAAGATCTTTTTTTTTTTTTTCAAATATAGATTTATATTCCTAACTACTAATTTTACAATAAATTAAACCATATAAACCGAGAAATTCACACCCGAGGAGAAAACACACATTATAGTTATTTACATGTAATTATTATAGTATTTTCCTATGTGTAAATTATGCAAATTTAACTTAAGTCTTCTTTGGAATATTTGTAGAGCTGTTATCTACATGTAATTAGGATAGGAATTTCTTTCATTCTTCTCCATGTTGGTTATTCTTGATAATTCATCCCATTTCTAAATTATGCAATTTAATTGAAATATTCATAAACAATCACATATTATTTACTAAGTTGAATCGTAAATGCTCAAACATTTTGTTAACTGCTTAACAACATGATCCACAATTCAAGTGTTGACAAAATTCAACACCGACTATTTCAATAAGGTTCCAAATTCAAACCTATAAAAGTATAGTACCTAAGCATGAAGATGACTAAAACTCAGATGTGAATACTCTTGGAAAACAAGTAGGAAATTAGAATAACAAAAAAAGATCTACTAATTATTAAGAAAACTTATAACCAATTAGTAACATCAAAATAAGAAAATAATATTTAGAGCTTGAGAGACAAATCAAGCTTTTGAACATCATCTTGTTTAGCCATGGGGTTATGACTTCCTCTAGCACTCAACCACATCCCTTCTAGTCCATCAAACCTACCGACACCACCATCAACCGCCACTCTCACCGCCTTTGAACTCTCCGGTTGGGTGAGCCACCCGATCCCAGGCTGTTGTTCAATGGGTTGCCTTGACCATCCATGATGTCCATACAACTGGGAAGAACTAGACCCATAAGAAGACATCAACTGCTGTGTTGATGACATTAATGGCTTCTGCTTTACAGAGTGAGCTTTTATCCCAAGGGATTTCGCACCGTAGAGAGGCAAAGAAGCCAAGCTAGAATAATAGTATTTGTTGAAATTTTGGTAACAAATCCTTTGCCCACCAATACCACTTCTCTTTGCAAGTGTCCTTTCCCTTTTATGAGCATTTTGATGGCCTCCAAGGGCTTGAGAACTGTAGAATTTCTTATGACAGTAATTGCAAGGAAACACCCTTGGCTCTCCTTCATTGAACTTGGTAATTTTGGATTTTTGACTGGACCCACCTTGATCTTGGTCCTGATCATTCAATTGAGGATCAGAATCACTGCTACCAAGGCTAAGATCTAATAAAAGATCTGGGTTTTTCTTGATCTTTGTATGATCATAATCTTGTGGTAGCTCATCTTCTTCTACTGCTGCCATTTCTTTGAGTTTCTCCATGGATGTTTTCTGCTTTTGGGTATCAATTTTTGTGTGCAAATATATGCAGGTACACTGAGATGAGAGAGATAATAGAAATTAGCCAAAATTGTTGAAATATATATAATAAGTAAGGATTGAAAGTTGATACCTACCTTATTTGATTTGCACATGCACAGATACCCTGTTGAAATAGTTGTGTGTACTTTTGTCTTTGTCCTTCCACTTTCTTCTCTCTTCAAATCAAAAGGTAATTTTGTTAAGGTTCAGAGAACTTTGTTTATTTGGTTTGACATGTTAGCTAGAACAGAGAAATCCTTTTCTTTAAGTCAATAATTGCAAAAAAAAAGAAGAAAAAGGTGTGGCTATGAGGATAAAGAAATCCCTGTCATGAACTCTACTGTCTCTCTTTGAACTTTGAATAGCAAACATACCCCTCATGTTGTTAAATTCTTGAATTGCTTCCTAAAATTGTGTGCCTTTCACTGTCTTCACACATTTAAGGGGCCACTTTAATGCCATTGCAAAACATTATCTTTCTTCTTTTGTTACCTAGTGAGATATTTTGTGTAGTGATAATAAATCGTCAAAAGTGACTAAATTGTTTGTCAAGTCATAGCCCAGTTGGTACTTGATGGCATTCATAACTAGGACGTTATTGTTTGATTCTTCCTACCAAGCATGTCGAAATGGTTTCGAACGTGAGAATTAAGGTAAGGTTTAAGTGTTCAGTCTATTGATTTTTATTTTTTTTGGAAATTTCGGATGGTGCCCTGTGGTTTAGGGTTTTCCGGATTTTGCCCAAAGATTTTTTTTTCCAGTTCGGATGGTACCCTTGTGGTTTAATATTTCCGGAAAATGTCCAATTTACTTTAAAATGTAAAGAGATGTTAACTTAAAATAATTTAAAAAAAAAAACCTTATGTGCAAAATATTTAGCCTCTCCTATCTTTTTTCTAAAAGAAGTTCCCCCCTTCATTTTAAAGAAGCGTTTTAGTTGAATTTAAACGAAAATGGGCATTTTCCGGAAAATATTGAAACACAAGGGCACCATCATCCGAACTAAAAATAACCTCTGGGCAAAATCCAAAAAATCCAAAACCACAGGATACTATCCGAAATTTTTATTATTATTTTTTTAATACTTTTAGTTTTATATTTAATATAAACTTTTTTTTCCTTTTTATTAGTACCCACCCAAAACCCGACTCGGGTGAATACAATCAATATATTAGGCCCGAATTACCGGCTCAGCCCAGGAAAACGTGATGATATTTGACGTGAATATCATAGTTTGAACAATCATTTCTTCAAAACCAGTCACGAGTAAAACTCGACGGAGTCATAAAAACCACTCAACATGTAAAAAAATCGATAAAGCTACCCATGAAATCGAAATGTCAAATGGTCTTTATTGGGTAATTTTGCAAATATAGAGGATGAGATAAGTGATCATCTTTATGATGGTCCTCTTAAGTCATTAATGGACAGTACTGTAGCCTTCGCTTTGGTGATTTGTATGTTTGTTAGGTAAGCTTCCACCCTAGAGAAGAATGAGACATGATGTTTCTTGCAATCCACATATTTGGATGCTTATATCATAACGAATCTCTTACATTAAAATAGTCGAATTTTACATCATTAAAGTTATTTTAGTATGAATACAAAGAATATGGGTAAGAAAAGAAACCCTAATGTACTATTTAGTAATTTACACCCAATTGTACAGATTGCTGTTTATCATGTAGCCAAAAGAAAATTAAACAGTAATTAGCACAAGTGTGTTTTGTGGGTGTCGTTAGATTTTGATGACAGATGAGGAAAATGACATGAAATCCACATTTTTATTAAAATAATTTTGTACGGACAAGCAACTTTCAAAGCAAGATTATGAGCAATTTTATAATTTTGAGTGTAAGATCTACTAGATTTTAACTTAAGATCTTCACGATTGGTGGTGCTTTCATTGTTACCGTCATTGTATTGACAAATAAAAGTTAGAATTATTTTATTATATTTTCACTATAAGTTCTTTTTTGATATTAAAAAAACTATAAATTTATATTTCATAATTAACATAAAATTAATATGATTTATTAATTATTCATCATAATATTTTTTTTTAAAATGAAGATTAAAAGTATTTAGAATAAATATTTATTAAGTCAAAAAGTTTACTTAATTTAAGTGTTTGAACGAAGAATTTTGGTGCAGTTTCCACTATTTATTACACCTCATAAACAGGTGGATTTATATTAAGTATTTTTTAAAAATTTATATTCTAAGGAAATAGGCTGTGTCTTGATTTAAAATTTATAATTATTACATGTAATATTATCATTTACTTAAGTTTTTTAGTGTTTTTAGAAATTAAAATTTATTTTTATTCTTAGAGAATAAAATAAGTTGAACTAGTTAATATTAAATTGCTTAACTTCATAAAATTCACTAGCAATAGAAAAATTAGCTGACCGACTTCAGATACTAGATTCACAATCTTCCAATTTTATACATGAGGTTTTAAGGATGCTAGTTACACGATGTTAAATCACTAGATATCAAAAGACAATAACAATGCAACTGAGCATTTGCGTTGTTGGAGGCCGATGGCGTAGAGGTCACACGTTGTGGAGGCCAATGACGCTAGTACATGACCAAATCCGACGTTAAATTCAAATGTTGCTCAACGGTCATGTTCGATGGTTTTACACTCCTATAAACCTTTATCAATAATGATAAAGATCTATAAGTTAGTAAAACAAGGAAGGGATAGTTTTATATTTATAAACTGTAATAATTCTCTAAATAGCAACGAACTCACAATGTATGGGTCAATCACAATAAAGGTAAGTATTCCAGGGTCGATCTCAGGGACTGTGAGGATTAATATGCAGCAATGATTAAATATAAAATAGATTTCAATCAAAGACAGGAGGTTGGAAAAGATAAGGAAAAAAAGTCAAAAAGGTTTGAAAAGGGTTTTTAAGGACTCGCAATCAATTGTCACTTCTTGATTGAAAGTCAAAACAAACAAATAAAAAGGAAAAACAAAGATAATCAAGTTAAAGGGAAGAAAATGGATTCCAAGGGTTCAAGATCATTGTTTATACATATAGATTCATGAAGACTCATAAAGATATATGGCAGAAAAGTCACAGGGATGAACGTTTCTAGGCTGACAGTCTATTACCGGGTAAGTCTCAAGACTATCTAGTTCCAAACCAACTACCTATTACCGGGTAAGTCTCAAGGTAGAGAGGTAGGAAATTCTAAACAAACCAGACTACAAACTAAGGGAAAAGTAAACCATTACCGGGTAAGTCTCAAGTATTACCCTACTTAGCAAGGAATCTAAGCACATTCAACCAATAAAAGATAAACCTTTATTACCTATGATCAATCTCTCATGTATCTATGAAGGAATATTACCGGGTAAGTCTCAATTCCAACTTAGGTTACTAGCTAGAAGGATTCTAACTAGGTTCAAGAACAAGCCAACCATTAGGATTTCTAGCAAGTCATAGCCAAAACATAAAGCACAACATTCCATCATAATCAAAGACATAAACAAATCTCTGTCAACCTTGGAACCACAAGGTTCTAGCCAATAATAATCATATCAAAAAAAGACAAACAAATAAATAATAACAAAGGGAATAAAAAGAACTTAACTTCAATAGATGAAAACCTTCAATCTTGACAAACTCGAATCAACAATCGTTCAACAATGTATTCCCAAAAAAGCTGAGTAAAAAAGTCTCTAACTTTACTCTAAACTATGAAGAACAATGGAGAAGAAGAAGGGAAAGGGAAGAGAGACGGCTAGCCCTCTAAGGTTAGCTCCGGGCGACTCCCAGCACAAAAGACGGACTAAATCGGACCCTTAGAAATAACCTAGAGCTTCCCTTTTATAAGCAACAACCTTCCAAAGGACGGGCTGGGTCAAAACCGATCCAAAAATAAGATAAAATCGCCGAACAGGAAATCTCGGTCGAGATCAGGCCAGTCGGGACCGACATTCAGCAACAGAAACTTCAACGCGTCAGCACATCGGGAATCTCGGCCGAGATCGAGAAATCTCGGCCGAGATCGAGAAATCCCGGCCGAGCTCGAACCATCTCGGCCGAGCTAGGGCCATCTCGGCCGAGCCAAGGCAATCTCGGCCGAGCCAAGGGCCATCTCGGCCGAGCCAAGGCAATCTCGGCCGAGCCAAGGCAATCTCGGGCGAGCCAAGTGTGATCTCGGCCGAGATCATGGACCATCTCGCCCTGGTCTGGCCAAGATCGGTCCATCTCGGTCCGAGATGCGGTCTTCTTCGTTCCTTCGCGTCTTTAGCTCGATTCCTCGCCCTTCCCGTGCACGTACGCTTGCTCCAATGCGTCCACTTCGAGGCTTGATCCTCAAATACGTCGTTTTAGCTCCAAAATGTGCCAAATCATCTACAAAGCCACAAATAGCATGTGTAGACATCTATTCTTGCAAAGTAGAACTAAACAAGCATAAATGGCACAAACTAAGGCCAAAACATGAATGCGGAAAGGGGAAATCTAACTAAATGCATGTGTGCAACAGGTCGATAAATCATGTTATCAAGGTCATAACCGTTACTATTGAATTCGAACGTTGATGGACAAAATTCTTTATAAATATAGGATGACATCTCATCCTCTTCATTTTTAGGTAATATTGATCATAGGGATGTTGCAGGGATGTCAGCTGCGGCCTGCGGGATGTGGTCTGCCGGGACAGTGATCTCACATGGGTTGGTTTGTTTATTTTGAGTCTCCGCGTTTTGGAGGATGTGTGCGCTTGCCTATGTGCAGCGTTGTAAAATGTTGTTTTTGCAAGAATGACGGTTGTGTTTTTATAGCTATAACGTTTATGTTGTCGTTTTGGGTGCATATGCATGTGCCTGATTTTATTGTGTAAACTTTTATAGAACAAATTGAATGTTTTCATTATTTGTCCGTGTTTCTTGTTGCAAGGTCCTATAAGTGATGTTGTTATCAGACTAACTAATGGGACCTACTATGTAGTCCCTAACCAAGTGTCGATTTGGGTTATTCAAAACCCGAGTCGTTACATTCGCTTCCCGTACACACCCGATTTCGGCATCATCATCGGCGCCACTATGACTACAATCTCGTCTTCTTCCTTCTCGATCGATTCCAGTAATCTTCTCTTTCCCTTCTCGCTTTTGGTAGCTCTCGTTCCGGGTGTTGCATCACTTATCTTCTCTGCTGTTTTCCGTCGAACAACGAAGTCCTGGAAGGAGCACCAAGGCCGGAAGGTAGAAATTTTCCTCGGTGTATATTATCGAGCAAGCGGGGACCTAGCCAAGCGTTGATGGAGAGTCCTTGCTTGTCGGGGTATGCAGCGGAGTCGACCAAGGTGCAGCGGAGTCGACCAGGGTGGGTGTTCCGCTGCCTTTATTTACCTTTGATTCCGGTACCTTCTTTGAAGAGTTTGTTTTATTTTGTTTATTCACAAAGTAGAACCATAGGCTTGAGGAGTAGTATCTCATGTTTTACCTATAAGGAGACTTGAACATGAGATCTATTGCTTGTGATAATTTCAGTTTTGGCCACTTACAAGATTCGAACCCTTGACCTAGTTATTAGTATCAGTTTTTAGTTTTTTTTTTTAATCTATGAGTTGTCAACTTGGGGGCTAAGTTAAGGTAACTTAGAATCATCTTCTACCGTTAACTTTTTGACATGTTATAGACGGAAGTATATAGTTGTTTGTTTCAAATTTTGAAAACGATCCAACGGTTAGATTTAAACTTATGATGTCGTGAGGTGGGTACAAATGTAGTTTTGGAACATTAAGAAAATTTGGCTAAGTTTTGGAATTAGACAGTGTGCATTAAGGCACCTTAGGATTTTTTTTTTGTAGAATCTATGAATTGTTGTTTGAGGATTTTGATCGTTATAGTCAAAAGTAGATATGACACAGTATGTGTAGGAATTTTCTCGTAATTTTTGGAAGTTAGTAAGGAGTACTTTCGATAGGTCAAAGTAGGGCACACGAGGTTTTCGGAAAAAACTTTCTTAGAGTGATGGACAAAAATTGTAAATTTGAGCAAACCCCCAAACTCGTTATGGATAATTTTTGATTATAAAATGTTGTTGGGCTATAGAGAAAGACTTGGAACCGCTTTGACCACTATTTGAAATTTTAGGAAAAGTTAGGGGCGTGTTGGTAATTTTCTTATAAGTTAGGATTTTTCTTTTTTTCTTTATGAAAACACCATTGTTAAGTCTAGGAACCTTCTAGAATATTCCTAGATGATATAATGTGATGTTAAGATGTTTTTCTTATTTGATCAAGTTTTTGATATTGTATGCACATATAGACGATAATGGGTAATGGCCGATCGTCTAGACGATAAAGGGTAATGGCTGATCGTCGATCAGTTCAGGTAAGTCTTACAGACTTGCTTAACTAACTCTTCTTATATTAATGAGTGGGTTATAGTGGTGCATGTTGAGTGAATTCTAATTACAACTTAAGTAGGACGATGTTACCGTTTATTTAAGACTCAAGTGTATGAGAACGGGTCGTGGCATCACTGTCTAGAGCTGTCAGGTTACTGGGAACTCTGTACGACCAGCCATACTGGTATTAGGTGAGATCCATCAGATCCAACCCGATTGGTTTTCGGGGACAGCAGCGAAGGTCGGGAGACCTTCGTGCCACACAATAAGTTGAACATTAGAATTGATCACTTAAATCAAGATAATAATATGGTTTGAGTGTGAGCATGTTTATTGTTTAACTTCCGCGTTGTGTGTATATAGAATTGTTTGCAAACAATTTTTATTATCGTTGTAGACCTTGCAAGTTATGTGGTTGTTGTAATATCCGGATATTATGTGGTTGTTGTAATATCCGGTGAAATTGTTGTCAAACTATGGTTGACACCCATTGTGTGGTCATAGTCCGTAATATTCTGACGAAAAAGTTATATACACGAACTTTGTTTTACTAACGTAAAATTCAAGCACAATCCGGTAGCGCTCAGTGGGCGCTGGCGCTCAAATTTTATTTTATTTTTCCTTGAAATTTTTTTTTAAAAAAAAAAAACGGCGCCGGCGCCAATATTGAGTTTTTTTTTTCAATATTTATTTATTATAGTCTTGTAGCAAACTTAATTAACCAAAGTTTATCTCTATACATTTTTTTAAAATCTCATCCCCAATAATACTCTTCAACTCCATAAATTCCCTATACCGAATGAATCCAAGTGACTTACATTATTTTGTACAAGAAAAAGAGAAGTATATAAAAATATATGAATTGGATGAATCCAAAGTTACTTACATTATTTTGTACAGCCGGCACCCTTTTTTTATTTAAAAAGATTCAGAAAAAAATAACATAAAATAATTGGACGCCGGCACCTAGATGGGAAAAAAATGTTCATCCACAATCATCGTTTTCAACCCCATAAACTCCCTCTATGATGGTCTAAACCGTACTGTACGAAAAAAGAGAAATTATAAATTGAGAAAGTGAGTTATGTAATTTTTTCATTGCGAAAACATTTGTTAATAAATTTCGGAGGTCATCAACCAACGTCCAAGTTTTTTTTCTCTGAAAAAAATAACAGAAAAATAATTTAAAAAAAACTGGGTGCTGGTTAATGACGCCGGCGTCCAAATTTGGAGGAAAAAAAAGTTTAAAAAATATAAATGAACGTCGACGCTATTCACCAACGCTCAAGCTAGTCACCAGCGCCTTACGATTATTTTTGACAACGAGTAATTTAAAATATGTGTACAACGTGCACTAAACTAGTTGAATTTAGAATAAGCTATTCCTTCTTACACGTTAACATTCTTAAATATGTTAAAAGATTCAAATTTAGATTGTCAAATCACGCACTTGAGACTAAACTAACGTGAGAATATCATTAAAGTTGAAATTGCAAAGTTAATCATTTAAAAGAAGAAGATAATTTCGCTTTTAGTTAGTGGTCTCAAATTCAATTCATATTAATATAATATTTAAAATTTTGATGAATTTTTTTACTCTTAATTAAAATCGAAAAAAAAAGTTTTATTCTTTTTAATTTAAAATTCTTGGTGATAAACTACAAGTTTTTTTTTTATCTAAATATATTACGACTTTAAACTTTAAAAAAATAGGATTTTGTAAAAATAACAACCTTAAACTTAAAAATAAAGAAAGTCCAAAAATCCAAAACATGGAATCCACATACAAGAATTTCACCATATAATATTAAAATATAATGATAGAATAATCTTGAAAAGTTGTAGTAGAGCTGTAATAAGTCACTTTGTTATTGATGGGTTGGTAGATGTAGCTATATAATTATTAATTGTTTTGAAATATAGGGTTAGGATTAAGTAGGAATAACCTTATAGTAGGGAATAAAAACTCCTAAGATCCGTTGAATTAAAATTTGTACGTTTATGATAAAAGATCCATAATAAGTTTCTCAAGGTGAGAATCACATGATTGTTCACTTTTCATTATTCATTCATTAAATAAGATACAAATTAGAAAAACATATTTCTTATTTTTGGATTATCCCAAAAATAAACGTTGAAGCAATTGATCGTTAATATATTTATAGAGAAATTTGATCGTTTTTAATAAATTTTATAAGAAATTTGATCGTTAAATTTGTTAGGATTGGTCGTTAAAATTTGTTTTGGTAGTTAAATTATGATTAAAAAAAACATTTTAACGACCAAATTTTCTCTATAAAATTTTAACGACCCACAAAATATTTAACGTCCATGATTTAACGACCCACAAAATTTTAACGAACTATATTAATTATATAGAAAACATTTTAACGACCAAATTTTCTCTATAAAATATAATAACGACCCAATATGAAAATAATTTAACGATCAAATTTCTTATAAAATATTTAACGACCAAATTTAACCAGCATTCTTGTCATATTACAGTTTTTAACGAACAATTCTAAATAATTTATTTTCATATTGGTTCGTTATTATATTTTATAGAGAAAATTTGGTCGTTAAAAATGTTTTTTTTAATCATAATTCTATTAGAAGCAATATAATATTCTCATTAATTATTACCATAAACAATGTTAAATCTTGGACGTTCATCTGTATAAATCCAACGGCTATTATAACTTCATATTCCCTACTCTAAGAGATGTTCCTACATGATCCTCACTCTCTCTCTCTGTATATATATATATATATATATATATATATATATATATATATATATATATATATTATCTGAAATTTGAACTACTTAATAAAATTCCCTACTCTAAGAGATGTTCATATAATGAGCTCAACCTCAACTACTCATGTCTTTACTTGAGTTGAATGAATTGAGAATGAACATGAAGATTTTTGCTTCATTCTTCGTATTGGTGTTTTAGTTGGATTTCTTAAAGAATAAAGATTAGAACGAGTCGAAGAGGTAGGCATCGGACGAAAAGGCTTCAACCTTGATGCACTTTCGTAGGATGATAGATTTTGGTTCACATTTCTATTCTTCCTGTAACACCCCGAATTCGCGGGACTCGGAATGCTACGGGCGAGACCTCACAATGGGTTCCGACCCTTAGCCTGACAAAAATTTCACCGGACCTTTCCAACAAGGCACAAATAAATGCAAAAACCGTTTATAATGTATGCGAACCGGAATGTAAAGACTACAAAGTGGAAACTCAGCCGAGTCCTCAAAACAACATAACTCCGACACGGAAGTCTAAATCGTGCAACAACATCCACAACCAAAGATACGAACACATAACCTAAAACGTAACACAACCCAAAAACGTACCCGTCCTATAATGTACGGAGACCCCGGCTGTCCACTCCTCCACCTCACTCGGCGGCGTCCCTAACCTACAAGTCATCTACAACCACGGTTTAAAACCGTTAGCTCATATTCGAAGCATTAGAAAAGAGGTGAAGGCACAAACACATACACATACACATCACACAACATAAAACACGCAAGTCCGGTTTATTATCTTTTCATTATTAAGTCATATCCCGTTCTAGTTCAACTTCGGTTTGTGACACGAGACCACCGTGGTCTCGCCTCGGTCCCTACTTACCGGCAAAGAATGGTACGGATGCACCCGACAATCTAACCCGCCGGGCTAGTCGCCGAGAACCTCCTAGACTTCCCGCAGGGCTAGGCAGATGATGTCACCGCCCGTTATCATACACTTGGGCCAAAATATATAAGGTCGGTGGTCTTAATTACCGGCTTAGTTGTTATAACAAGAACATAAACACACACAACGAAACACACATCAATGCTAATACGTAAAATACGAGCTAAGTAAGTCCGGAGACTTACCTCGTCCCAATGCTAAATCACAAAACGCTCTCGCTTTCCTTGGGAAGAAGCACACAACCTGCTCACAACAAGATAACCATCAAAACCCGCTCAACTCAAGAAGTCTAGGACTTCCACACAAATGATCTACGCAAGATCATTTGACTCTCATTCTAGGACCGCATCCTAGAATCTCTCACACTCACATCTCACTCAACGCATGAGGAGATCTCTCATTCTAGGACCACATCCTAGAATCTCTCATATTCCCATCTCACTCAACGCATGAGGAGATATCTCAACAGCCTACTAACTCTCATATGATCATACTCAAAACCCAAGAACGAGTAAAAGCCTACTAGGTCTATCATGCTCATCACACTCGTGACCATCAACTACATCGAGCCTTAAGGGCTCCTAGGTTCACAACCACTAAGTGGCATTCTCAAGCTACTCTAGGCCATCCTAAGCATGCTACTAACATGATACAACTACAAAGCTAAGGAAGGAACGAAGAGGAAGGGAGAGGAGGAACCTACTGTCGAAGAATCGAAGCCGCGGAGTCAAGCTGGCGCCCCGACGGAGCAGATGCCGCCCCTGTGGAAGGCTGGCGCCGCCCCTGCGGCCTTCTGGCGGAGCAAACACCGCCCCTACGGTGGCAGGAGCCGCACCTTCGGCGGTCTGGGCCGCCTCCGCGGCTGTGGTCAGCCGCACCTGCGGCGGTCCGGCGTCCTGGAGCCGCCCCTGCGGCCGTGCTGGGCCGCCTCTGCAGTTGTGCTGAGCCGCCCCCGCGGTTTCGGTGCAGAACGTAGTCTTCTTCGTTTTTGATCATGGATCCTTGGCTCCAAATTCCTCCTTTTCTTTCTGGATCTTCTCCAAACACCCACCACTGGTCTTAGGCTCCTCTCCACGACCTAACGAGCTAAGAAACTATGCATGCAAAGAGTTGAGCAAAAACTCCTCAAGATCTTCATCCATGGCCATGGATGAAGAAGAATGGGGGAAAACAGCAAAGAAGAGAGGGGAGGGAGAGGAAGGAGCTTACCACAACAAATCTGGAACCTCTCCAAGCTGTGCACGGTCCAAGAGTTGCAAGAGATTCAATCACAATGGAGAAAGAGCAAAGAGAGCCAAGAGAGGAAGAGGGAGATGGGAAAAGAACGTGAAAGAGAAGAGAGGAGAGAGAGAGGGGACAAGGGTTGCAATGTGGGGAGGGGAGCTGACCTCTTGTCACATCACCACGGAACGAGGGGTCGGAAATGACCCCTTTTCACTTCGACTCGGAACGAAGGGTCGGAAAGCGGAAAAAAAGGAAAAACGACGAGTCGGCTCGGAATTTTAGGAATAAATTCTGGCACTCGACACCTTGTGCCTGCGGGAAGATCTATAAAACACTCTAAGTCCGGAATAAAATTTCCGGACGTTACAACTAACCCCCCTAAAACAAGTTTCGTCCCGAAACTTGCAAAACGTACACTGTCACTCAAACCCGTCCCGTAACCTTGTGGAACTCATAAAACGTCGACTATCGGCTCTAATCCAAGTCTACGTATAAAAAAAAATCACATCAAGACCTCGCAAGGTACACATATACTCATACGAACTCACATAACACGTCATAACATAAACACACAGAATAAACAAGGAAAGATCTCGGGACTAACCCGACGGTCCTATCGATGTCACTAAATCTGCGTAAAACTCAAGATAGTTCCACCGGATACTATCCTCCGTCTCCCATGTAGCCTCATTGGCTCCTCGCCTCGACCACTGTACTCTCAACATCGGTATCTCCTTCGATCGAAGGCTCCTCGTACTTCGCTCTAAAACTGCTATAGGATGCTCTACAAAAGTATAGTCCGGTTCGACCACTAGGTCCTCATGGCTGATGATGTGCCGCGGGTCGTGTATGTACTCTCTCAGCTGAGAGACGTGAAATACCGGATGTATACCCTCTAACCGGTGGCAATGCTAACCAGTATGCCACCTCACCGACTCTCTCCAAGATCTCGAATGGACCGACATATCGGGGGCTTAACTTCCCCTTAATGTCGAATCGCCTGACGCCCCGCGTCGGTGATACCCTGAACCACACCTGAGCTCCTACCCTGAACTCGAGAGGTCTACACCTCCTGTCCACATACGACCTTTGACGGCTCTGCGCGGTCAACATCCTCTCTCGGATCAAAGCAACTCTAACCACGTCGTCTTGTACCTGATCTGGAGCTACAACGCTAAAACTCCCCCACTCGTCCCAACATAAGGGAGTACAACATCTCCGTCCATACAATGCCTCATACGGTGTCATCCTAATCGACGCGTGCCAGCACCTCGAGGTAAAACGCCCGTCCATGTCCGAGATGATGGTCCTCGGTATTCCATGTAATCTCACAATCTAACAGTTGTAGATATGTCCTCCCACTTCCACTATGGCACGGGCGGTGGGTGAAGCTCTCCTCCGTCTCTGGTGCTCGATCTTGACCTGTTGGCAGGTCGCGCATCGGGCCACATATCTAGCTACATCGGGCTTGAACCCGCCCCACCAATAAAATCTCCTAATATCCTGGTACATCTTACTCGTGCCTGAATGCACCGAGTAAGGTGTGGAATGTGCCTCATGAAAAATCCGCTCTCTCAACTCCTGGTCCGACGGTACACAAACACGTCCTTGGCGTCTCAATCGCCCGTCTGCTCTTGCGATAACTACGTTGCCTCTCCTCGGGACATCCTGTCCCGGATCCTCATCAAAATGGGACATCCCTCTTGCTTCTGCTGGATCTCTCCGGACAGGTCAGGTAATACCTCTAACTCGGACAAACGACAGTCCGTATCCGGGAACCGGATATCCAACTCCAACTCTATCAAATCCTTCTGCAATTGTGGCTGAACCGTAACCCGAGCTATAGCCTCCTCTCGAGGTGTCCTCATACTCGAAGCATCGGTGACTACGTTCGCATTCCCCGGATGGTACAAAATTTCTAAGTCAAAGTCCTTAATCAGATCCAACCATCTCCTCTGGCAGTTATTCAACTCCCGCTGAGTGAACATATACTTCAGACTCTTATGGTTTGTGAAGATCTGGCACGTAGCCCCGTACAAGTAATGTCGCCAGATCTTCAGGGCTTGAATCACTGCCGCTAACTCAAGATCATGGGTAGGGTAATTCTCCTCGTACGGCTTCAGCTTCCGAAAAGCGTACGCAATAACCCTACCCCTCTGCAACAAGACGCACCCCAATCCTAGCTTGGAGGCGTCACTATTCACTACAAAATCCTCTACGCCCTCAGGCTGGGCTAACACAAGAGCGGAGGTCAACCTCCTCTTTAGCTCCTCGAAGTTGTGCTGACATGGCTCGGACCAGACGAACCTGGTGGACTTCCTCAGCAAGGAAGTGAGCGGTCGTGCAATCGCAGAGAAACCCTCAACAAAATGGCGGTAGTATCCCGCTAAGCCCAAGAAACTGCGCACCTCCTTGACCGTCCTAGGAGGCGGCCATGATGAAACAGACTCTATCTTCACCGGGTCAACCATGACATCCTCGGCGGAAACTATATGACCCAAGAATGCCACCTCAGACATCCTGAACTCGCACTTAGAGAGCTTAGCGTAAAGCTCTCTATCTTGGAGGATTCGAAGCACCGACCCAGGTGTCCCTCATGATCCTCCCTACTCCGGGAGTAGACTAAGCTGTCGTCTATAAACACTACCACGAACTGGTCTAAGAAGTCGATGAAGATGCCGTTCATCAACTCCATGAAGACGGCGGGTGCATTCGTGAGCCCGAATGGCATCACGACAAACTCATAATGGCCGTATCTCGTCCTGAATGCCGTCTTCGGCACGTCCTCTTCTCTCGATTGATACACTTGAAACGCCGGGTGAACATCCTTTACTCTCGGCGTCCATGCCAGCCGGTAAAACACTTTCCCAACTTGCTCTAAGATCTCAAAAAGGTCCGATGTATCGGAAACTCAACTTTCGTCTCGGGTCTTCCTCACTACAACATTTCCATTATGTTTCTTCTTTGCTTGTCTCTAACAAAGAAGATCGAACTTCCAATTTACACCGTTGGCTTTGGTTCTTGTCAAACCAAACTTTGATGTTACTTTTTCTCAATTCTTGTTCAAGTTCTAAGTAATGAAGGAAGTACTTTGCGTCACACTGCTTCTACTAACGAGACATGTATGCTATAACTTTTACATCGTCTCTCAATACTCAGTCAAGACCATGCCTTGAAGAATCGCTTGTACACTTCAAACCGATCGTACCTCGAGGCAATTTCAAAACAGTTGCACCAATGAATATCCTCTTAACTCTCAACGACTCCATTGTCCATTTTTGTCCCACTCAATACTTCATCGTCATCCGGAGTAGGTTAGCCATAGATGGTGTTACTTGGAGAATCTCTCCACAAATCCAGTAAGAATCGGCACATCCAAGAAACTTGTAACTTCTTTCACATCCTTCGGGGGTTGTCATCCCGAGACAGCTGGTCATACTACTTCTCTCTTCTTCTAGAGTAGACCACAATGTCTTATTCGGGGCATTAGTAAGCCCATATGGAATCACTACAACTCGTAGTGCCCATGGTTTGTCCAGAATGTCGTGTTTGCAATATCCCAGTCTCGGCTTCTCAATTGGTGACCATCAAACCTTAACTCGATTTTAGAAGAGACCACCGACCCTTGCAACCGGTCGAGTAGATCATCTATACGTGGTAAGGGGGTACTTGTTCTTCATTGTAATCTTGTTCGGTTCATTGTCATCGATGTAAAAATGGAGATAACCGTCTCTCTTTCCGCAAACTGGTGTTCTCCATAACAACTTCAAATCAAGAGTTTAAGATATAATCTAAGCTCTTGTTACCGTTCCTTTATGATTCCACAACCTGGTTACTCTCCCCACACTCATCCATAGACCACCCGCACATGCGCGTTCTCGGTTGTCACCAATTAGTTGATAAATGACCTTCTCCTATGTCAATGACTTACCATTCTTCTATGCTTCCATGATACCATTCTCATGAAGGCTACCCTCTCGGGGTACTCTACCTTAAACTCTGTTAGCTCATTCTTCATTCCACGCTTCCTTTTCCTTCAGCGAGATAAATATATCCTTCTCGGTGTTTTTTAGTCACATGACTCACCTTCATAGGCTCCGCGCTTCATGATATCTTGTAAGTGCGTCTCCTCAAAATCTCTAACGTTAGTTGGCATCCACGTGTTGCTCTCATCTTCTTAGGATCATCATTTACATATTTCCTTTTTTTGGCGTTTCTTCGCCTTATCGTCATAACAGAAACCGGTCAACTCCGCGTAAATCCCCACCTTGCCATTCTTCTCATAACTCTCGTAATGTTGACTCTTCACTTAATGGTACCTCGTAAGCTTAACTTACGGTATCTTACATCTTTTACACTTGGTTCGATCACGTTCTCATCTTGACTCCAAATCTTAGGAGCGTCTAAGGAAAGCTTCACTTCTCGTGATGGAATACCGCCTTTAACCTTGTTAGAAAACACCCATCTCCTCCTCGATTCACATCTTTAGTTGTCCACGCGTCTTCTCGAAGAACTTAAGTTTGTTATCTCCATTGTTCTCGTCGTACGTAGTCCTCAAACACGGTAGCTCCAATGGACGCTGGCAGATGGAGAACTCTGCGCCCGGACCTCCCAACGGTCCTATCCCCAGCCTCGGGAACGATGCTCTCGGCGACGTCCTCTACGGGAACCTCAACTGCTAGTGGATCCACAACTGGCGGGTCCGCAATGGGGATAAGTCCCCGACCTCTCGCGCCTGGAGGTCTTCCTACTCGTCCCCGTCTCGGGACGGTAGGAGAAAGAGGGGGTCTACCCCTGGCGGTTCCTACTTAAGCGGTAGCTCTCGTACGTGCTATCTAATAGCGTATGGAGTTTACTTATGTATAAATACATAGGTAATACTTACTATCTCGGTATGATAAAACTTCTAAAAGCATAAAGGTAAACATGATCACAATAGACATTCAAGGCATACAAGCCCAAAACATCCTAAGGCCGCATACATAGCTAGGTACATACAATATCCACAAACATCCTAATGTCATACATATATATATATATATATAACTATGTACTAATATATGCATACTTCTAATCAAGAGATCTATGTCGCCGAGGTTTGCGGAAGGAGTGGTAGTCCCGTACATTCTAACCCATACCCGACTCATGCACATGATTTTGAAAATAAAAAGTCAGAACCCGTGGGGGTTCTGTTTATTCCTCATTCGGCCTTTAAAAAGATTGCGAGAGCCATTGTTGTCAACCTGGCTCTGATACCACTTTTGTAACACCCCGAATCCGCAGGACTCGACCCTTAGCCTGACAACAATTTCACCGGACCTTTCCAAAAAAGCACAAATAAAGGCAAAACTAAAAACCGTTTATAATGTATGCGAACCGGAATGTAAAGACTACAAAGTGGAAACTCAGCCGAGTCCTCAAAACAACATAACTCCGATACGAAAGTCTAAATCGTGCAACAACATCCACAACCAAAGATAAAACACACAAGTCCGGTTTATTATCTTTTCATTATTAAGTCATATCCCGTTCTAGTTCAACTTCGGTTTGTGACACGAGCCCACCGTGGTCTCGCCTCGGTCCCTACTTACCGGCAAAGAATGGTACGGATGCACCCGACCATCTAACCCGCCGGGCTAGTCGCCGAGAACCTCCTAGACTTCCCGCAGGGCTAGGCAGATGATGTCACCGCCCGTTATCATACACTTGGGCCAAAATATATAAGGTCGGTGGTCTTAATTACCGGCTTAGTTGTTATAACAAGAACATAAACACACACCACGAAACACACATCAATGCTAATACGTAAAATACGAGCTAAGTAAGTCCGGAGACTTACCTCGTCCCAATGCTAAATCACAAAACGCTCTCGCTTCCCTTGGGAAGAAGCACACAACCTGCTCACAACAAGATAACCATCAAAACCCGCTCAACTCAAGAAGTCTAGGACTTCCACACAAATGATCTACGCAAGATCATTTGACTCTCATTCTAGGACCGCATCCTAGAATCTCTCACACTCACATCTCACTCAACGCATGAGGAGATCTCTCATTCTAGGACCACATCCTAGAAGCTCTCATATTCCCATCTCACTCAACGCATGAGGAGATATCTCAACAGCCTACTAACTCTCATATGATCATACTCAAAACCCAAGAACGAGTAAAAGCCTACTAGGTCTATCATGCTCATCACACTCGTGACCATCAACTACATCGAGCCTTAAGGGATCCTAGGTTCACAACCACTAAGTGGCATTCTCAAGCTACTCTAGGCCATCCTAAGCATGCTACTAACATGATACAACTACAAAGCTAAGGAAGGAACGAAGAGGAAGGGAGAGGAGGAACCTATTGTCGAAGAATCGAAGCCGCGGAGTCAAGCTGGCGCCCCGACGGAGCAGATGCCGCCCCTGTGGAAGGCTGGCGCCGCCCCTGCGGCCTTCTGGCGGAGCAGACACCGCCCCTACGGTGGCAGGAGCCGCACCTGCGGCGGTCTGGGCCGCCTCCGCGGCTGTGGTCAGCCGCACCTGCGGCGGTCCGGCGTCCTGGAGCCCGGAGCCGCCCCTGCGGCCGTGTTGGCCGCCCCTGCGGCCGTGCTGGGCCGCCCCTGCAGCTGTGCTGAGCCGCCCCCGCGGTTTCGGTGCAAAACGTAGTCTTCTTCGTTTTCGATCGTGGATCCTTGGCTCCAAAGTCCTCCTTTTCTTTCTGGATCTTCTCCAAACACCCACCACTGGTCTTAGGCTCATCTCCACGACCTAACGAGCTAAGAACCTATGCATGCAAAGAGTTGAGCAAAAACTCCTCAAGATCTTCATTCATGGCCATGGATGAAGAAGAATGGGGGAAAACAGCAAAGAAGAGAGGGGAGGGAGAGGAAGGAGCTTACCACAACAGATCTGGAACCTCTCCAGCTGTCCACAGTCCAAGAGTTGCAAGAGATTCAATCACAATGGAGAAAGAGCAAAGAGAGCCAAGAGAGGAAGAGGGAGATGGGAAAAGAACGTGAAAGAGAAGAGAGGAGAGAGAGAGAGGGGACAAGGGCTGCAATGTGGGGAGGGGAGTTGAGCTCTTGCACATCACCACGGAACGAGGGGTCGGAAATGACCCCTTGTCACTTCGACTCGGAACGAAGGGTCGAAAAGCGAAAAAAAAGGAAAAACGACGAGTCGGCTCGGAATTTTAGGAATAAATTCCGGCACTCGGCACCTCGTGCCTGCGGGAATATCTATAAAACGCTCTAAGTCGGGAATAAAATTTCCGGACGTTACACTTCCTCACACGTCCAACAAAGCTCTAAGGCTTCTTTTGTAATACGATCCTTTTTCGTAGTTTCATTCTTAATAATTTCTTCATATTTTAATAATAATTTTCTTCGTACTAAACACGTACTCAACTAATAAATTTTATTTCATATCATTTATATTTATTCTCATTTTTCATCGATCTTCTACTTCTTTTAAGATAATTCTTACTCCACTAAACAAAGATGATGTACGACTAAAATCCCACGAAAATCGAATTACCCAGTTTGTTTGTATAATTCGGTTGACAACCAAACAACAAAATATATAGATTTGTGTAGAAAATCTTAATTATTTTGTACATGCATTTCTTAAGTGCAATCCATGCAATTTGATTGACATTCATAATATGATGTATATTACAAAGAAAGTGCATATGTAGAAGAAATTGATCGTAAAAGGAAACAATTTAAGAATGTTTACGGAATGAGACATTGATGATGAGACGCATTGCTGCATTAACAGCAATGAATGTAACCAAACACATAATGCATCAAATATGTGGAGACATCTCAACTGCTAACTCACATTATTTCTTATTCCATAAAAAGGACACTTCATTATTTCTTCCTCTTTCCACTTATTTAACATGGACCCTTTTCAAAGAAATAATTGTTAGGGTAAGTCATAAAATTCAAAAATACTAACTTTTTTTTAAAAAAAAATTGACTTTTAAATTAAAAAAATCCAATTTCTTAAATAAAAAGATAAGAAAAGAAGAAGAATGGTTATCATAAAATTTAAGTTTAAATGAGACCAAGAAGTATATGGTCAACAAGAAATGAACTGTATTGTCATTTTTGCATATAATTTTTTTTCTACTTACGATTTATAAATCGTAATCCTACATTTATAATTATGAAATCAGTTTAAACAACATATTACACTAACGGAATTACCTGAGTTTTATTGCAAATTACGAGATTCTTTTTTCTCTACCTTAATTTCAACAAGGAAACTTAATTCGAACAAGAGGGGGAAAAAATCCCTCTAACCTTGGGTTTGCAAGTTCCTCCAAGGTATTGAAGAAAGAAAAAAATTTGAGAAATATGTTTCAGAAATAAATGTTTTCAAAATTTCAAAAATCGCCTAATATGTTCTTGTACAGATTGTTTAAAAAAGTAATTTTGGGTTCTTTTTGTAATTTTATCCGTATCAAAATTAAATGTTTTTCTCATTTAATTATTGGTTTTTTTTTTAGAAGATTAACGATTTATAGGTGATCAAAATGTTAAAACTATAAATGATAGTGGTGTTTGATCCAATCTTGGTGAGTCAAGACCCCAAATTTGAACTAGAAATGATCTACAACAGGTGGATTTGTCTAGATGGAACTTGCCGGGATGAAACCTATATAGATGTAATCAAACCTCACTGATTATACGACTCGCAAGGGTCAATGTTGATACTCCTCAAAATATTTTCCAAATAGAATATACTTATGTTATACATGCAAGATTAATCCCAAAAAAAGTTTAATTGAGCTGGTTTAAAGTCTTGACAACATAATATATATTTTTTAACCACATTGAATCTGAGGAAATATCTTTTTTTTTTGGTGAGAAAATATCTAAAAGAAGATAAGCTTGTATTATCACCTGATAACACAAATGTATACCTCCTACCTAACGTTGACGCTTAGATACATGGAGTTTTTATGTGTGTAAATGTCATATTCAAAACTGAACGATCCCCTATACAAGATATACAACAAGTTTAATACTTCCAAGGAATTACGGCTTGTCTTTGGGAAGAAATACAAGTTTGAAGATGCATGTTGATATGGGGTTAGCCGTCAGTTGGCCCGATCTTTCAACACCAAGACTCGAAATAAAGAAAATGAATAAAAAGATGAAAACGTGAAATAAAAATGGAGGAATGATCCAATGATTGTGAAGGATCGATAGATGAATAGATCTGGTCGAACCCTTAAGGCAACCAAGAGCACGATAGGGAAACAAAGACCCTAACACACAACTTGGATTGACTTGAAGAAGCCCTTCCGCTATAATCTCACACAGATTTGAAAGCGAATGTCCCCAAAGCACAAGAAGTCACCCGGAGATGATTGAGAGCACCAACTTGCCAATCCAAGTGACACAACTCAAAACAGCGCCAAAGTTGTTGGGCAAACGGATTCCGCTCACACAGTAAGGTGTCTCGATTCCACGAGAAGAATATGGGATAGAAGAGAAAAATACTCGAAAGTACTTGTGTTTAATTTCAATCAAAGTTGAGGAGGTTGGACGTCTACCCTAAGCCTTATATAGGCATGCTGGACGTCCTCCCTAGGGTTTCTACGGGCTACGGGCTTGATCCAAGATCGAGTCCAATCTATCTAAAGAGATAAGATCAAATCTCCAAGAGATAACATCAAACTAAAAGGAATTAAATAAAAATAAAATAAACTAATTAAAAGTAAGCCCATCTTTTATTTAAAAGATGTCCAAGAATGGGCTTTAAAATAATAGATCTAATTAAGGCCTTATTTAATAATAAAATAAACCCAATTAGCTCTAAATAAAACGTCCAACTCCTTAGACATGCAATTCCATGCTTCTTGACATCGAATCCTCCTCTTTGCCCATGCATACGTGATCATGCATGTCATCTCCTGTCTCCAATCAAAGATCTTCAATGTATCTCCGAAAATGGTCTTCTCATCACTTTCATGAATAATCTCCTTAACATGTTGAGGAATGTCCTTAATTCTTCCTCTCCTTCTCCTTAGAGTGATCAACACTTCGTGCTTCCTAGCTTCCATGCTCATGATCTCCATTCGGGCTAGGTTCTGAGATGCTCCTGCATCACATGCACAAATAAATTTGTTGCGACAGGTTTCTAGACTTTAAAATGGTGGATTCTAGGCCCATCATAGAGCAAGCCGAAGAATTACACCTCTTGATGCACAAGCTAGATCATCGTTGAGAAAATGGCTATATGTAAAGCAATTTCAATTGGTTTCGTTTATTGAGAACTCCCTCCAGCTTGAAAGGATTTCTACGTTTCTATAGCTACCTAAAGCACAAACAAAAGGTGATGACCGTCAAAGATTTGATGAACATATTGCGAATAAATTCAACCAACTGCAAATTAGATGGGTTCATGTTAATGAGTAGAAGGCTAACTTGGTTGAACAAAGGGGGGAAAAGAAATGAAATGAAAGCTCCAACCTCAAAGCTCTAACAACTTCAAGAAGCAGAAAGATGAGCATCTATTTATGGGGAACTCATCAACTTTCAAGGTAAAAAATTATGGTAATGTGGTGTTGAGGATAACATCCGAGAAGGAGTTAACTCTCACTAATGTCTTACATTATAGGAGGTTATGAGAACTCATCGACTTTTAAAGAGTAGTAAATGTACTAAGTCATTACACAAGTAATTCAGAACACAAATACTAGAAGAGAATAACTAGAGTATTGGACTACGTGCGTTATACTCAAAGTTTTGGGCTAAAATATAGCAAATACCTAACAGTTTCGGACGGATATAATGATGTCAACGGGATATCAACTTCTAAAAACTCAAAATCCACTAGTTATGTATTCATAGTAGGTGATGCAATAATATCATGTAAATCCTCCAAACAAACACTTTTGGCTAGATCCCCTATGAAGTATGAGTTCATCGCTTAGACAAAGTAGTAGAGGAAGTTGAATTTCTTTTAAATTTATTTTGAAGATATTCCGATGTGGGTTAAAATAGTGGTGTACATTATGACAATCAAATGGCTATATATCATAAATAGATTTGTATGTGCAATAGTAAGTCCCGTCGCATAAGAAGGCAACATAAAACCAAATGTTGTAATACATTATGTCAAATTGGATGACAAACTAGCGGACATTTAGTAAAGGTTTGTCACGAGATCAAGTTGCTAAATCATCAAAAATGGATGGGCTTAAAGCCTATGAGCAAAGAGAATGTTCGATGAAAAACCTCACCTACGTGATTGGAGGTCCCAAGATGTATGTTCAAAGGGGGAAAAAACAATTCAAGTTGAACCAAGATACACATTGGAAGACTCAGTTTTGTTCCCAATTCCTAGTATTACGGCATTGATGCATGTATGAGTTTTAGGTTAAGCTAGACATTTAACGATTCCATAGATTTGAAATGAAAGTGGGGTTATGACATGATACTCTTTATGGTAAATCACCTTATGAGTGTAACAAGAGACCGTGTCTAAGAGAATAAATGAAGTCTAAATTTCTCTAAGTTCACTCATTCAGAACCAAGAATGTGCAAGGCCAAAATGAAGACATCAAGAGAACATAGTTATGTAAGAAGATAAAATTGTGTGGTAGTTTTTTTTTATCTTGATTTACATCAAACACTAGGTGGTTTAGGACATATGTTCATTACATGGGGTTATGACATGATACTCTTTATGGTAAATCACCTTATGAGTGTAACAAGAGACCGTGTCTAAGAGAATAAATGAAGTCTAAATTTCTCTAAGTTCACTCATTCAGAACCAAGAATGTGCAAGGCCAAAATGAAGACATCAAGAGAACATAGTTATGTAAGAAGATAAAATTGTGTGGTAGTTTTTTTTATCTTGATTTACATCAAACACTAGGTGGTTTAGGACATATGTTCATTACGTGGGGTTATGACATGATACTCTTTATGGTAAATCACCTTATGAGTGTAACAAGAGACCGTGTCTAAGAGAATAAATGAAGTCTAAATTTCTCTAAGTTCACTCATTCAGAACCAAGAATGTGCAAGGCCAAAATGAAGACATCAAGAGAACATAGTTATGTAAGAAGATAAAATTGTGTGGTAGTTTTTTTTATCTTGATTTACATCAAACACTAGGTGGTTTAGGACATATGTTCATTACATGGTCGAGTAAACCCAATAACTACTCACTATGGGTAGTTCAAAGCTAAAACGCTACTAGCCCAAATGTAGTTATTCTTTAACTATACTCTCTTATTTTTTGTTTCAAAATTATATATTTAGATACCCTTCTATAATTGTGAGGATTGTTGGAACTCATTTTATAAGGGTGACGCCGGTGACGACTTTCCGGTCACAATTCCGATGGGCTCCGACCATCATCAACATCAAATAATAGAAGTGTTGGCTTCATCTACACAAGCACATTCCCGCAATGTACTCACACATATATATTGAATTTCTAGTTAAATGAGAAATATGGAGGTCCAAAAAGGTTGCATGAAATGCACACATTTGGACTAAAATGGAGAAATTGTCGCACATCGATAGTTTTGGGGGAAATAAGTAAAGTTTATATACTAGGCATTTCTATAAGGGCTCCCAATGTCAATGTAGAGAGAATTTAGCTCCGTTGGACCACACCCGTGTGCCGAGTCGCATTAATGTCGGGCAAAGATTATGGGCTCTTAGACCCATATATATATTATTTTGTTTGGGTCAACAAACTCCATAACGTGTTAACTGATTCTTCTGTCATCCGTGTTTCTCTCCTCTCAATATATTTGGGTGAGTTGTTTAAGTAGGCCTTTTTTTGTCTAATGTGGCGTTAAGTAGACTCATTTGTTTATTATGTGACAAACTAGACCACTCTTGTTTATTTATAAAGATTAATTGAAATGGTTAATTCGTAATTTTAATTTACGCAAGTCAGGCCCAATCGATACAATAAAGCTCATGCTCAATCATGCCCACTCGATTTACACAAGCCTAGACGGCTAGACCCACTCAATTTACACAAGTCTAGGTCCACTCGATTTACACAAGCCTCGGCCCAGTTGTGTTATACAAGCCTAGGCCCGGTCGAGTTACACAAACTTAGGCCCAGTCCAAAATACAAATCTTGTAGTAAGTGGGCTTCGAACTCTGGATGACATGTCCTCACTCTCACCCTTATACTAGTTGGACTAATTGAAATTGTGTATTTTATTTTTGTTTTTTGATAAGTTATACTTAAAACCGAATATTAATACACAATATTATTACACAATTTCAAATAAACAATGTCAACACACACTTTCGTTGTTTACACAATGTCGAGTTACTCAAGCCCAATCGAGTTACAGAAGCCAAAAGGTTCATCATTTACACAAGGTCGGGTTACACAAGTCTAAGCCTAATCGAGTTACACAAGTCCAATCCCAATCGAATTACACAAGTCCAAGCCTAATTGAGTTACACAAGCCCAAGGTCCATCGAGTTAACAAGTTTGGGTCATTTTCTGTAATTATAAACTTAGGAAATAGCAATATTGTGTAATCACTCAATTCAAGACACTTTGTAATCTTTCAAAATTTTCGAGTCATTTATGTAAAAATAAGTTTGGGTCATTTTCTGCAATTATCGCATTAAAGGAAAAAATATTAAAATTCAGAAATTTGGGATATGCTTTCAATTATAAAGTTTGGGCCTTTTTTTAATTTATTCAAAGTCAGTCAACATCCCCTTTGACCCGATCTAGGATTTCGTCTCACCTGAGGAGGCCGGCGCGCAGCTTCTCCATCTTGTGTTTTCGGACGACGAAGACTCTGGTACTACAGAAAAGGGATTTCCAAAAACTAGCGCCGGGTATGCTTGAGGACGACGGAGGTGACTCCAAAAGAGAATTAAGCTCGAGAGCGGAGGCTAGACGGCTTCGAGTTTGGCGGATGAGAAGCCTGAGGGCTCCATTACTGGTGGCGGATATGGTTCCGAGCAGCCTTCCGAACAGTCTTGCAGGCGGTTGCACCCTCCGGGTTTCGTTCCAAGTCGTCTTCTTTGATGGTTGCAGCCTTGCAGGTGGTTCCGAGTAGCCTTGTAGGCGGTTGCATCCTTGCGGATCTGGTTGCAGCCTTGTAGGCGGTTCCGAGTAGCTTTGCAGATCTAGTTCCGAGCGGTTCAGAGTAGTTGCAGGCAGTTTTGGAGAAGATCGAGAAGGTTAAAACCATCGATATGGGCGACTAGGGTTGCAAGTTGATTTTGTAACACCCCAAATCCGCAGGACTCGGAGTGCTACTGGGCTAGGATCTCACAATGGATCCTGACCCTAGCCTGACAACAATTTCACTGATCTTACAACAAGGCACCGATAGATTTAAACAAAACATGAAACTGATATATATATATATATATATATATATATATATATATATATAGATCAAAAGGTAATACAATGTACCGTTGAGTACAAACAAACCAAACTGTACACCAAAATAACCCAAATCTCCGATACCGCCCCAGTGTACGGAGCCCTCAGCGGATCACCCACTCTGGATCACTCTGCAACTCTCCTATCTTGCAAAGTGTATACAACACGGTATAAAACCGTTAGCTAACCATACACAAATATAGGAAGATGCTAGAGCACAAACACACATCAGAAATCTTAACATATACTCATGCTTTCATACATTTACCCGGTTCATTATCTTTATAAGTCCAGCAATCAACTCATATATAAATATCCATATAAACATAAGTGACACAAGGAATATAAACCTCGCATCTGGGTCCAATAACCAGCTGGAATGGTGCCTGGAACACTACCCCGTGTACCCTAAGGGAATGGGAAGTGCCCGAACCGTTTACCAGGTCTGGCCTGCTTACAGAGAACCTCCCAGACTCCCAGCGGGATGAAAGGGCAAGTTATCATGGCCCTACAATGGCCAAGCAATATACCATAGGTCGGTGACCATCATAACACATGCTATAAACATATAACACACACACCCTTCATGCACAACATCCTATAAAGGAATGGCAACTAAGTAAGTCCCACGGACTTACCTCAACCTCGTAGTCGTCTCACTGGATCAACCTCAACTCAGTCCACTCCAAACTGGAGGATAACACGGCCTATACAAGGCATACACAGATATCAAACTCCTGTCATACAAAGGGTCACACCTAGACCCAAGGGATCCATAAGGGATCATATCCAACTCGTAAACCTCAAAGCCCTAACCGGCAATTCAATATCATACTCATCAACATCCGAATCCTAGCATGGTACTAAGTTCCTCATACTAGAAAGGAAAGGATCTACCTAGCTTTAGGTAGACCCGGGACAAAGTGCACCTGCGTAACAAAGGGGCGCGGGTGCGGCAGAACGTAGCCGCGGGGCGGTAACAAGGGACGCTGGCAAACGCAGGCACGCCGCTGGCACGACGCGGGCGCTGTGACATGGTAACCGCGGGGGCGGTGACTTCTGGCCGCGGGGGCGGCGACAGTGCAGAATGAAACCTCGCGGCTTCTCTTTAATTCTTCACTTGATCAATCACGTCTACTCTCTTCCAGATCATACATAGGTCACAACATACACATACATACATCAGTCCTACATTCAATCATCTAATCCTAAGCTAAGGAAGAAGAAGAACAAGAAAGGAAGAAGAAAGAATGAAGAAGCAAGGAGGAAGATGCTCACCACGGTTGTGGTTAGCTCAGGTACTGATCACCAACAACTTACTGGCTTCCAAGCACAACAGTACTCACCATCATCAACCACAAAAGCCACAACACATTCAAACTCAATCCAAACTCTTCCAAACCAAAACAAGATCAAGAGGGAACAAGGGAGAAGCAAGAAGGACGTGAACTGGATTGGGAAGTATGAGGAAACCCTTGCTAGCAAGGTGAAACGAAGAAGGTAAGGAAGGGTAAAGCGTAGGTCAAAGAGTCAACAAAACCGGCTGCAGCCGCCGTAACCCGTAGGGGCGGATCACAGGGCCGTAGGGGCGGGAACCCGCAGGGGCGGCATACGTGCCCGCGGGTGCGGCTAGGTTGATCTCGTCCAAAGGAAAACTCGGCTAAGGACGGAACTCGGTCCGAAAGAAAAGGCTCTCATAGATTCCAATAGCGGCCTAACAATTCAAAGAAGCTATCCGGTTTGGCATATATGGGTGGCTAGGCGGATTCGACTAGGGTTTCGTGTAATTAGATCTAAATCGTAATTGAGAATTTATAGAGTTTTTATTTTAACTTTTGCATCAAATTCCGTTTTTACCCCTTTCATTAATTATTTTAGAATTAAAAACTTCTCAGATAATTAGAGGGGCCTAGTATGTATCAGTGATACAGAACAGACACTAGTACCCTATTCTTTTCTATATTTTGCATGAATATCGTTGGATTTCTTGGCGAAATATTTTAGATTATTGTTGATGGATCGCGAGATCGAGCATTTAAACCTAACTATCAGGCCTTAAATGTGCTTCCGGTCTAAATGCTTCTACGAGAATTAGGGGATCATGTCTCCACATTTACTCCATGCATGATCTTGAGCCTCTGTATAAAGAGCTTTAACTGATAGATTTATGGTGGAGAAGCACACATAATGTATTGATATTACTATCACCCTATTTTAAGGTTACAAGAGAATATTAAAAGCATAATAAATATTGTAAAAGGTAAGATCAAATATATATTATCCTAAAACAATGAGATAATATAGTTATTCATTTAATAACAATATTTTAGAATATTCTCTTATGTATGTTCCAATATGCCCCCATAGTCAAAGCGTGGATAGGTAAACTACGTTGAAAATTGGAACATTTTATGGACAACGAGTAAGAAAACATCTCGATCAACAACATGTACACCACTAGTGCGGTAACACCACATGTAGATCGACAAAATCACAAGTAGATCAGTGACAACACTAGATTGATAGGATTGCCAATAAATCGGTGGCAACGAGAGGTTTAGACTTAGATAGGTTGACAACATGCTTAAAGGTCAACTAGCCCAATCAGACGGAGTATTATTGTCCTTGCCCGTAATTAGTGTCTTAAGGTTGACAAACCCAATAAACTAGGATCCAACTTCGAATTGCTCTAATACCATCAAAGATTCATGGTGGAGAAGACCACACAATGTGTTGATATTATCATTGCCCTATTCATAGGGTTACAAGAAAATAATCATGGAGTAATAAATATTATAAAATATAAGATCAAATATAAACTATCCTAAAATAACGAGATAATATTGTAATCTACTATATAATATTAAAACAGAAATAGCTTAAGCCATTTGTCGCTACCACATTAAGCCACCTCGGATTTTTTCACTTGTCATTCTCACGTTAAGCAACGTCAGATTTTATCACGTGTCATCTCCATATTGTTCCACCTCATTTTACATATTTCTTTTCGACGTAGTTGACTTTAATATGTTGTTTTAATACCAAAATAATGTGATTTATCAAAATTACTTTTTTATAGCGTTGTGTTATTATTTTTTGTATGAACCCTCTATTTTAGATACATTTTCTTACATTATGATTAATATTTAAGAAGTCATGTGATATCAATTAAATTTTATCGTAATGAGTTTTTCGAATTCAAATGTTTTACAAATCTCGTGCAAGGCATGGGTGATAAGCTAGTTCATTTAATTACAATACATAAGAATATTCTTTTATATATCTTCAAATACTTACCTCTCATTATAAATACACATTTAGGATACTTCTCCTCTTTGCTTTCTACACTTTCTCCCATTGAGTTTAAGAGTGCTACCCAAACCAAGTTCAGAACTACTTAGTTTTGGTTACGCGAACCAAATAGTTGCAGTTGTATTTTAGAATTCGGATCACCAAAAGACAATAGTAATACAATAAGATTACAATTAAGAAAAGAACATATCGTCTCTACACACATTTAAGTTCATAATTTCATATATTGAAAAGGCATGTGTGATTCATGCCTAGAATTTTAACTCTGCTTGTGAGTAAAATAGTATACCATTTCACCTTGAGGATGCGTTAGGTGACGAGGTAATTTGAGAATTATTTCAATAAAAATTAAATTAAGAAATTAATTGGCCTCTTTTTATATTTCATTCAACCACCTTGCTTGTGAGTAAAATAATCAACCAATCATTGATCATAATATAACGAAAATATTTTTTTTAACCACGGTGGGTAAAATTTAATAACAAAACACTTTACCCAATTTATTCAATTTTCATGTTGTGGGACATGTAAATGAAATTAATTCGTGTGAACGGCGATTTTAAAAGGTACGACAATGAAATTAACAAATGCACGGCGAATTCGGGAACCGTGACAGTTACGGTTACGAATTCCGAAACCGTGATAAGATCAAAGTATTTTTTATTTTATTTTTCCGATACAGTCACAAGATCTGTGATCGCCAGACATTCCCCTCATATATTGGTAAAAATTACAATGAAAAATTGTCACGGTTTCGAGAACCGTGACGAACACGGTTCCCGGATTCATTGTACATTTGTTAATTTTATCACTACTTATACATTCCGATTATGAAATACCAAAATCTTAATGATCCACAATATGACTTAGAACTCTTGAGTTCAAGAATATGATAAATACGTATAAACTAAATGATAACATACACTTGCTAGTTAAAATATATTTAAAACTTAATTTTGAAGTTGTGTACTCCTAACTACCATGCTTAAATAAAAATAAAAATATGTCATTTTCAATATCTTTAATATATTATTGGTAGATGATATACATGAGATGTTTACCATAAACATTCCAATCAATCAGAAATGTTTAGTTCATAATTCACTAAAGCTGTAAAGCATAAGCGTCACAGTCACCTTGAATCAATGTATGGTGCTCATACACTTCAAACTTCAAACGCTTCTTCATTGGGACCCAATCTTACATTCCTATCTATCACTTCTTTCACGGCTAAATTTGATACCCAAATTGTTCAAAACACAGACAACAAACGTAGTATGTCGATTGTATAAGTATTCCAATGGAAAAAAAAACAAAACAAAGCAAGTTCAACGCAATTGCCGTGGCTCGTACGATTACATTCAACTTCTCATTGATTTTCTTTGTTTACTCCGTCTAATTTTGATATAAGCTTTAAAGCAAGTTTTGACAAAGTCGTAACGTGTTTCACTGTTTAAGTGGTAAAAAGTTGTATCGCTCTTATATGTATAATGTGTATCTCTATCATGTAATTGGTAAAATTAATATTATTTATTATTTTTTCGTAAAACACTAACCTTTAATTTTTATTTATTTAGTGTTAACCAATATAAGTTAGGAATATCAAGATTAGGTTGCATGGACCTTTTAGTTAGTGATGTGATGATAAGTCAAAAACTTTTAAATTATAATATTTTATAACTTTTAATGAAATAAAGATATGTTAAGATCAATTTACAGTTTGAAACTTTGAATACTACTAGGTACTTATTATATATTTTTTTAAAAGAAAAATCAACCATTATTATATGCTTCACTAAATTTAACTGGGGTTGTAAACGGTTCATGAGTCATGGTTTTTGGGATCCGGAAATCAAATTATTTTAGGAATGCGGTTTGATTCTTTTTTTTTTTTCTCAGGAGTGAAATCGTTTGGAATCGAACCGCAAATAAAATTTTCGAAATCGAAACCGTTTAAACTAAAATGAACCATTTGGACCATGATTAGTATGGAAGTGAATAGGAACCGAAGTTATTTAAATTAAATAATGACGGCTTCACAATTTTTATTTGCATCCGGATTGTATTAGTTAAGTCCAGATGCTTTAATTTTAACATCAACTTTGAATTTCTCTCTATAACCCTAAAGTTACACTAATCCAACAGACATTAGTTAAGTATGTAGATACTTCAATTTTACATGGTTTGTCGTAAGCCTCTCTAATTTTCTATCTTCCAGAAATATCATGGAATAAGTAACTAAGTATTGGTACTATTGAAGATAGAAGTTAAAACCTCAAGTCTATGAAATTAACAAGAATAGAGTTGTAGAAGAATAACTAATTGTGAGACCGAAGACAAACCCGTCGGATGAATAAGTCGAAGAACCGAAGAAACTGATAAAAAGAAACCAATGAAGGATAGAGAGGGAGATGGGACAAACCGCAATCAACCGGTTTGTTTCAACCGTTATGTTATAAACTGAAATTGATTAACAATCCTAAATTTAAGCATAAGTAACTACTTTAGGGACAATTTTATATTAGGCGACTAGAATGTCATTTTTTAATCGGAATCACGACGGTGGATTTCACAACTGCACGATGATTTCGGTAACCAAGGCCGTTACGGTTGCAAAAACCGTGACCTTGGATGTTCTACCATTGCGACCCCGGTTACCGAAATCGTCATTTAGTTGTGAAATCCACTGCCGTGCCTTTATAATCATCCTATACACCAAAAGGCTACAGTAGTCCATTCTTCTCTAACAAGTACCCTAAATATTGGACTACTAATGTCGTGTATAACTCAGCCTAAATCATCGATCTGAATCATACATAAAAAGTGAGAGTTTGGTTTGACAAATGTTGTCCATAACAAATAGTAAGGTTTGGCGTTTAGTATCAATGAGAAAGCAGCAGCCCAATCACACATGATGATATTTCACTTACTTGGATTTTGCAACCTTTGTATAATTACGTAGGCCCTCAAATCTTCTGCCTAGATTTCCTGTCTTCTCTCTCTTTCAAACATGTTTTATGTTTTCAAAAATTCTTCTACCATGGTTCATACTTAGCCCTTTCCAACACAAGATTACTTAAACCTACTGCTTCAAATGTCATCATCAACGTCATAGATATCAGCTTCATCTTCAAGCCAAACTAAGTCATAGCCTCATTGATTCCTCCATGAGTTGTACTTATACATAGCCTTTTGCAACACGAGATTTATCGAGTAAGTACCAAAGATGTTTAATGTTCATCTGGGTTTGAGAGGCATAGCGATCATGTTCGTATTGTCTTATTTGAGACTTAAATTTATCCTACATTGAATGTTAAGCATTCAATGGCCCTTCTTACGACCATTAATTAAATTATTTATGGTTGTTTTAGATAATAAGTTTAATATTTAGATGCTAAGTTTAGTATTATATTTATATATATATATTAAAGACTTGGAATTTGGGGTGTTGATCGGATTAATTAACCGGTTTTTCAGTTGACCAATTTTTTTTCTACCATTCGATTGTAAGTTTGATTATATCCTTAACAGTAATTTTGTTTGAAACCTAACAACAATTGAAATGGGTGCAAATCACTTAAAAAGTAGACCTGTTCATATCCGAGCTTGGACCGAACTCGGGCCGGACGGGCTGCCCGGATATGATCAGGTCTACTTAAAAGATAGTGGTTCACGTCAAGAAAAGTTGAAGTAAAGCACAAAATACCCTAACAGATCCGGTTGCTTGTCTCTCGTTCAGAAGTAGTTTTTTTTCATGCAATGTCATGGAATCTCGGGTTGAGAGGCATAGAGATCATCCGGATTTTAATGTATTTGCATAAACTGCTCTAAGATAAAGAACTCACAAGTCATAACTGTTATAATGTCCACATAACCAATTTATGACATCAACACTGTATTTATAAATATCTAGTCAAAATGCATACAAATATGTTAATAAATTTAGTACAACTACTTCTTCAAGCAAACCAATTTACTGTAATCAGATCTCTACCCTCTGAATCAGTGTTTCACTTCTGAATATAACAATACAGAATCAAATACTTGAACCAAGCAAAAATCACGCCCTTCTTCTTTAGCAGATTCTGATTGCCTTTCTAATACTGTACATCTTCATACTATGGTTCTTCATTAGTTATTTCAGCAAGCTACTCGAACTGATAGAACAATCATGTTCAAAGAAAGCTAAGAAAAGGTTAAAGAAGGATTTACTCGCCGTCCCAGTCTAACTGGCGTGCACGTAGCTCCCATAAGATGGTTGCCTTCTTCTCCCTTATCAAACACGCTTCTGCTCTCTCCCTGGCTCCCTCTCATGTTTCTGTGGCAATGTTGCACTTCTCGGCCTCTCTTCGATAATGGGAAGCAACCCTTCTTGCTTCTCGGTGGGCGACACTCATGTGATCTAAGTGCTCTTCAGAGACTATCTCTTGCAATTTCAGTTCTTCAGTTAGGAGATTGATACGAATCCTCCTAAGCTGTACATTACATATGAGAGGAAGAGGAAAGCTCAAGTCACTTAGTAGACAATTAAGTTAGTATTTTTCTGATTTCTAGTATTTTGCTGAATTCTGTTTTTATGGTCAGTTATTGAGTCAGTAATCAGTTTCAGTTCCTTGTTTCTAGCTTAGTGATAGGCAGCACTAAGGCAGTTACAATGTTAGTGGGTTAGTGCTTAGTATGCTAAGGTCTGCCTATTTATATCTTTTCCAAATGCTTTTGTAGGATATCTGATTATTATCAATCATAAAAGAGTCTGCAAGAGAGTTTCTTGCTCAATTTCCTCTTTGCTAGATACTGGCATAGAGTGGTCTTTACCAATTTGGTATCAGAGTCGTTCGTTCCGAATGGCTAAAACACGCAATACTGCTTCCGATCCTTCCAACCAAACACCGCTGTCACCCAAGCCCCCAAATCTCAACACAACAAACCCAACTTCATCACTCCAGGATCATGATTTGGCCCGACAACTATCACTCATAGCTTCCCGTTTGGAAGTTCTAGATGAACTAACTGTCAAAGTCGCTTCATTGGAAGCGCAATCCCGCCTTAACCCTCAGAATACAGCCAGTGATGGGGCTCCAGAAGGGTCGCATAGGGGCGAGAATAGAGGACGCCGTTGGGGCCTCCCACATTGGTGGGATGATCCAGAAGGAGATGACGACAACCGTCGTAATTTCCAGCAACAGCGGACACGATTTCCCTAATTTGAAGGGGGCGATCCACGTGGGTGGGTTCTCAAAGCAGAGAAGTATTTTCGGTACTACGACGTCCCCGATGATATGAAGGTGGAGGTTGCAGCAATGCAATTAGAGGGAGATGCGCTCGATCTTTATGCGTGGGTAAATGTAGAGGGTGAAATTCTGATCTGGGAGGACCTAGTTCGGGTATTCCAAGAGAGCTATGGACCACCGGAGTTCCAAAATCCTGATGAGTTCTTGTGCTCCATCAAACAAACCGGCACCGTGGTTGAGTTTAGATTGGAATTCGCGAGGCGAGCAGCAAGGGTGACTGACTGGTCAAAGAATGCACTCCTCGGCGCATTTATTGCAGGTCTAAAAGAAGAACTGAAAACTGAAGTCAGAATTCATAAGCCTAGATCCGTTTTCAAGGCTGCCTCATTAGCCCTTTAATTTGAGTCTAAGTTGGGCTTCCCATGAGGCCCAAAACCCAGCATACCAATTCGACCTAATACGATCCCAAACACAAACCACCGCCCAAATCAATATCAGAATTTACGCTCTCAAAATTCCAGCACAATCACTTCCAGCGAACATCAAATCCGCCGTGAGAAAGGGTTGTGTTTCCGGTGTGGGGAGAAATTTATACCTGGCCATCAATGTCGCCCCTCATTCACTCAATTGGAATTCACAGAAGGCGAAGAAGACTACATCGATGAGGACGACAATGGGAATAACGACATGGAAGAGAGTAAGGTGGAAATCTCTTTTCACCAGATCTCGGGGCACATCACAAATACAACTATGAGGCTACGAGGTACTATCTCAGGACGATCAGTCCTTATCTTGGTGGATAGTGGGTCCACTCATAATTTTATCTCCGACAAGCTCGTCGCTGAACTAAAGCTTCCAACTCATGTGGTTCCTTCTTTTGACGTTACGATTGGCAACGGGGATGTTATCCCTTGTAACCAGATATGCCCTGAGGTCGGCATCCACATGACAGGCCTCATTATCAAACAAGATCCCCCGCGCTGAATTGAACCTCGCGACGATGAGAGTCAGCTGTTTGTTTCATCTGATTTTGAGCCTTCACCAGATTTTGCTTGAGAGTACAAATCATTTCATCGCGAGCTAACAACTGCTCTTCCAAGTCAGGTAAACGCGTCTCACCGCGAACAAAAGGAATAAGAGGAGGAGGGTCTCTGCCATAAACAATTTTGAATGGAGTCATACCCGCTGAAGAGTGAAAACCTGTGTTGAAAGGATATTCAGCTCAAGGCATAAACTGGCTCCATCCTTTTGGCTTCTCCATTGCAAAACAGCGAAGGTACGATTCTAAGCATCTGTTAACCACTTCAGTTTGGCCATCCGATTGCGGGTGATAAGACGAACTCATTCGTAGTTTTGTCTTACTGAGTTTAAATATTTCTGACCAAAAAGCACTCACAAACACTGGATCTCGATCAGATACAATTGAACGGGGCATTCCATGGAGGCTTACAATGTCTCTATAAAACAACTGAGAAACTGATTTAGCAGAATAGGGATGTGCCATACCAATAAAGTGAACATACTTGCTCAGACGATCCACCACAACCAATATGACATCGAAACCGCCGGACTTGGGCAACCCTGAAACAAAGTCGAGCGAGATGTCCTCCCATACCTGATCAGGAATTGGTAAAGGTTGTAGGAGCCCCCCTGGTGCCACTGTTTGATACTTTGCACGTTGACAGATCTCACAATCTTGCACATGTCTGCGCACCTCTGTCTTTAACCGAGGCCAATAGAACTCAGACGAAACCCGCTTCAAGGTTTTGAGAAACCCACCATGCCCTGCTGCAGGAGTGTTATGGGCTTCATACAGAATTTTCTGCCTGAAATTCTTAGCTGCAGGGACTACTAGTCGACCTTTGTAGAGCAGTTTGTTTCCTGACAAGACAAAATCTAGATAAGCATTAGGGTCCCTTTGTTTAGACTACAACATTTGATAGGTGAAAGGGTCTTCATGCAGCGCCTCTGTCCAATTATTAAAATCGTTGAAGGATGGAAGAGCTAAGGCCAATAAATCAGCCTGTTGTAGTCGTCTAGAGAGGGCGTCAGCCCCTGAATTTTCCCGCCCTGGCTTATACTCGATTACAAAATCGAAGGGCAACAGCTTCAACAAGAGCCTTTATTGCGTGCTGGTAGAAATACGTTGTTGCAGAAGATGTAGGAGACTCTTATGATCAGTCCGAACTGTGAACTTCGAACCCATTAGATAGTGACACCATTTCTGTAAAGCAAGTACCAACGCAAGCAATTCTCGATCATAAGTAGACTTAAATCGATTAGACAATGAGAATCCCTTACTGAAGTATGCCACTGGATGACCGGACTGCATGAGCATTGCGCCAATCCCATCCGTGGAAGCATCGCATTCTACAAGGAATGGCTCAGAAAAGTTTGGCAGACGGAGGACTGGAACGGTGGTCAGGGCTGTTTTGAGACGGGTGAAGGCCTGCTCAGCTTCAATGGACCACGTAATTCTTTCACAGCTTCAACAAGACCTTTGTAGACCTCGGTTTCTAGTGTTGGGTGTTCGTCTTCTCTATCCTCAAAATTCAATTCCCTTCTGATGTACCTCCTCGGCTGCATGACTCCAGGATTAGCCCGAAACAGGGGTTGTCTAGGTGGCGGAGGGTTGTTTGGGCGTTCGTTATCCCGTGTCTCCAAAGCGTCCAACCTTTCCATGATCCTTGTCAGAATAGTCTCGGTATCCATAGCTCTAGGTGCTTCGCCTATTTGTTCGTTCTTTCTCCCTGAGTTAGACATATCAAATAATCTATACTCGCCTGCAATTTTCTCAACTAAAGTCAATTAATCTGGAGAAAGAAAAATGAAAGTAGCCCGAAAAATTTAAAAGGCAAGGAAAAGGCTCCAATGGAACAAAAAGGTTGGAAATAATAGGTTTTGAGTGGTGTCTGCAGGAAACCCAAAATGGAACAAAGGATATTCACAGGGATATAACAATATGAACAATATAAACAAAGAAGCTCCATTTCTTGAAAAACGAAATGAATATTTTTCAAGAAAGCCAAAGATGATCACAATCCCGTTCCCATTTCTTCTTCTTTTTTTTTATGCTTGCCGAAACCCTAGGGTTGGCAAGGCTGGCGCCGGCTGGGCACTGCAGTGGCGTAGGAGCGGCGGTTGATGGTGTTGCAGCGGCGGACGGCGTCAGGCGGCTGACGGTTGCGGTGGATGGTGGCGGAAGTGCTGGCGGCAGGAAACCGGGGTATAGCAGCTGCAGGGGTGGCTGGTGATGAGAACCGGCTCAGGGGAGGCGGCGGGTGGTGTGTTTGGTGGCGGAGGGTGACTGGCGGCGGCGGGCGGCGGAACTAGGTTTCCGGCGCCGCAAAGCTTCAAAAAAACATTTTTCCTTTTGTAAGGCCGTAACCCTAGAGGGCCGGCTGGGGTGTAGGTGGCGGTTTGGTGGCGGAAAAGAGCGGTAGGCGGCGGTAGTGGTGTCCGGCGGCGGAAACCGGCGGGGAGAGGCCGAAAGCTGAAAGCTTTCCGGCTGAGTGAGGCGGCAGGGGGTGGCGGAGGGCTTGCTGAGGCCGGACCTGGTGTGGGGGTTGCGGTGGTGGTGCTGGGCGGTAGATAGGGTGGCGCTGGCGTGAGGCCGGCGGCGCAGGGGTTGATCTCGGTCAAAATTGGCCAAGATCGGCCGGATTTTTTTTTTTAAATGCAGCGACTGCTGCGGTAGATGGCGGAGGAACAACAAGGGTGGCCCGTGGCTAAGGAGCGCGTTCTAGGTTTCCCCTACTAATTAGCCCTGATAGGTTTGCACCGGTTAATCCGTTACAGTTTACAAGAAAAGAGAGTAATTGGATCTCAGGCGGAAATTTCTTTTGTGAGAAAAAAAAAATTCCGGCCACAATTCAATCTTTTTCAAGTAATTGACAATTAGATTGTGAAAAGCAGTTGTTAACGAGAATAGAAGACTAACCGTTACTCCTTCTGCCCCAATCGTTTTTTTGTTGAAACCTTCTTGACGAATCTTGAAAGCTTCGATTTTTGTTTTTGACGAGGGCTGGTGTTGATTAACCTTTGCTCTGATGCCAATTTGATACGGGGATAAGCCGTAGGGGTTCCCGATCTTTCAACACCAAGGACTTAGGCTATCTAGAAGGTGAAATAGGTGTGAGGATGGAGATGATAGACGTGTGGATTGATGGATGAAGGATCCGATGGTTGGGATTGGATCGTTCTAGATAGTGAAAGAGACTTCCCTTCGCAGTAGTGACTCTTTCTTTAATCTCGGTGGCCGGTAGAACGAGGTCCGGAACACAAAGAAGTTATCTAGAGTTCGAATAGCGCTCAACTTAAGCTTCGCACCGCGGCTGAAACGTTTCTCCTAGCTACCAGAATAGACTGGACGTGTTTCTCACCCGTCCAGGGTTTTGAAGAGGTTTCGCACCTAATCAAGACTCGAATCCCTCAAGAAGGAAATACTGAAAAGTATCAATCTGTATATTAATCTGAATTGTGAAAAATGACGTCCAGCTTGGCCTTATATAGGCAAGGTGGGACGTCCCAAATGTGCTTACATGAGCTGCGCTGGCTTGATCCAAGATCGAGCCCGAAATGAATAAAGAAATGAAATAAAATGCAAAGCGATAAGATCAAATCTTTACGAGATAAGATCTTCTAACAAGAGGATAAGGTCAAATCTTTAAGAGATTTTGACCTTCTAGAAGAAAGATAATTGTCCAAAAAATAATTGCAAAAACCCAATATAAAATGTCTCAAAAAAGGGCTGAAATTAAATGGTATGTTGGGCTTAATTCAACCACTCGATTCAGTCTGGATTCTCTTCTTTCTACGTCTGGATTGTGTTCTTCCTCTTCTGAGCTGCGTGCTTCTTCCACTTCATATTTCTGCGTTTCTTCTCTTGTACATCTCTTCCTGGATGGTCACGTCACTTTTTGTGTTGAGACTCGGTTACTAGATGCTCCCGCATCATGATCCGTCCACACTAGTCCCCAGTCCAACACACAAGCTTGTAGCATATCCTCTAGTGTCTGAATGGTCCTCTCTGACTGACCATCTGTCTGAGGATGGAACGCAGTAGTGAAGTGCAATCTCGTCCCCAGGGCAGTCTGAATCTGCTGCCAAAACCTCGAGGTAAATCGCCCATCTTTGTCTGAGATGATCGTCCTCGGTACACCATGGAGTCTCACTATCTGTCTAGTGTACTCCTCAGCTAATCTGCTCACTGGCCACGTTTCCGGAATAGGGATAAAACGTGTCGTCTTCGTCAGTCTGTCCACTATAACCCAGATGACATCAAAGCTCCTGCTCGGTCTCAACCCAGTCACAAAATCCATGGTGACGTCCTCCCACTTCCTCTGTGGTATAGGCAGTGGATAGAGCTCACCTCCAGATCTACAATGCTCGATCTTGACATGTTGACAGGTCGCACACTGTGCTACAAATCTGGCTACGTCGGCCTTCAGCCCTCCCCACCAATATGAACGTCTCAAATCCTAGTACATCTTACTCGTACCGGGGTGCACTGAATAAGGCGTACAGTGAGCCTCATGTAATATCCTCTGTCTCAACTCCACATCAGCTGGTACACAGACGCGACTGCGGCGTCTCATCACTCCACCTGCTCTAATAAGGAACTGTGGTTCCTCACCACGGGACATCCTCTCTCGAATCCTCATCAAGGTCGGACAGGTCCCCTACTTCTGTTGGATCTCACTCAATAGATCAAGGATAACCTCTAAAGTACTCAACTGGGCGTCCTTATCAGGAAACTAGAGGTCCAACTCTAGCCAAACAAGGTCTCTCTATAACTGAGGTTGTATTGTCAGTCTCGCAATCGCCTTCTCTCGAGGTGTCTTCCTGCTCAGGGCGTCGGCAACAACGTTCGCCTTCCCTAGATGATACAGAATCTCCAGATCAAAGTCCTTGACCAGCTCAAGCCACCTACGCTTGCGGTTATTCAATTCCCGTTGCGTGAAAATATACTTCAGACTCTTATGGTCTGTGAAGATCTGACATGTAGCACCATACAGGTAATCTCTCCAGATCTTCAGTGCATGAACTACTGTTGCCAACTCCAGATCATGAGTCGGGTAGTTCTCCTCATACGTCTTCAGCTGTCTAGACGCATATGCAATCACTCTGCCTCGCTGCATCAATACACATCCCAAGCCTAGCTTAGATGCATCACTGTAAACCACAAAATCAGTTGTGCCCTCTGGTTGTGCTAAGATAGGAGCGGAAGTCAGACGTCTCTTCAGCTCCTCAAAACTCTGCATACACTACTCAGACCATACAAATCTAGTAGTCTTCCTCAGCAGACTCGTCAGTGGACGGGCAATCACAGAAAATCCCTCCACAAAGCGTCGGTAATAACCGGCTAGGCCAAGAAAGCTACGTACTTCCTTGACGTTCGTCGGTGTCGTCCATGCTGCTACTGACTCGATCTTCGCCGGATCAACCTTGATCCCCTCGGCGGAAACAACATGACCTAGGAATTCTCCCTCTGGCATCCAGAACTCGCACTTAGAGAACTTAGCATAAAGTTCTTTATCTCGTAAAACCTGTAACACGGTCCTCAACTGCCCTGCATGCTCCTCTGTGCTGCGAGAGTACACCAAAATATAATCTATGAAGACTACCACAAGCTGATCCAGGAAGTTAATGAATATGTTGTTCATCAACTCCATGAAGACTGATGGGGAATTTGTAAGCCCAAATGGCATCACTACAAACTCGTAGTGTCCATATCTGGTCCGAAAGGTTGTCTTGTGCACATCCTGCTCTCTCACGCTCAGCTGGTGATACCCGAATGCAGGTCAATCCTGGAGAATACAGTCGCTCCCTGAAGCTGATCTAACAAGTCATCAATACGAGGCAATGGATACTTGTTCTTGATGGTCACCTTGTTCAACTCCTTGTAATCAATGCACAGTCTCAACGATACGTCCTTCTTCCGCACGAAGAGGACAGGTGCTCCCCACGGGGATACGCTAGGGCGGATGAATCCCTTCTCAGCCAGCTCCTCGAGTTGCTTCTTCAGCTCCAACATCTCGACAGGCGTCATACGATATGGGGCCTTCGAGATCGGTCTCGTACCAGGCTCTAGCTTAATGCCAAAGTCCACACTCCTCTGAGGCAGCAAACTGGACAGCTCAGCAAACACATCTGTAAACTCACAGACCATTGGGATATCCTCTAATGTTGGACTCTCCCCCTCCTTCATGGCATAACACCAGAAGGCCTCACAACCTTGTGCAATCAATATCGCTGCCCGTATCGCACTAATAACCATGCCTGACTTTCCAAGGTCCCAACCTCGGAAAACTTCTATCTGACCTAACTCGGTAGAGAGGGTCACAGTCCTCCTACCTACATCTAATACCGCCCGATGTCTATCCATCCAATCCATACCTAAAATGACTTCTTCATGCTCTAATGGCATGACAAAGAAGTCAACAAGTAGCACACGAGTCCCTACAGAAATGGGACAATCACGGATCTCACGGGTACCTCTGACCCTACTACCATCGGGTAACCCTATACTAAAGGGTATCACCTCAGTCGTATCTAGACTCAAACGCTCAACACATGCATAGATATAAGAGAATGTGTAGCTCCAGCATCAAAGAAAACTCTAACATGTAAACCATGAATTAGAATGGTACCTGTAGCAGTCGGTGCAGCTGGCTCCTCTGTACTCCTCAACTCAAACACTCTACCTTCTACTCCTCTGGTGTCAGTGGTACTCCCACCACGACCTCTACCTCTACTCGGCCCAGGAGCAGATCCCTGAGTGGTAGGACAATATGGGGCTCTCTGTTGTCCCTGTGTTTGCTGCTGCTGAGGTGGCCTCGGCCCACCCCCTGCTACACTGGAAGGAGGAAGAACCCTGCTGAGATGATCCTCATGAATCTCCTCCGCTGCACGTGGATCAACAGCGGGAATCTGACCCCGTCCTCTAGCTACTGGAGGAAGGGGGGGTCTACCCCTACCTCGTCCAACTACAGATAAGGCTCTTGTCCGAATCATCTGCAGGGTATATAAACCTATCTTAGAAGGCTATATATATGCCATATGTATAGATATATAAGTCCATCACAACATCACATAAGGTAATATCTATATATATCTATATTGTCGAGGTCTTCAGAGGGGTGATGGATTCTCGTACACGCTATCCCAAAACATTTGTACTCATTTCAAAACCAAAACCTTTTGAAAAGTCAGACCCCTATCGGGTTCTGTTTATTTATCTATTCGACCTTTATCGCATATTGCAAGTGTCATTGTTGTCAACCTAAGGCTCTGATATCAACTTTGTAACACACCAAATCCGTAGGACTCGGGGCGCTACTAGGCTAGGATCTCACAATGGATCATGACCCTAGCTTGACAACAAGTTCACTAGATCTTACAACAAGGCACAGATAGATTAAAATCAATCATCAAACTGTAATATATACATATCAAAAGGTATACAAAGTACCGTTGAGTACAACCAAAACATGTATCTGTACATACAAAATATCCCATAACCCTCGCATAATCCTAGTGTACGGAGCCCTCAGCGGATCACCCCATCTGAATCACTATGCAACTCTCCTAACCTGCAAAGTATCTACAACACGGTATAAAACCGTTAGCTAACCATTCATATATAAGATAATGCATAAGCACAAACACACTTAAGGAAATCATAAACATATAATCATGCTGTCACACATTTACCCGGTTAATTATCTTTATAACGTCCAACACTCAAATCGTATAAATATATGTATATGAACATATGTGACACGAGGTATATATATATATATATAATCCTCGCCTCTGAGTGCTATAGCCAGCTGGAGTGGATCCGGAACACCCTCATGTATACCATAAAGGAGTGGGGAGTGGCCATCCCGTATACCAGATCTGGCCTGACTACAGAGAACCTCCCAGACTCCTCAGCGGGATGAAAGGGAAGGTTGTCACATCCACTACAATGGGCGGTCACTAAATCATAGGTCGGTAATAAACAACATCTCATGCTATCAAAAATATAACACACACCACTCATGCATACATCCAATATAAGGATGGTAGCTAAGTAAGTCCTATGGAGTTACCTCAACCTCGAAATACTCTCAACACGATCAACTCCAATCTGGAGGACAACACTGCCTAATAACAAGGCATAAAGAGATATTACATCTCCTATCAAACAAAGGGGTCACACCTAGACCCAAGGGATCCATAAGGATCATATCCAACTTATAAACCTCAATAATCTACTAAACCTCAAAGCCATAACCGGCACATATCAATAACATACTCATCATCATTCTATCCTCATACATATACCTAGCATGCTACTAACCCGCTCATACTAGGAAAGGAAAGGATCTACACTACTCTAGGTAGATCTTGTACAAGACGCACCTGCGTGACAAGAGGGACGCAGGGGCAAAGCAAAGGCAACCGCAGGCGCGGAGACACTCTGGCGCAGGCGCGGTGACCGTGGCCGCAAGAGCGGCGGCTCTCTGGCGCGGGTGCGGTGACACAGTCAGCGCAGGGGCGGCGGCTCACTGGCGCGGGGGCGGCGACAGTGTAGAACGTAATCCCCGACTTCTCTTCCACTCTTCACACGATGATTTTGACTTCATCGTCCAACAATCATCACATACATATATATACACACATGAACATCGATATATATGCCTAGAACATATAATCCTAAGCTAAGGGAAAGGGAAAAGGAAGAAGAAAGAAAGTAAGAAGAAGAGAAGAGTAAGCTCACCTACTGTTGTAGCCTAACCAGGCTGGAAAAGATCACAAAACACCACTCAACTGGCTCCCAAGCTCAGCAACAACACACAACATCAACATCATCAAAGCCACACCACAATTCACTTGCAAACTTAAGGAAAAACAAGAACAAGCTCAAAGGAGAAGAAAGAGAGGAAGGAGGAACGTAAGGATGGATGGAGAAGTGAAAAACCCTTGCTCCCTAAGCAAAGAAGAAGGTTAAAAGGAAGAAGAAAGAGTAAAGCACGTTCCAACGGTCAACAAAGCCGGTTGCAGCCGCAGGAAACCGCAGGGGCGGGCATCCTGAGCCGCAGGGGCGGAACACGAAGCAAGCTGCAGGGGTGGCCCTCTGGACCCGCAGGGGCGGCTACCCTGGCTCAGCTCCTAAAGATCAAGGCTCTTACAGTCATTTGGCTAACGAACTGGTCCGGAGGAACTACTTCGTTAGGATTGGGGAATTGTTGCGATTATTCTTGAATAACCTGGATTCTCTCGTCAAGAATCACTTTTATAGTATTAGAAAAACTCTTCTGACTGGATGATTTCTTTTGCACCAGATTCGGTGGAAGTAGGGATTGTTGCACAATTCTTGTGATTGCGCTTTTCCCCCATGATGTGATTTCTCTAGCTAGTGTTCTACACGGACAAGGAAATTTTTTAATACAAGAAAAAAATGCTTAAAAAATGAAAGGCATATTATTTTCTATTTCTATATGGATACTTTGTCTCTAGGGCTTTACAAAGTGTCATCACTCGCCGATATGTCATTGTTTGATTTTGGTTGGAAGATCTCGACGTTAATTGCGAATCCCTTCTTTGTTTAGCTTGCAATGTATCTTATAGGTGCAAAATGAATAGTAGCATTTGGGGATGCAAGAATTGCTTCAGCAAGATCTACTTCACTTTCAAAGGCGAAAGGACACGAGGAGATATCGTTTGTGATCCGTGGATCTCCGATCGCGAAACCGTACCAAGCTCCGTGGTGGGGAAGAAGCTGATCTACGACCACCCTTTCTTTGTTTTATACCTCTTCAAAAACGGTAGAAGGAAAATCATTGTTTTGGGTTGAGGACTCTAGGGGGCTCGGGCGGTTGGAATTGTTGAGGTTCCCAACTTTCCTTCGGGGCTGGGGCGGAGAAGAGGAAGACGGATGAGAAACATCACCCGCGGGATGATTGCTCACCTCGGACCCGATGAGTTTATTTTAATAAAAGAACTAGCTAGACAAAGAAGTGAAGGCTAAAAACCTCAGCGACAACTCCTTAATTCCATTCTTCTTTCAGACTCGTTGCTTCGTCATTGTCTGATTTTTCTCTAGTCCGGCTGAGCTGGGCACCGGGGCTTTTAACTAGGCTTTTTCTTGTCTTTGGTTATCATTTCTCCTTTTCTCTCTAAATAATACGGCTAGGAACGGGGCAACATGGGATTCTAATGTCAAACCTTTCTCAAAAAAGAAAGAACTCGGACGTTGCTAAAGTAAAAGAAAAGAAGATAGGGTCGTCTGATCAATCGGCTCGGACACTAGACCGCTTGTGCCCGCCCATTCTGTCTCGCCCTAAATGGAATGACTCTCTTACTTACGCTACGCTCTGACCCAAGTCCCCACGCCCGCTTTTCTCCACCCAAAACCCGAGAAGTTGGCAAAGCCAACACAACATTATGGCGCGTCGAAACTCACTTTCGAAAGTGAGTTTCGACGAGGTTGGGCTGCTTCTTGAAGAGGTTGGGCTGCTTCTTTTTCAGCGCCTGCCCAAATTTGAAATGATCGCACCGACGGACCATGAAAACGTTCTAAATCTACTCGAGTCTCTTCGCCTCAGTCGGCTAGAGAGCAGGGTTCTTCCGGGGAGGCCAAGTTGTCCCCTCTACTGACAGAACCCTCCGTTTGAAGGCTCAAAGATAAGATATTTGAGCTCTTTCTACGGCATACTTTTTTCCAGCTCGGCATGTACTCTATCGATAGTATTTTTTGTGCTTCACTTCACATTCGAAAACGAAAGTGAACACTTCTTGATCTACGACTACCCTTTAGATAACCAAAAGGTGTTTTCCCCTCTGAGGTGGAAAGATAAAGATCTCTTTTTATGACTTCCGTTTATCTTATCGATTCCGACCCGGACTCCTTTTAGGAGCATGGCTCATTCAGTCACTTCACTCACTAGGGAATTTTATTTTCTCACTCGCATTCTTGCTAGAACTAGTCGTAGGTGCTCGTTCTATTTTGATTTGAATGCCCGAGTCTCCCGAGGTACATATGGTCGGCCCTTTGGGTCTCTCGATGATACAAACAAAGGATTCATAGATTTTTTGTAGGTGCGTTGAGGGAAATCCACCAAAGTTAGGCAGATATATAGACTCATCTCCCGCTTGTATTAGATGTCGATGTATTTTCATAGATTTGTAAATTTCCGATAGATCCATGCATGCCTTCTTTTTCTTCTCCTCTTAGCCATACTTGTTTGTCGTGTTCCCGAGAGGAATTTGACATCTTCTTGGGGTACCGCCTCCTCATTGGATACGGAGAAAGAGATCAAATTGGGGATCAACGGAGAGGTGAGGTCCATTCAAGCTAGAATCACTTTTGACAATAAAGTCCGGAAGAGGACCGAGAAGAGAGAGTAAGAGCCATTAAAGGAAGAAATGCTTACGGGACAGAGAGGAGCAAGTTGTCCAATTGGTTGAAGCTCTGTCAAAGAAGCTCTTCTCGTCTTCTCTTCTAAAAGAAACTTATTTTTCCTAGGGCGATGTCATGACTCTCTTTTACTCCTTGAAGAAGAGCGAAGAGTTGGTCTTCCCTGGTCCTTTCGAACTAGTCTTTCTAAGTCCGTTGGGGCCTCAGGAAAGTATAGGTTGGCTCCCAGCTCCATCTTGGCCGGCATCCTGTTCTTGAGGGGGTGGAGTCTTATAGTAGTCCTGTTGCGGCCTCTGACCGTCGCTCTGCAGAATTATACATTTTCTCAACTGGTTGGGTAGCGTAGTAAGGGCGCAACTGTGGTAAAAGCCGATGGATTTGTAAGTTGCGCTATATTTAGTATTTGGTGCCTATTAGATACGACGGATATTTCAACACCGTGATATTTTTTAAGTACATCCTTTTTTTTTAATTAATATTATACCAAAAATAAAATATATGATTCTTGTATAGAAAAAATATATTTTAATTGAAAGATAGATAGGTCGTAAATACATTTGTTCTTCGTCAGTTCTTGTGTTCTCTCAATCTTTCTTGAAGCGAGCAAGAGAAACCCAACGATCGGTACCTATTCAACATCGAATTTGTAAAATCTCGAGTCTTCGATCTTCTGTTCTCCCAATCTCCCAATCTTCATTGTGTTGTTTAAGAAGTTCGAAACATCTCGACTCTTCGTTGTCGGTCACCCTCCCTCAGCTTCTTTTTGTACAACTTCATCTGGATTCGGTTAGTGTTTTTACCTATCATATTGAATTCGTAGTACCTTTTGAATTTATTTATCTTATATTGTGTAATTGGATTGTGTGATTGCAAATTTGATTTTTGTAATTATTTGGTTCAAATCTAGGGTTTCATACGGTGAAACTATTTGCTTGCTTTCCTGGTACTTCTTATCTTTAGTATATGCACGCATTTGCTTATAGATTACCAATATATGGATGAAGATCGGTCTAATTTATAGTTGCCCCGTAAAAGTTGCATAGTAGGTTGGAATTTGATTGTTGTCCAGTAGGTTGTGGTTTGATGGTACTGAATTTGTTTAAGTGCCACTTACATGGTACTAAATTAGTGGTTGAGATGCCAATATAAGGATGAAGATTACTTTAGATTAAAGTTGCGTCCCTTATAAGTTGTGCAGTAGGATGTAGTTTGATGGTTTCCCAAATTTGGTTTTAAGTAAATTTTGGTTATTGGAAGAAATGTAGAATTGTACACCATTATGTAGAGTATTGAGCCTGGACTGAAATATAAATTTTGATTGTGTCCATCTGTCTAACAAAAAACTGGAAACAAGAACGAATTCAAGTTTTTTAAGAAACCAGTGCCTCCACACTATGAACTTGCCACGGTTTATCAAAACAAAAACAAAAATCAAGCCGTGTCAGGTTTTGTATTGAAAAAGATGAATTGGAAAAGATGTAGAAGTCAACTTCTTAATCAGATCTAATCTACCAAGTTATCTTTTAAATACAATTGATTGTGTGATATTTCCTAGAAGCCTAGAAGAAGTGATTAAGGTCTTTGATGATGGTTATAGGTCACCATTATTGGTTGTTCTTTCCATTTTTCAACAATAGTTTTTCTGTTTGCTAAAATAAGGGAAATGTTAATAATAAATTCATAGAAGTGTGTTTTAGCCCATTATAATTAACATTTTTAATTACAAGATTAAGATAGGCTAGTGACCAATGATTCGGCAGTTGATATTCAAGCTTTTACACTGCCTCGGGCTAGACTGAAGAAATTAAAGCTCCTTTCCCTCAAACCCTGATCCCAAATCTCCCAGTAAAACACTAGTTACCAAATTCTTGACTTTGCATGGATTTTATGGAAATGGTGACCAAAGTGGTGTATATATACACTTGAGAATCCACTGTTGAAACTTATACAAAAAATGAAGAGAGAAAAAAATCTAAAAATTAGGAGTTTAAAAAAATGAAGAAAAAGTAAAGATAAGTTTAGGCAGGCAACCTGGTAAGCGGATTTAGGGCATATGCATCAACATTCCTTTTCATGCATTATATTCAATGAAAGTCAAGATTGTATATAATTTAATATTTTTGAAAAATGATCGATAAGACCGGAAACAATCTATGTAGTAAGAAGATGCTATCATGGCCCCAACAAACCAATGTGTTATTTACTAGTGTTTCCAAATAAATTCACATGTAATTTAACAATTGTATTTACTTACATTTTCACATAAAGTCCCTATTTTTATATACTTATTTAGTGTACACAATGGTAATTTAGTATACGATCCACTTCATTTTATCTTGTTAAGTGGTTGTCTACTTCATATCAAAGATGCAAATAATACTCACAAAAATGCTTTTCAACACAATATTTATTTACTTATTTAGTGTACAGTTGGCATTTTGGTATATTATCCACTGGTGGTCTACTTCATATTTTGATACAGAGAATACTCAAAGCAAAATGCTTTTCAACACACCATCGAGCCAAATTCTATATGCACTGAAGAGATGAGTTTGTGTTTGTGAACAATGGGGTTGAAGCAGTGGGTGTAGTTCAATCTCAAAATTATTATTTATACTCGATGGTAATTCCTAAGCACTCTATTTTCCTTTAATTTTTAATATTTGATCATTTTCATGTGTAAATGCTACATTTCTGCTAATCCTGAATTAGGATGTGAAGAGTTTGAGGTTTCTTAAGTGCCCAATGCAAGCTTAGCCCTTTTTACTCCAATTGTAAGCAACTTTTCCGAGCACCTTGTGTGATGTATGCTTATATTGATTTTTGACCATCACTTGTGCTCCGGGTGGGAGTATACTTGCCTTGCAATGACCATCACTTGTGCTCCAGGTGGGAATATACTTGCCTTGCAATGACCATCACTTGTTGTCTTCCAAGCACCAATGCAAGTTTATCCCTTGTCACTTGTTGTGCACTTGTGCTCTAGGTGATCCTTATATTGATGTATTCAAGTGGGACTGCTGGAAGACTTCAGGTTATATGACTAAACTTGGTGCTTTCCTCACTTCATCTTAACACTTGGCTCATATGCCTTTATATTTCTAAGATAGATAAGACAATAATGGATGAGTTGAAAGAGGTGAAGCAGGTGATGAACTCTACCTAACACTATTTGCCATCGATGCACTAACTAGTCAAGAAGCTACAAGTAGTGACTCCTTCAGTACTATCTCAGTTTAGGTCCTAAATCATTACATATATATAGCCTTACGAATAATATCGGAAAAGACTAGAAGTTGGATATTATTGTGATTTTGTATGTTTTTGTATCGGAAAAGACTAGAAGTGGGTGTAGTTCAATCTCAAAATTATGATTTTGTATGTTTTTCCTTTCTCAAATTTATTCAGTGGCAACAATATAATGTACTTATTTGATTAAATCTTAATATAGATCTTTACGCCACATCAGGCGGTTTCTTTATAATATATACACATCAGTATTTATTCATCCTCCTTTATTTATGTGGAAACTTGTGAATGTAGGCATGACTATCTTGTTTCATTCCTTAAGAAGGCTCATGTTTTGGTTTCATTTTTGAGATGTCCTGCTCAATTTCACGTTGGTATATATTAGGTCCTCTTTGACAAGCTAATGAGTTCTTCTAATGTTATAATGCTCAGGTGGTTGTATCTAGGATGGTCATTTATGAAGTTTTAAAGTCATGTTGTTTTGACAGTTCTATAAAATGTCATTATTTCTCTGATATTCTCTATATTAAATCAACATGCTGAACTTGTTTGCATATTTCAAGTTCAGATCCAGCAACCCTACAAACAGATCCTCCCCTCCCTCCACCGATTGATGAGAGAAAAATGTTGTTCAATGGTTTATTGACATCCAAAGGTACCATTCTTTGGTTTGTAATGCCAAGCTAATGAGTTCTTCCAATGTTAACTTTGTCATTTTACAATTGGTCGTCTTCTCTTTTTCAGTTAATTGGCTACTAGTGGGAGTTTCTAACATTGAAGCTACCTAGGATAATGATTGAAGACCGACTAGCTAGAGTTTTTATGTTGGATTTGTGCTTTTGGATTGCAAAGAACATACTCTTACTGTTTTTTTTGTTGATGAAGTAATAAAACTATTTATTGACATCATTATGTTTAGGAACATGACTTATATTTTTTGGATATGTTGTTGGAAACCCGTGTTAGTTAAAGTTAATCATAAGATTATTTTTTACTTTTTATTTGAGTAAAATGATTTGTGTTTCAAATATATCATCAAGTTATGTTTCATATAAAGGTGATATATATATATATATACATAAAATGAAAATGGTATCAAGAATATATCACGGACGTCGCTGGCATTATATCGCGGTTGTAAGTCCACGGCATATAGTGTCAACAATATCCGTGGTATATGAGCATTGTATATACCACGGATATATACACGTCCGTGGTATATACTTAGAAATATAGCGGATATTGAAAAGGGTAAATACCGCGGATATTGTATATCCGCGATATATAGTAGGGAAAATACCGCGGATGTGGATTTGGAACGCCCGCGGTATTTGCCTTGTAAGCAAATAAAGCGAACACGGATAGGGCGGATCTGGTCCGCGGTATATACCCTCAAATATCCGTTGTATTTGCCCTGTTTTGTAGTAGTGTATGGAAAAAAAACCCGAATATATTATGCCATCTCAGTCTTATCCAGTCGAATAAAGTCACTCTAATTTCTTCCCTAAAATCCTTTAAAAAACCGTCAAAATTGCCTCCACAACTAACATTTTCATACTTTGTCATTTTACACCCAAATTTAACAAAGCAAAATTTTCACCCTAACTTCATTTGCTTCTAACTTCTAAGCTAACCATCAGATTACAATGATTTTAACTCTACACCTAACTTGCATGTACTTTTGTATCATATAAAAATTAACCTATAAAGTTGAGATTAAAATAGTTGAACAAAGCCTCAAAAGTGGTTGCTAGAAGGTTCTTTAAATTTGGGTAGCACCAATCCTTAAGTCCGTCTGGTTGATTTGAACATAGAGCATTTTTTTAATTAAAAAATATGGAGGATGTTAATTTCAATGTTCTTGGTGGCGTTTCGATTGGTTTGTCTAAGAGGAGACGTAAATTTACGATCGACTACTAATAGCTCTGTTACGGGTCTAAATATGAGACTCCTGGTGACTCTGTTACATGTCCAAATCTGAGATGTGTATAGTTTTTCCCAAACTTCTGACATTCGATTTTCTTTATTAAAAAATGTTATATCGTCCTCAAAGGTAATTATTTCAGGGTCCCACAATAGAACTTCCGGGTCGTCGGATCTGCGAGGCGGTTGAACCCGGGCCAAAAGCTTCAATTCCACCGTCTCGCTCTCTGTAATGGAGGAAGCAGTTGCAGAAGTAGATCCATGGCTGGCTCCTGACAAGCTCCAACACTTCCTCTTCTGCTTCTCTCTCACCGTGATCTTCTCCATCCTCGCTACTCGAACCCGCTCCTCTTTCATCCGGAATCGGAGAATCATTGTCGGATCCCTTTTCTCTCTCTCCGCCGGTGCCGCCAAGGAGGTCGCTGATCATCTCGGCTTCTTCCATTCCGCTGGTGCCTCCGCCAAGGACGCTGTAGCTGACGCTGTCGGAGTTCTGGCAGCGTGTTTTGTCCTTTCCCTGTATAAATTGCACTCTCAATCGGCAAAATCTGACTTGACCGAGCCAGCTCGCGGAATTTCCCTCGTTTGATGTATTGGATTCGTGGAATTTAGTCTTCTATGGTCGGAATTGCGTATTGATAATCTTTAATCTGAAGTCGGTGATGACGGCTTGCTGAATTACTCTTTGCTTCTTCCATTCTGCTTGAACATCCGCCAAGGGCCTGTCATTTGATTGATAGGAGGTCTTCTACGGTCGAAATTGCGTGCTGATCCGTGATGAGACTCGCTGAATTACTCTAGGTTAGTATGGACAGATTTTTGTGTTTCTGTGCATACGATGCGCATGTCCATTATTGTCTATTAAGGACGACATGTTTTAAGTTCTTGTCATTATTTTGGCCCAAGAAATCAAAGGGATGCGTGTTGGGATAGCAAACTCTTATTAGGTCAAAAAGAATGATAATCAACTTCAACCATCTGAGCGTAATGGAGCTAGCACAAAAAATCCCATAGAAACACCATTTAAGACTTTTAGGTACTATGTATGACCATATAAATTTTTTTTTTGAGGAGATTGCAATCATCTATATTACAAGTCAATGCATTTAGCTATCACATTTATTGATTCCAGTAGTTGTATTTGATTATTCTCTTATGGTTCTAGATCAATTTAGTGCAGTTTAGTTTAGCCATGACGTTTTTCTTGTACTAGCATTTTTGTCCATGTTTTGCTGTTTGATTGAAGCGATTGTGCTTATTGTTTAGAAAATATGCACTGATGTCTTGTATATTTGTGGCTCCCTCATTTCTCACTGGTGCCATGTTTTGTTGTCTGATTTGAAATGACGTGTTTGTTTGAATATGAGTTTGGTATATACAGACCTGAATCTAACTTCTGCATTTTGCTCCTGGAAATTTCTTTTTGCATTAGTGATTCACCTTCCTGCAGTTTGTTTCCGCCTTCGACTCTATCTTTATGTGCATGTTGTTAAATAGTATAAAACTATGAATGAAAATATATGATTATGCTAAATGTACTGAACATGGTTGAGTCGGTGCATAGATAGATGTGACGGAAATGGTATATGGGAGTATGTGACAATAAGTATTTGTCTTCCTCTCATAGTGACTCCTTTATCCGGCCTATAGGAGAGTGGAAGAAATTGGAACTAGGGTTCGCCATGTGCTATGTTTTGAAATGCTTTTAGTCTCTGTGCTGCCTGAGGTTCATGCATAAGCATAAAGGCATGATTAAGATTGTGGGTACAATGATCCTGCAGAAATGCTTGATTTATTGAATGGCTCTGGAATGGGAGGGACTTTGGACCGTAATTTCCATGATCAGTAACTTACTTATTGATGCCATTGAAAAAGGATCATAGGCTGCAGTGTGGCGACAGTATCAGTGTTTCTTAATGTACATTTTTCGATAAAAGGTTAGATTCTTCTGTTCTCACCTATGATTGTCTTCATGCCTACTCACTACTTTTGCTAGCAGGGCTAGCTACTGTTTCTCAATTCTGTTTTTGTCTCTTAGTCTTTTCACTCGAATACTCAATAATGTTATTCGACAATAGTTAGTGCTCTAAAATACATGCCATTTTGCCAAACCCACCGTGTCATCATCACTATGATGAAAGCATTTATTTACTTGACAACCATTCATATTGCTGAGAAAGTGAAAATGGTTACCATCAATGATCTTGATATTCTTTTGCAAAAGAGATTGAGAGCTATAACTCATTGATACCCAATTACATTACCGACTTCTAGAAAGAAAGTCAACTATCACTTTTGAACACAGTAGATTCAATCATGGCCCATTTGATATAGGATGAACACAACATAGATGTGTCATTACCAGATCTTTGTAAGGCAGTACCTTGGTCTTTTGCAATTTGCAATTTGCAATTCACACATGTCCACACGGCACAAACTAACACATGCACACAGCACACTAGTTGAACTGCTCTTTATATGAATATATGGTTTTCTGGATATTTCACATTCTGAAGCTCGTAATTGCTGAAGGTTGCTTTAGATTGTTTTCTTCCTCATCTGGAAGCTTGACTGCGGAGTACACTCCGGCACCAGAAAGTGCACCTAGTATTGGAGCTGTTAGGTAGATCCATATGGCTTTGTAGTTTTGTGCAGCTACTGCAGGACCTAATGTTCTTACTGGGTTCATTGAAGCTCCGGTAGACGGTCTACAGTGCAAAGAAAAATTGAAATATTAGGAAATACCCCATACAAGTACCTTTATTGTTATATAAATTTAGAACATTGGATTATGTTGAGGTTGGATACATGTCATAAATGAGCAGTCAAATTCTATACATAAAAAAAGGAATTTTCTGGTGAACCAATTATTTTTCACCTGTAGGAAAAGTGGAAATTCTTTCTTGTATAAACATTGTATGTATCTGTAATTTATGTACTGAAAAGTTCTTCTAAACATTCTTGCATACACAACTATTTAGAAGTAATTGTCACTTGTCAGTGTTTTGGTCCACTGGTCCCCTTATAAATCATTCTTTGCTAAATTATTCTAAACTAAATCAAAGTTTATGCATGGCGTGCCAAATATGTACTTTTTAAGTTTTAACAAGTGAAGAAAATATAGGAAGAGGGGATGCTATATGTGCATACCCAGCTATGAGTACGTTGAGCATGACTGTAGCTCCAACCGCTATACCTGCCAGCTCTCCAACCTGCAGGACATCAATAACTCATAAGCATCTTTAAAAGAATAGGGGTTTTACACTAGAAATGTACATCCTATGGAACCAAATTCATAGTCGAAAGACACGTCAAAGATGTTTCTTTTCAACTTCTGTGGTCCTTAAAAAGTTTCAACCATTTTTGGGCCCATTTGGTTCCAGTAATGAATTTAGATAGTGGGATTGAGAAAGGTCTTTAATCTTTCTATGTGGATCTGAATTTGTTAGTGGTTAGCTGCATGTGAAATTTGGGAGAAAGTTAGAAAGTGGGAGCAGAAAAATTGCAAATAAACGATTCCTACTGGCAGTCTGTCACTGTTGTGGGCGAAGTAAAATAATATTACTAATTTATTTTCTAAAAAACAGTTAGAAAAGATTAGGCAAAAGAAAACTTACAGCTCTAGTGTCAGTGGCTACTGCAGTGACAACAAACATGAGGATGAAGGTGATGACGAACTCCAAAGCAAAAGCTTGGGCATAGTCATGTCCTGCTGGCACAGTTACTCCCCCTCCCATGATTGGGTGGAAGACACCCTTGAGTATAAAAGCTGCGCAAAAAGATGCCAGTATTTGTGCTCCTATATATGCGGGCACCTGCAAGAATAGAAAAGCTTTTTAATTCTTGAGATTACTGGTTGATCTGCTTGAAAGTTTCAACATAAGGCAGTGTTCATAAGAATGTGTTATGTTTGAAAAATTGCTCATTATTTGGCTTCAGCTTTTTGTTTGGTAAAAGATCTGAACTGTGTTGTCATAATTTACGTGTTCTTACATGAGCCCATGGGAAGTGTTTTAATGCTGCAAAGGCAATGGTGACAGCTGGATTCAGATGGGCACCAGAGATATGTCCAGTGGAGAGGATGACGATCATAACAGCAAGTCCTGTTGAGGCAGCACAGCCGATAAGAGTCTCGGATCCTTGTGTCTTTTGATTGACAATTGCTGTGGCTGTCCCAGCAAAGATCAGTATGAGAGTGCCTACGAACTCAGCTAGCACCTGGTTTGGCATCAACCCGTGAACAAAAATAAGCCGTGAGTAAATTTTGCAGCTTCTCATCTATCCTTCTACAAAGTCTGATCAATTATTTACATGTCTTATCATATGAAGGGTTTGTTAAACAAACCCGGACTCTTATTGGCCCTGTAATGCATAGTTAAAACCTTCAAGCTAAGACACAAAAGTTTAAAAAATGATTACTATGGTATAGGTGAGTACCTTCTTTGTAATGGGCACTGGAGGAGGTGGCATTATCATGGTGCACGAGACAGCAGGTAAGCCTCCTTCTTCAATGGACCTAGTTTCGACTTTAAAGCAGTTTCCAGTCCGACTAAGTAAAGACTTCTTAGGAGTTGTATTCCTGTCTCCTCTGAACCCCCCAAACAGCGGAGCCCCAGGCGTGCCTGGGGTAGCTGGTGTAGAAGGGGCCGAAACATGTTCCTCGCTATCCATTCTTCCCTCTTCCTCAGCCCGAAAAATACTCGGTACAATATTAAAACTCTTCTATCTCCTTGTTTATATTGTTTTGAACAATTAGACTTGTTTTGTATGTACTTATAGAGGACGTAGGTAGGTGGGTTGACTAGGGAGGAATCTTTAGACATGAAAAAAGCAGAGAAAGAAATTAGTGGATGGCATAGGAAGAAGGTAGAAATTGGAGTGGAAATGAAAGGTGGAAGTGGAGAGTGGGGACAAAGGGAGAACTTTGATCTTTCTCTAATTTGGGAGCTTCTTTGTAAAAGATGGTGTATAATCTTATTATTACATACATCACAGTCTTCTTCTCTTGTCATTCAATATTTTTTTTCTATGTGGCAATGTGCATTGATTGCATTCTAATCAATCATGGAGAAGACATTTAATATACAGTGTTGTGTACATCTTTTGATTTAAGGTGATAGTGTTATGCTTGTTTATGTGGCTGGAATTGGAGAGGAAAAGAGAAAATGGCTGGTGCATGATTGCCATATACTTTTTTGCATAGCTTGATTTTTTTTAGTAATAATCAGAGAGATTAGCACAAAAGACAGGTCCCTGAGAATCACCTGGTCTTATTTTTTAAAATTGAGTCATAATCTCAAAATATACCCTATTTTTTTAAGGTATTCAAATTAATGTATATTATTTTGAGAATCGTTAATATACAGTAGTTTAGACGTGTGAACAGTGTAGGGGTATATTTTGAAATTATGATTTAGTTTTAAAAGAACAAAGTGACTTTGGAAAATATACTTTCTTTTTTTTTTTTGTTTTAAAAATACATTCAAAAATCGGTGTCCTCCATCTGCCTCTGCAGCCTAGCTCTGGCTGCTGTTGACATGGACGCTGATAAGATCAACTCAAACGACAATTCTCCCTTATGGTTATCAGAGAATACCTGTAAGGGGCAATGGTCATTTGAGTTGTGATCTTATTAGCGTTCATGTCCACAACGGAGGCGACCTGTAAGGGCAATTGTCGTTCGAGCTGATATAGAATCCGACGAAGCTACATTGGCGAGGGACTGAGGGTGGACAGAGTCCAGGTAAGCTGGTAAGGTGCCTCATGAACCTCATCAACAAACGGAGAGGCTATGCTGATTATTAGTATGTTTTTCTGTTAATAGTCAAGTGATGTGCAACTTTGTTTTACTTTGTTAGAGATGGTTAACAGGAAAGAAACAAAACTTAGTGGAGGGTTTGAGAAGGAAGGGAAGTTTCATGCTTTAGTGCTTTGCTAGTGGAGAGATAACATTTTCATGTTACTTGTTCTTGCTAAAATTTGACCTCTTTTTGGCATTTAGAATAGGTTTCCAAAACCGTCTTTACAATCCTTTGCCTTTTGTTCATGGCCAAGGAGTTTAGAGCATGTTTGGTCATGTCAAGAAAATAGAAGATTTCAAAAAATGAATGAAAACAAATCTAGGGCACGTATCACCAGATTTTTCGTTAGCTTTTTTGCTTCTTAAGTAGTTTAAGTGTTTTTTTTTTTTTTTTTGCAATTATTTGATTGGTTTGCTGAAAGACTTTGTAAAATGTTAAAAATTTAATGAAGATTGAGAGGTTCGGTAGAAGAATCAAGAATATTCATATGGTTGATTTACCGAAGAAAATAAAAGCTCTCTATTCTCTAATAATCTTTTTAAAATTATTTTTACTAACTTATCAAAACCTCTTCAAAAATATGCTTTAAAATATCCCTAAAAATCTAATATTTCCAACAAACTACATGTCAAATATAATCAAGCTTTCTAAAATTATAAAACTTAACAATAATCTACACCGAACATGTCCCTAGTCAATAATATATATATAAAAACCTTTGTCCTAAATATTAATTTTATAGATGAACAATAACATATAGAAGTAGACTAGTTAGATTAGTTTCGTTCTTGGGCGGAGAAAAACATGATATCTAATTGTTTATGTTGGGTGGTTTGGTGGAAACTTTTGTAATATGGGTTTTGATCGAAAAGTTATTGAAGATCGAGGAATATGAGAATCATTAATCATCATAGACTAATGCACCTTGGGTTGTTGGTTGCAGAGGTCTCCAACTTAAGTAAAACATATGATTATTCGATTCCTTTTCCTTTAATTGCAATTATAAACAACTAATTTAACATTAAGCACTTAATTTCCCCTTTTCTATATATTTAAAAAAAGAAAATTCTACTCGACCAAAACAATGGGCCCTTCGTGACGAGGTATGTGTGGCAAAGCATGTATTTAATGGTGTAAAAGGAAGTTTAAAGCTTATAATCAATGACATCATTAGTGGCCGGTTCATGATTAGAGAATATCAAATCCTTTAGTGGCCAATTTAATACCATAATCTTTTGCAAAATGGTTTTTTATGCGACACAAGAAGACAATAAAATTGACCTCATGTTATAAATTATGTGTGGCAAATATAAATGCGTATGAATGTATGATTCTTTGGAGGTACCAATAGGAATTAGGAGTTGGGTTTTTGGAGTGTGAATAAATCTTTCATTACAAACCAAATAATAGCGTAAAGGTGAAGATATATTAGAACTTTACCTCAATGATGGATGTTTTCCAAATTGAAAACTAAACCTTTTGGTTTTTGGTGGTGCCAACGATGAGTAAGGATCCGTTTGAAAATCTCTAACTTATTGAAACCGAAGATTATTGTTGAAATGATTTTTTTTAAAGTTTGATAAGTGTTCGAAGAAATAATATTTATTATAACTTATATAAATATAAATTATAAAAAAAATACTTTTATTTAATGTAAAATATTTGTAGAATTATATATGTGATAAATCATTTATAAATTCAATAAACATTTTAAATTTAAAAAAAAAAGATATTCTATAAATTTAGGACATGTATACTTGAAGATTGACTTTTTTTTATATGGGTTTATAGGTTATTTTCGGATTTATCTTTGAACGAGTTTATATAAATAACCTTGATAAGGTGTTTAGTTGGGGTTTTTATTTTACTTGTCAAAGACACTTATACCCCTAAAAAATCAAAGAATAACGTTAAGTATTAGGGGATGAACATAGAATATCGAGATGAAAAGGCACAAGGGCAATATCGGGTATATTAAAAATAAACCCATACAAACCGGTGTAACCTTGGATTCATTAGCTTATTTTTGTGTGGGTCTCAAACAAACACTTTTTAGTTTTTTTTTTATAATGTTCTTAAACTTGATAATTTTTTATTTATATACTGAAATTTTTGGATGGTGCCTCTGGACTTTTGACTCTTTTGGATTATGTCCAAAAATTTTCTATTTTCTAGTTTTCGGAGGGTGTCCTTGAACTTTAGACATTTTATACACTTGTATTATTCATAAGTAAGATTTATTAACTTTTAAGAGAGAAAAAGATAATTTATTAATTCAAAAAATTATATATGTCTATAAAATGACGATTAACGATAACTAGTGAATAATAATTATATTTCTTTTACCCTAAAATGCTAACTTATGGATGGTAAAATAACATGTACTAACAAAATTATAAAGTTTAAAAGCACTGTTCAAAAAAAAAATATATTAGACATTATTCAAAAAAAAATCAAAAATATAAGAACACCATTATGAAATTCCATTATATAATTTACCTCAGGAACATAACAACTCTTTAAATCGGGATCATCAAAGAGCAGAAGTGTTCCTCTAGTCTAGAGATATAGGTATCTATACCAATTTGATAGTGTTTCTCTTAGGTAACTATACCAACAAGGCAACAAGAAAAAGAAACATGTAATTTAAGAATAATATGGTATGTTTCTTCAATGCATTTTCATCTCAATTTTTTTAGTTAGATTAAAAATCATATTGATAAAATCAATAGAAGACTTTGTACAAAGAAAATAAACCTAATAAACAAAATTTAAAATGAATTGAGAAATAAAATGCTTTTTTATTAAGGAAAAATGACCAAAAATAATACTAACTATGAGGTATGAACCAAAAATAATACAAACTTTAAAAATTACTATTTGGTATACAAACTATTTTACATTAAACCAGTTTTGATACGGGGTAAAGTTGTGTCCAAATTTTATTAAAAAAATCACCCATGCATTTTTAAATCACCCAAATAGACCCATATATTTTTTATTTTCTTTTAAAATCACCCATGTTATTTTTGTATACTTAATCAAATACATAATAAAGGTTATTCATCACTCTATTCTTAAATATTTAAGGTATTTTATTCATTAAAAAAATTACGAAGTTTTTAAAATAAAATTTTGATTAATAAACCCATGTTTGGTGTCATTATTATTTTATACTTTTATGGGTAGTTTGCGGTGAAAAATCCATGTTTGTGGGTAAATTTAATGAAAGAATATATCGCTTATTAAAACTTATGTGTAATTTGAAAATTTAAAACTAATAAACTTAACGTTAATTTGTGGAAAAGATCTTCATTTCATGTTTTAAATTTTAAAATATTAAAATCAATATTATTTCATACCAAAAGTTGTGGGAATGTCACCAAGTATGGGTCGTTTAACCAAAATTTTATTTTTACAATTTTAAAACTTCTCAATCATTGTTATAGTTATATTTTTAAATAAATGGCCTAAAATATTAAAGAATAAATTAATAACTAACCTTTATTACATAATTCGTTAGGTATACAAAAATAATATGTGTCGTTTTTGAAATAATAAAAAATATAGGGGTAATCTTGTGTGATTTTAAATAGTTATGGACGTTTTTTGTAATAAAATTGGCCATAATTTCACCCCGTATCAAAATTGGTTTAATGTAAAATAGTTTGTATATCAACTAGTAATTTTTAAAGTTTGTATTATTTTTGGTTGATGTCTTATAGTTGGTATTATTCTTCGTCATTTTTCCTTTTATTAAACTATTAATATTGATCAGATACAAATAATAAACTAATTTTAAGGCTGAAATTTTCAAGTTGGAAATTTAAAAAATTAATGGGTGAAATGGAAACTAGGCTCTTTTTGCAGTGATGAGCACTAAGAGGCTCCTTTTCATATCAATGGATAAATTATGCTTCATTTACTTATCTTTAAAGATTAAATGAAAGGGCAAATTAGGAATATGAAATTACTTAAGCCCAAACCCAATTTGTTTAATGAAAGCTCAAGCCCAATTGTTTTAATGAAGGCCCAAGTGTTTTAATAAAAGTTCAAGCCCAATTGGTTTAATAAAGGTTACGCCCAGTACATAAGCTTCGGACAGGGACCAGTACACAAGCTTCATACAGGGCCCAATACACAAGCTTCGGACAGGGCCCAATACACAAGCTTCGGACAGGGCCCAGTACACAAGCTTCGGACAGGGCCCAGTACACAAGCTTCGGACAGGGCCCAGTACACAAGCTTCGGACAAGGCCCAATATTAATATATTTTGTAGTTGGTGGGTTTCGAACTCTAGATGAGAGACCCACCCTTATACCAATTGGACTAGTTGAACTTGTGTATTCCATTATTGTTTTTTGTAATGTTATACTTTAAAACCGAAAGTTAATACACAATTTCAAATAGAAAACACTTCCGTCGTTTACACAAGTCTAAGCTTCAAATACACACTTCCTTATTTTACACAAGCCCGTGCCAGGGCCCAATACACAAGCAAGCGCTAGGATCCAGTTACACAAGCCCGCGCCAGGGCCCAATACAAGCCTAATAAATCTTATAGTTATTGGGTTTCAAACTCTAGATGAGATACCCTCCCACCCTTATACCAATACACAATGTCCATAAAAATACATACCTTGTAGGTTTTAGGTTTCGAACTCTGGATGAGTTGCCCTCCCTCCCGCCTTTATACCAGCTAGACTAATTGAACTTATTAATCTATTTTTATTTTTTTTAAAGTTATACTTAATGCCTACTTACACAAACATAATCCGATTTACAAAAATTTGTAATTACCCAAGCCTATCGATTTACACAAGCATATCGATTGTCATCGATTTACACAAACATATTGATTGCCGTCGATTTACACAAGCATATCAATTGCCATCGGTTTACACAATGTCATCGGCTTACACAAGGTCATCGAATTTTACAAGCACTGCTTTGTGTATTTGTTGTTTTATGTAATAACCGATATACTAATGCCGAGTTACACAAGGTCCGTCGAATCGAGTTACACAAGATCCGAGTTTCATAACAATAATACAAATCTTGTACACAAACCCTTATACAAATCATCCGACAAGGCTCGATTTACACAAGCCTATTGATATCAATTTACACAAGCCAAGCGACATCGATTTACACAAGCCTATCGATACCGATTTACACAAGCCCATCGATATCGATTTACACAAGCTTCGGATAGGTCCCAATACATAGGCTTCAGACAGGGCCCAATACACAAGCTTCGGACAGGTCCCAATACATAGGCTTCGGACAAGGCCCAATACACAAGCTTCGGACAGAGCCCAATACACAAGCTTCGGACATGTCCCAATACACAAGCTTCGGACAAGGTCCAATACACAAGCTTCAGACAGGGCCCAATACACAAGCATCGGACAACACCCAATACACAAGCATCGGACATGGCCTAATACACAAGCCTAGGACAGGGCCCAATGCACAAGCCTATGATAGGGCCCATTACACAAGCCTAGGACAGGGCCCATTACACAAGCCTAGGACAAAGCCTAATACACAAACCTACGCTCGGGTCCAATACACAAGCCTACGCTCGGGTCCAATACACAAGCCTACGCTCGGGTCCAATACACAAGCCTACGCTCGGGCCCAATACACAAGCCTACGCCCGGGCCCAATACACAAGCCTACGTCCGAGTCCAATACACAAGCCTACGCTCGGGCCCAATACACAGGCTTACACTAGGGCCCAATACACAAGCCTACGGTGGGGCCCAATACACAAGCCTACGCTCGGACCCAATACACAAGCCTACGCTCAGGCCCAATACAAAATATTAATAAATCTTATACACACTATTATTCAATGAAAAGCTTACATAAGGTGTATTTTTGTGTATTGGCAAGTAAAAAGGTACATCTATGCAAGATATTACACATGAATCGAAAGTCCATTGTTTACACACATGTCGAGTTACACAAGTCTAAGTCAATTCGAGTTACACAAGCCCAATCGAGTTACACAAGCCCAAGGTCCGTCGAGTTACACAAGTCCAAGGTCCGTTGAGTTACACAAGTCCAATTTGAGTTACACAAGTATGTCAATGTTCCTCCCAAGTGTCTGTTTGTACATAGATGGCACTATAAGGTCACTTATATGTAGTTGATATGTTAAGAACATGTTGATTAGTGGCCAAAATGCATATTTTTGGAATCCAATGATACTCATGACACTGATCAACCCCAATTAGCAACAGACTAGAAAATAACACAACCTTATTCCTCTTTTTGAGTAAAATCCTTTACTTTTGTATTTGTTGTAGTAGGAAGAAACAATTGTCTAAAATAGAACAAACTAATTGGATTATGGCACAAACACTATCAATCACAACACTTAATCCTCTTAAGTCTTCTAGGAACATCAATCAAATAAAAATAAGAGGATGATTTTTGACACGGTTCAGAAGAATACCTTTCACTCGAATTACATCAATCAAATTAAAAAATAACACAATTTGCACGGTTGTTTACCTACAACACCAATCACATTTGGGTACACCGGGCTATGTACACTACTTTACGAACACAATGTATCTAAACTCTGCTATTTTAGCAAGTTTTCGTTACACCTATAAGGGCAATGCCTTAGTATAAAATATCAATATGAAACTATCAGCAGCAACTGAAGTGTTGAGATTCGAGCTCATCTAAGCAGCGGATATAGTGGCAATTAACAACTCTATTGATCAAGTTGTCTGCTTCAGGGACTATAGCAGAAGTTGAGTTGTACCACAGATGGATCGTGTATGATTCATTTAGGATATTTTCCATCAAAGCGTCTTGGTGTGCTTTCTCCACATCACTTATTGGTGCTTTGAAGTACCTGCTTAAATGAAACAAATAAATACAGGGAAAAGGCATTGTTTTATGTTCTTATGACTTCACTCCTTAGAAAGATTTCATGGTTCAGAAGAAGAAATTGGCAACATGCGCCCTTTAGCTAACAGTTTAAAACATCTAAGAAGTAGAACCCGTTAAAGTGACTGCTAACCCTTTTCAAATGCTTTTTTCCTGAGTCATTTATGTAATATGAAAAGGATAGATGAAAATAATGCAGTATGGAGAGAAATATATGAAGATAATAGGAGAAGTAAATAAATATGTGGCTGCTAATCCTTATAAATGTTTTTCCTAAATCAGTTGTGTAATATGTCCCAATTATAGTTTAAGGCTCAAAAGCACATACACAAATAGTGCAATCAAGTAAATTAAATAGAAAGATCCAAAACATATGACTTCAGGGACAACCTGAGTTCTGAAAGAGTTTAAACTTGCAACAGGAATAAGTATATTTCTAACATATCACCTACTGTTTATATTAGAAGAGATTTTTTTTAATTGTTTTTATGTTAATACGTTTTGCATTGACAAAAAAGTGAACATGTTCTGCTATGAGATTACTCATTTCAATTTTGCAGACAACAGTTGCAGTTGGAGTAGAACTCGATAACAACATGCCTTACAATGAATATTATGGTCCTGCTATGAGCTTACTCATTTCAATTTTGGTTCATCTGATTCGTATTTTAAGCATCTAATTCGTATTTTAAGCATTTGATTATGCATCTTAGAATGCATTTTAGGGATTCAATTCACCAAAACGCCTCCACATTTAGGAATTCAATTGAATAGCCCTTCATGATTCAAAAGATTCAGAAGCTGCTGTAAATCATAATATAAAATCTAGTCATAAGTTGGAAAAAAAGAGAGAAGAAAATAGATCTGATAAAGACATCTCGAACGAAAAAAAAAAGAAGAGAGACGGAGAAGAGAGAATGGCTCACCGATCGGAAGAGGAGGAAGAAGAGGCCGGCGAGGAGGAGGTGACCACGAATAAAACCGATCGCAAATAATCCAGGACGAAGACAACGGTGGGATGAAGATGTCGGTGAATTGTAGGGTTTTTGATAACTGTTTTTTATGTTTTGATCTCGTACCCTTCAAGTAATGGATTTTAGATTTAAAAATTTATAATAAAAGTAGAGGGGCCTTTTTTATATAATAATACAATAAGTGTCTTACTAACTCATTCTTCTCAAAATTAATCCTAACTGTTCATCCTTTAGGATATCACTTTTCAAAATTTAAGATATTCTTAACATTCAATTTATATATTTTTTTATTTATATAATAATAGTAATTATCTCTCTGATCACAAATAAATAAATTTATAACAACTAATATAACTATTAATAAAAATATTAACAACGTAAATTATATAAATTTTTTCTTAATTTATCAAGACAATGAGTGAACATTTTGTTATAAAAATATTTAATAAAATATTTTTTAAAAACTATTCTCATAACTCATTAATTAATAATCTTACAAATATAAAATGACACTAAAACTTGATCGAAATTTGAACGCTAGACTAACATTTTTTCGATAAGAGGAAGTATAATTTTGAAGCCTAACCTAGTTGACGCACACTTAACTCATATAACTTACATCTATAAACATAATTTTTAAATGGTGTATGTTGATAGGCAATATTATTTTTAGGGTCAATTGGTAAATAGTCCATCATGTCAAAATTAAGGTGTGGATAATAAGTTAGTTTCTTCTAAAGGGAGATTATCATTCCACTAAATTAGTGGTGGGGACAATTACTAAAACTTAATTAGAGAGCTATCTCTTCTAATTTTTTCCATTTTTAGGGATTTATTTCTTCTGATTTTCTCTATTTTTGGACCGATCTGTCCTGAAACCAGTTTGTCAAATTTTTAAAGAGTCTAATTCTCAAAAATAAATATAAAGAACTTTGGCGGTTGATCCGGTCACGTCCACTAAAAAATTTCCGGTCCGGTCTGGACCGGATGAGCAGTCCTAGAGGAGGACAGATGTCACACATCAAGGCATCCTATACTACAGAGTACAGATATACTCATGACACATGTCATTAAAGCTTTGTTTGTTTTTTCATGAGAAAAAACCCTCAAAGTGTGGATTTTGGGTGAAATTTTGATAGCTGACCAAACGATGCCTTAGAATATCACGGCGACGGACAGGGAGAAAAAGGAGACCGCAATCCGGCGAGATGACGACGACGACGAATGGGGAGATGACGATTACGCGGACGTGAGATTCGACGAGTTCTCGCCTTGCCGGTTACAAACGTCAGCTGGTGAGAGAGCGAGGGAGAGACGATTACAGCTGCGTGTGGGTGAAATTGCGCTTAGGCGTTGATTGGAATTGTTTCCATATCCATTTTCAGGTTGGTTTGCTTCTACTTCAAACTGCTGCCTTGCCTCCAGATTAGTTACTCCTAATTCTTTCCTTTGACATTAATCAATAATCATAATTGAAGGTTATTTTAGAGTTTTTGGTCAATTTCAACGCCTCTTAAATGTCTAGGCATTGTTCCTAGCAATTTGATGGGATTGATAACTGTAAAATGGTTTAAATTAAGAAGGAGATGAATTCCTGGATGGAAAGAGGGAATCTACTTGGAGGATTGCAAACAAAGGTTCAAACATATTATGTCTTTAACCTGTATGATGAAATGCTTGAACCAGAAAGCTAGTTCATGAGATTAGAAAGGCCATAAGGATATTTTTCCATGCACATCAGCCAATTAGTAAATGTGGTATTCCTAGCTAATGCTAGCATTAGCCATACAACATAGCAGAAAGCTAGCTCGTGAGAATTGGAAAGGCCATAAGGATATTTCCCCATACACATCAGCCAATTAGTAAATGTGGTATTCCATACAACAATGCTGTACTTTCTATTCAGTTTTATTAAAATATTGTATCATTTCTTTGCGGAGTATGTTTATAACTATTAACACCTGCAGAGAGCAAGCAGTGCTTTCATGACTGCATCCCCTCGATGACATCTTCAATCTTGTTTGCCTGTCAAGTATACAAGAAACAATTATCCATGATGTGTAACGTGTGTTTCAGAAAACAATCTTCAGTCATATTACCTGGTGGTTTCTTTCACAGCACTACCTTCTCTTATAAAGGATCACACACTTTGTTGGTCAAGACTTCCAAGTAGGTAGATCTAAATAATAATATATTGATTTGCAATCATTTCCTTGTTTGAATTTCTTTTATCTTCAGATCACAGCTAGGAGTTTCTTTACATTGAAAGTATTGCATTTGCAGGACTTTGTGGTCTTTAAGGAGTAGCGCTGATGGGAATCCCAGTCCGACTAACAGCAGCAGTGGCACCACACGACTAATCAAAATCATTCAAAATCTTCAGATGAAGTTGAATGACGAGATCCAAAAAGTGAAGAAAAACCTTCCTTTGAAATTTCTCTTCTTCCTGATGGGCTTCTATAGTGCAACTGCATTCTCTACTGTTATTGGACAAACGGGGGATTGGGACATTTTGTCTGCTGCCTTGGCTGTAGTTGTGGTTGAGGGTATTGGGGCCCTCATGTATAGAACTTCGCATCCGTTCTTCAACAGAATTAGGAGCTTGATCATTATGTTTAACTACTGGAAGGCTGGACTCTCACTGGGACTCTTCTTGGATTCTTTCAAGTATGAAAATGTGCCCTATTTTTTTTACTTGACACATTACATTTTCATTTTGCAATCTCTGTTGGGTACTTTTTTTTTTTTAATCATTGTGTAATGTCTTTAGGTACTAAGATGTCTATACAATTTCCGGAGTCTTTGGGAAGAACTTCAAAGTGATGCTACTTTTACTTGTACACATTTGCCCGAACTGCTAAAAAGATGTTGCTTTGAAGAATTCTATTGCTTGGAGCTTTGAGGTCAGTTTTTTCTCTCGTGTGAACCCTATGACTATGCTCGAATTTTCAGATTACTTGGTTATGGAGAATCAGTCTGATTAGTCCTAGTTATCTTCATTTTGGTTAACTATGCCCAAAATTTCAGGCTTTTGAAATTCAGAGACAATACTGTGGATTGTCAATGTATGTAGAAGGCAGAAGTTGTGAGGACTTGAGATTTTTTGGGCCGGTCGTCATCTTAAACACAATGGTAAGATTATGCTGCCATTAGAAGGTAATAATGTAATATTGCTTGGGAACGTTTATGAGAATGGTGATAAGAATTGCTTAACATCAAATGCTGGTGACCTTGGATTATTTCGAAGGTATTTGGTAGGCTGAAAGGATAGGAAGAAATAATTAGTGTCTTCATCTTCTTCCCTACACCATTAGTATTCCAATTTACAATAGGTAATCCAATTTACAATCACCATCCAAATCAATATTAAATTTATGTAAGTGTTTGCATCAATATTTAGGGGATGGAGTTATTAAAGACTAATTCCTGCATAATTTGTAATGCAATTTGTATAATCTCTTACCAGTGTAATACCCGCACCTTGTGCGGGTTTATTGATAATAAAAAATTTATTATGTCATATTAGGTGTTTTTTAGGTGATATAAAGAGCATGTACTCTAGAGGTTTTTTAACCCGATTTCTTAACTTAAATTTCCGCTTTCTTTCTCTTCCACCTCATTTTAACACCACATATTACTTCTTTTCTACAACAATGGTTTCTGAACCCGGATTTTTAACTTTATCTTTATTTATCAACAATTAATGTATACATTATATATATGATAATTATATTTGTTTATAAGTTAATTATAATTTATATTAAATTGAATAATTAATTTTAAAAAAAGTTAAAATAATTTCCTTCATTAAAAAAATAACATGAAAATAAAAACAATACATGCGAAACATAAGACCGGAAACATAGAAATACATAAAAACGAGTACATCTAAACCATAGATAAAATTGTTGATCTCTAACGTAGAAATGACCGGATTTTTTCCAAATGTGTCCAGCCAAATCTTCTTTTATTTTTTCATGTGTATTTCTTTCAAAGTCGTTGTCGATTGGATATGTATTCCATCATGGAAGTTGGTCGAGAAGGAGTGTATGTGTTGTCAACAACCCCAGATTGCTCAAATTGAGATGGATCGTAATACAAGTTATATGTATCTCATTCATCCTCTACTATCATATTGTGCAATATGATGCATGTCAAATCCAAAGATCCTACGATGCAATTGCTTCTAAGATGATTGTTGGTTTTCCATGGTCGTGTGCAAACTGACCTCTCCACCCAGTTGGACAATTCTTCCATTCCCAATGTATACAATCAATGCTACCCAACGTTCCTCTGCAACATGTAGCAGTCGTTGCATGTGCGATGTGTTTGGCCTCTGTAACTATACATTACCAAACAATGAAATGACCCCTCCCCCAACAAAGTTGGTTAAACATTGTCATGCAGTAGTTACTGCCATACGAAGATACTCATCCACGGGATCAACACTAATTTTGTAAGCCAACTTGCGAATCGAAGCGTGCATTTTTGTAATGGAGATAGGCCAAGTCGACTAGCGACATTCCGCTTTTGATGGAAATAGTCAAATGTTGTTGAGAGTTCATTAACAATACGAAGATACTCATTCACGGGCCAACACTAATTGTTGCTCAAAATACATCGGCGGTGGGACTTTAGAGAAATAATTTTCGGCCACTAGGAAACAAGAGTTCAAAGGCTAAAGAGAGGAAGGGAAAGGGAAAATGGGTTGGTGAAAGCTCAAATGCGCTTGGAGACGGTGAACGTACGATATTCGAGAGTTTTCAACATGCTAGAAATGAAAAGGATGAACGAAAGGGGGCTACTCTTGAAGCGAACGCTAAATCTAGGAACATGGCCACCCGAGTTAAGAACATGGCGACCTTACGTAAATTGTTGGAGAAGGGTTTGCTAACCCCTGAGAAGGAAATGCTCAAGCAACTCGTATTAGGTGATTTGAATGTTAACAATGATATGTGATAAGTGTTATGTGTGTTTTATTTTATATTTTCATGTCCTTCGTGAATCCTAAATGAGTATTAACTTCATATATATGTTAGTTTTCATTATTATTCTATTTATATTTATGTATGACTCGTAATATATATAAGTTTTTATGTGTAATATCTTGTAGTGTTTGAACTTTGATGTATAATACCTTTTATTATATTAGTTACCATGTCTAAAAACTTTCCTCCCAATGAATAGAATAAAATAAATTACGAGTTTTTAAGAAAATATAATTTTTAATGCCAAAAAGATCAATATACCCATTTAAAAAATCAAAATTCGTAAAATATATTGATTGGCTTTTTCATCCAACGGATCTGGCGAAAATAAACTTCATGTGCCAGAGATTGACATGTATCCTATAGCAGCGTTTGGTTTCGGATGCAAAACGGCGTCGTTTGGTGCGTTTTTTGGGGTAAAAAAAAAACTTCATCCAAATATGCCTTAATGGGTTATTGTTTTATTCAGTTTTTAGTCATTTTTCAGCAGGCAATCGACGAGTGGTTTCTTAACCTATTTTCCACTTTTGATAAGAAATTTAATATAAAAAATATTAACAACCCACAACAGTGCATTCTCTAATAGCTTGTAACGTTAATTAGATCTTATTATGATATTTTATCTGATTAAGTTCCTTTATTATTTTTGGAAAGGAGAAAAACAGAGATTAGAGATTAAGAAATAAACAACTTATTATTCTTATCACTTATGAAACTCAAAGACCCCCACGTACTCAGAAATAACTCGATCTATGTTTCAGGGTTGATGTCTCCTAAAGGGTTTTCACTCTTGGAAACAAACAAGTCCCTAGTTTCTTAATGTTAGAGAATATATATACAGCCATATCATATCTTATGCATTAAATGTGGCCTAAGGGTCATCTTGTAATTTGTCATTCTTGTACTCCTATATATATACATGAATAATACAATGAGTCTGACAAGGAGATTTGATTAAGTCAAACATGATATCAGAGCCATAAAAACTTTCCTCCCAAAACTATATTCTTTTCCTTCCCTCCTCTCTTTTCAAAATTCAAAAAAATAGTCTCCCGATTCTACAGTTTTCAAACAAACTCAACCCTAACCACCTCTATCCTCAATCTCTGAACCACCTCCCTTACACAATCAAAACCTAAACGTATTGTTTCCCTGAGAACTAAAATGGTCGACAAGAAATCGTTTCATTCAACCCTCTCTGTTTCAAATGTGAGAAACATCATTCCTATCGTTCTCGATGCCGAGAAAGGACCTTATACGTCTTGGGTTGAACTCTTTCGTGTCGCATCCAAGGCTCATCGTGTTCTTGACCATATCGACGACACAATCCCTCGCCCCACTGATATCGACGATGATCTATGGAATCAAGTCGATGTTGTTCTCATACAGTGGATATATGGTACAGTAACGCAAGATATGCTTCTCACCATTCTTAAGAAAGATTTGACTGCACGTAAAGCGTGGAAGAAAATAAAGGCGTTGTTCAATGACAAAAAACACTCTCGAGCAGTGTATCTTGAGCAAGAATTTTTGAACTGTCATCTGGACAAGTTCGGGTCAATCTCCAATTATTGTCAACACGTAAAAGGACTTGATGATCAACTATCTAATGTTGTTTCTCATGTCAACAATAACCGACTTGTTCTTCAAGACATATCCGGGTTGCCTCAGGAGTATAATGTTGTTGCTATTCTCCTTCAACAAAATGACACATTACCTGACTTCGGAAAGGTCCGATCTCAACTTATTCTTGAAGAAACACGCCGCTCCAAACAAGGTACTCCTAGACAACCTCGCTCTCCTCCTCACGCCCTTGTCTCCCATGCGGATATCGGACACACCGACCCGCTAAGACAACAACAAAATGCTAGCAATAGGGGTGTATTTGGTCAACGAGGATGTGGTCGTGGACGAGGTTTCCGTGCCCGGGGACGTAGTCGTGCTGGATCATCCTAATATTGGCATAATTACCCGTCATGGTACACCAACAATGCCCCTCTATATTATCCGGCTGCAGATTGGACGCCTCCCGGATGGACTCCCTCTCCTCGACATTTTGCTCCATCGAGTCCATATCCAACTACTGCAGGATTGTTAGGCCCACATCCTACATCAAGACAATCACCCCAATCAAATCATGCAAAACCTTTTGGGGGTTTCACTTCTGAAATGGATGACTACGTGCCCACTGAAGTTGCACAAGGTTTCAATTCCATGACAATCCAACAGCCCGACCTCAGTGGTATCTCGACACCGGCGCTACATCTCACATGTCTCATTCATCAGGTTTCTCTTCTCTTGTTCCTTCTCAGAGTTCTAATTCGATTATTATTCGCTGGTTTTACATCCCTATAAACCCCTATCAATAATGATAGAAACTCACACGATAGCAAAACTAGGAAGGGATAGTTTTATATTTATAACCTGTAATAATTCCCGTAAATAGCAACAAACCCACAATGTATAGATCGTACGAAGTAGGACAAGTATTCCAGGGTCGATCTCAGGGACTGGTAGGATTAATATGCAACAATTATTATAAATAGAATATATCTCAATTAAAGTAAATAGAATATATCTCAATTAAAGACATGAGGTTGGAAAAGATAAGGGATAGAAATCAAAAAGGTTTTGGAAAGGGCTTTTATGGATTCGCAATCAAATGTCACTAATGATTGAAAATCAAATAAAACAAAAAGGAAAAAAAACAAAGATAATCAAGTTAAAGGAAAAAAAAATGAATTCCAAGGGTTCAAGATCATTGTTTACAGATATAGATTCAGGAAGACTCATAAAGATATATGGTAGAAAAGCCATAGGATGAACGTTTCTAGGCTGACAGTCTATTACCGGGTAAGTCTCAAGACTATCTAGTTCCAAATCAACTACCTATTACCGGGTAAGTCTCAAGGTAGAGAGGTAGGAAATTCTGAACAAACCATACTACAAACTAAGGGAAAGGTAACCCATTACCGGGTAAGTCTCAAAAATTACCCTACTTAGGAAGGAATCTAAGCACATTCAACCAATAAAGGATAAACCTTTAATACCTATGATCAATCACTCATGTATCTAAGAAGGAATATCACCGGGTAAGTCTCAATTCCAACTTAGTTTGCTAGTTTAGAAGGTTCTAACTAGATTCAAGAACAAGCCAACCATTTGGATTTCAAGCAATTCAAAGCCAAAACAAAAGCACAATCTAATCCATAATAATCCAAGGCATAAACAAATCCCTGTCAACCTTGGAACCACAAGGTTCTAGCCAATAACAATCATATCAAAGAAAGACAAATAAATAAATAACAAAAAGGGAATAAAAGAACTTAACTTCAATAACTGAAAGCCTTCAATCTTCTCAAATCTCGAATCAACAATGTATTCTCAACAAAACTGAATATAAAAGTCTAAATCTTTAACCTAAACTAATGAAGAACAATGGAGAAAAAGAAGGGAAGAGGAAGGAGACGGCTCCCCCCTCTAGGGTAACCTAACTCTAAAATTCGGTCTAAATCGGACCCATATAAATTATTTGGAGCTTTCCTTTTATACCCAACAACCTTCCAAAGAATGGGCTAGGCTAAATCAGATCCAAAAATAAAATAAAATTGCCGAACAGGAAATCTCGGGCAACAAATCTCGGCCGAGATCAGGCATGTCGGGACCGAGATTTGGCAACAGTAGCTTCAGCTCGTCGGGACTTCGGAAATCTCGGCCGAGATCAAGAAATCTCGGCTGAGATCAGGTCATCTCAGTCTGGTCAGACCGAGATCGAGCCATCTCGGTCCGAGATCATGGAATCTCGGCCGAGATCATGGACCATCTCGGTCTGGTCTGGCCGAGATCGGTCCATCTCGGACCGAGATGCGATCTGCTTCGTTCCTACGCGCCTTTAACTCGATTCCTTGCCCTTTTCCGCGCACGTATGCTCGCTCCAATGCATCCACTTCGAGGCTTAATCCTCAAATACGTCGTTTTAGCTTCATAATGTGCCAAATCACCTACAAATCCACAAATAGCGTGTGTAGACATCTATTCTTGCAAAGTAGAACTAAACAAACATAAATGGCACAAACTAAGGCCAAAACATGAATGCGGAAAGGGAAAATCTAACTAAATGCATGAATGCAACATGTCGATAAATCATGTTATCAATTATTGTCGGTAATGGTCATTGCATTCCAGTTCATGCTCAAGGACAGTCCACTGTCAATACCCTAACCTCACCTCTTAAGCTGCAGAATGTGTTAATTGCTCCAAAGTTAATCAAAAACCTTATCTCCGTCCGCCAATTAACAACGGACAATAATGTGTCTATTGAATTTGACCCGTTTGGTTTTTCTGTGAAGGACCTTCCAACGGGAACAATTCGCTTGAGATGTAATAACACTGACTCTCTCTATCCCATCACTTCAAACAAGTCTCATCATCACTCCCTGTCTGCATCATCATCTTTATCCATCTGGCATGCCCGACTAGGACATCCAGGATCTCTTGCATTTGCTACTCTTAGGTCTAAGTTCATTTCTTGCAATAAAGAATTTCATCCCATTAATTGTCTTGCGTGTCAATTGGGGAAACATGCTCGCTTGCCTTTTTCCAATTCTACTACCACTGCGCTAGCACCTTTTGACATAATCCATAGTGATGTATGGACATCACCAGTTGTAAGCATCGATTGTTTTAGATATGTGCTTGTTTTTCTTGATGCATTTTCACATTATCTTTGGATCTTTCCTTTAAAATATAAATCCCAGGTCTATGAGCACATTGTGAATTTTCATACATATGTTAAGACACAATTTCATCAAACCATAAAATCGTTCAATGTGACAACGGTGGTGAAATTAACAATCTTGCTCTCACCACATTTTTTGCGCAAAAGGGTACTCAATTCCGGTTTTCTTGTCCTCATACATCTCCTCAAAATGGCAAAGCAGAAAGAGTCATCCGGACCATCACAAACTCCATTCGTACACTTCTTTCCATGGTCATGTCCCACTAAAATATTGGCCATATGCCTCCGATACCGCATGTTATCTTCATAACATTCTACCATCTTCTACAATACACAATTTTTGCCCTCTTCAAATGTTATTTCACAAAACACCGACATACACTCATCTTCGAGGCTTTGGGTGTTTGTGTTACCCTAATCAATCATCCGTTGCTCTACATAAACTTGCTCCACGGTCAACTCCTTGTGTTTTTCTCGGATACCCATCACATCATAGGGGGTATCGATGTCTCGACATTAAGACAAATCACATGATATTGTCCCGACATGTCACTTTTAATGAGTCTCTTTTCCCTTTACTCAACCCACTCCAGGAACACAAAGCACATCTCCCTCTGACGACCAACACAATATATTTGTTTCCCTCACTTTCTTGATTGCGCCTTTTGCTACAACATCTCAGGCCCAAAGAATAGCTCATCCATACAATATTACAATTGACCCTTTACTTTCCACATCCTCTTCAACACCTCTAGTAAATGAGCCCATCCCCTCATCCTCATCCCGCCAACTTTCACGCAATCATGCCTCTCCTTCCATGAATGTCCAACCGACAACAACAAACCCACCAGCCCCCACCGTAAACCCATCTGCTCCCACAAATATACCAAACTCACATGCACCCACAATCCAAACCCGAAGCCGGAACGGTATTTTTAAACCCACAAAAATCTTTGATTTATCCGTTTCAACGCTATCACCTATACCCACCTCCCACAAAACAGCCCTCCTTGACGCGAATTGGAATGCTGCCATGATTGATGAATATCGGGCTCTTATAAGTAACGGGACTTGGGTACTTGTACCTCGCCCCTCTGAAGCTAATATTGTTAGGTGTATGTGGTTGTTTCGACACAAGTTCCGATCCGATGGAACTCTTGAGAGATATAAGGCCCGCCTAGTTGCCAATGGCAACTCTCAACAAGTTGGTATTGATTGTGCCGGCACATTCAGTCCGGCGGTCAAACCGGATACCATTCGCACCGTTTTGCATCTTGCGGTTTCTCAGTCATGGACTATACATCAGTTGGACGTAAAAACTGCTTTTCTCCATGGCACACTTAATGAAACTGTGTTCATGTTTCAGCCTCCAGGATTTGTGGATCGGTCAAGACCTACTCATGTATGTCTCTTGCAAAAGTCCCTATATGGTCTCAAGCAGGCTCCACGGGCATGGTACCACCGGTTTGCTACATACATTCATCAGATTGGTTTCAATAGTAGCAAAAGTGATGTACTCATCCTTATTTGTTTTTCGCCGACGTACCCAACTTGCCTACTTACTACTTGATGCGGAAGCATCTCCAGACCTAGCCCGAGTCGAGATCATCATCATGGAAGCTAGGAAGCATGGAGTGAGCATCATTTTAAGGACAAGAAAAGGGAGATCATATGCACGGGAGAGAACCATCGAAGAAAAGAATGCATATGAAGCGCGAAGAGGAAGCTGGCCTAGATATGCAAGTAGAAGGCCGATATTCATTTGGGAGAGAGGCAACCATACACGTGCATGCAAAAGCACGTATGCATGGGCCAGAAGAATAGCTCGAAGGAAGTGCAAGAAGCTGCGTGGAGCCTTCAAGAGTTGGACGTCATATTATTTCTAGTTGGGCTTATTTTATTATTAAATAAAGCCTTAATTAGATCTATTATTTTCCAGCCCGTATTTTGACAATTTTAATAGTGGGTTTGTTTTTATTTATTTTTATTAGTTTAGATAAGATCTAGATATGATCATATCTTTTAAGATTTGATCTTATCTTTATCTTTGTAGAAGATCATATCTCCTAAAGATTTGATCTTATCTTCTAGATAGAAGATCTTATCTCGTAAAGATTCGATCTTATCGCTTCGCATTTTATTTCATTTCTTTATTCATTTCGGGTTCGATCTTGGATCAAGCCTGCAACCCATGTAGACGTCCCATCTTGCCTATAGAAGGCCAAGCTGTACGTCATTTTCATTCATTCAGATTAATATACAGATTGATACTTTTCAGTATTTCCTTCTCGAGGGATTCGAGTCTTGATTAGGTACGAAGCCTCTTCAAAACCCTGGACGGGTGAGAAGCACGGGTGAGAAGCACGTCCAGTCTAGTACGGTAGCTAGGAGAAACGTCCAGCCGAGGTGTGAAGCTTAGGTTGAGCGCTATTCGAACTCCAGATAACTTCTTTGTTTTCCGGACCTCGTTCTACCGGCAGCCAAGATTAAAGGAAGAAGTCACTACTGCGAAGGGAAGGCTCTTTCACTATCCAACACGATCCAATCCTAACCATCGGATCCTTCATCCATCCTTCCACACGTCTATCATCTCATTCCAACGCCTATTCCATCTTCTTGTTAGCCTAAGTCCTTGGTGTTGAAAGATCGGGAACCTCTACGGCTTATCCCCGTATCAAATTGGCATCAGAGCAAAGGTTAATCAACACCAGCTACCGTCAAAAAAAAAAATCGAAGCTTTCAAGATTCGTCAAGAAGGTTTCAACAAAAAAACGATTGGGGCAGAAGGAGTAACGGTTAGTCTTCTATTCTCGTTAACAACGGATCCTGACCCTAGTCTGACAATGGATCTTGACCCTAGCCTGACAACAAGTTCACTGGATCTTACAACAAGGCACATATAGATTAAAACCAAAACATAACACTGTATATATATATCAAAAGGTTTACAGAAGAACCGCTGAGTACAAACCAAAACATATAACTGTACATACAAAATCCCTATAACCCTCGCATGAACCTAGTGTACGGAGCCCCTCAGCGGATCACCCCATATGGATCACTTTGCAGCTCTCCTAACCTGCAAAGGATCTATAACACGGTATAAAACCGTTAGCTAACCATACACCTCTATATAGAAGATGCATAAGCACAAACACACTTCAAGAAATCATAAACATATATCATGTTGTCACACATTTACCCGGTTAATTATCTTTATAAAGTCCAACACTCAAATAGTATAAATACATGTATATGAACATATGTGACACAAGGAATATATCATCCTCGCCTCTGATCGCTTATAGCCAGCTGGTGTGGATCCGACACTCCTCCCCGTATACCCTATGGGAGTGAGGAAGAAGTCCATCCCGTATAGCAGATCTGGCCTAACTACAAAGAACCTCCTAGACTCCCACCGGGATGAAAAGGGAAAGGTTATCACGGCCCTACAATGGGCAGTCACTAAACCATAGGTCGGTAATAAACAATATCGCATGCTATCAAGCATATAACACACACCACTCATGCATACATCCAATATAAAGATGGTAGCTAAGTAAGTCCTATGGACTTACCTCAACCTCCGGATAACCTCAACCACGATCAACTCCAAATCTGGAGGACAACACTACCTAATAACAAGGCATAAAGAGATATAAAATCTCCTATCAATCAAAAGGGTCACACCTAGACCCAAGGGATCCATAAGGATCATATCCAACTTATAAACCTCGATAATCTACTAAACCTCAAAGCCATAACCGGCATATAGATATATCATACTCATCATCATTTTATCCTCATACACATACCTAGCATGCCACTAACCCGCTCATACTAGGAAAGGAAAGGATCAATGCTACTCTAAGTAGATCATGTACAAGACGCACCTGCGGAACAAAAGAGACGCAGGGGCGGAAAGACAACAGGCGCATGCGCGAAGGCACGTTGGCGCGGGCGTCGGGACCGTGGCCGCGGGGGCGGCGGCACTAAGGCGCGGGTGCGGTGACAAGTTCCCGCAGGGGCGGCGGCTCCCAGGCGCGGGGGCGGCGACAGTGCAGAACGGGCTTCCCCGACTTCTCTTTGACTCTTCACATGATCAAATCACGTCTTCATCATTCCACAACCACAATCATACATATACATACACATTCCAACATCAATATGCATCCAATCACATCTAATCCTAAGCTAGGGAAGAGGAAACAAGGAAGAAAGAAAGAAAGAAAGAAAGAAGAAGAAGAAGACTTACCATACTTGTGGTCCTAAGTAGCAAGGACGGATCAACAACACACTCTCAGCTGGCTCCCAAGCTCAGCAACACATCCACACGTCCTCATCATCATCAAACTCATAATTTCTCTTTCAAACTCAAGAAGAAACAAGAACAAGATCAAAAGAAGAAAGGAGGCAAGAAAGACGTGAGGAAGCTGGAGAAGTGAAGAAGAAACCCTTGATCACGAGCCTAAGAAGAGATTAAGGAAGAGAAGGTAAAGCACGGTCCAACCGGTCAACAAAGCCGGCTGCAGCCGTAGGAAACCGCAGGGGCGGAGAACTGGCCTGCCGCAGGGGCGTCACCACGGACCCGCGGGGCGGCTACATCCTAGCTCGGCTTCTAAAGACTAAGGCTCTTACATCTCACCCCCCTAAAAACAAGTTTCGTCCCGAAACTTGTATCATCTCAAAACCTCTCGGACCCATATGCCGAGGTATAACTCTCTCTATCGAAGGCATCACATCTCCACTCATAGCGTATCAACCAATATCACTCTATAATTTCAAACGCAAGCATGGAAGAAATTATCATCTCTAGCAACAAGATCACTATACTATCCAAGGCATAGAGGAAAACCATCTATAGCCAAACTATCATCACATCACAAGGCATAGAGGAAAACCATCTCTAGCAGAGTCATACTCATAACTGAAGGGCATGGAGGAAAAACATCTCCAGCAATACTATGTCTACCAAAATAACATGGAGGAATAACCATCGCCAGCTAAACCCTAATCGTATCACAATAGCATGGAGGAAAGAGCCATCTCCAGCCATAAACAGCAATCGTACTAGCACAACAAGATCTAATAAGATCGCACATCACATCATAGCTAGTACGAAAATAAACACATCATAGCATATAAGCACATAAGCCTAACACTCACCAAGATAGTACTAAGATCTACTCGTCAATCCTACTGGTACATCTATCTCGGCGTAAAACTCTGGATAGTTCCTCTGGATACTATCCTCAGTCTCCCATGTAGCCTCATCAGATCCTCATCTCGACCACTATATCCTCAGCATAGGAATGTCCTTCGAACGCAGGCGTCTCATACCTCGTTCTAGAACTACAATCGGATGCTCAACAAAAGTGTGGTCCGGCTCGACCACCAAATCATCATAACTCACTATATGTCGCGGATCTGGTATGTACTCCCTCAGCTGAGACACGTGAAACACAAGGTGAACACCCTCTAATCTCGGAGACAAAGCTAATCTGTATGTTGCGCTCCCAACCCGATCCAGAATCTCGAACAGTCCGACATATCGGGGGCTCAACTTCCCCTTAATGCCAACGTGTCTAACACCTCGTGTCGGAGACACTCTCAGCCACACATGGTGTCCTACTCTGAACTCTAGGGTCTACGCCTCCTATCTGCATATGATTTCTGACGGCTCTAGGCAGTCAGCATCCTCTCTCTAATCAGTGCTACACGAGCAACATCATCTTGAATCTGATCAGGTGTCAAACCACTAACACTACTCGGCTCATCCCAGCATAACGGAGTGCAACATCTCTGTCCATACAGTGCCTCATATGGGGTCATCCCAATCGATGCATGCCAACTGTTGTTGTACGAGAACTCAACTAGTGGGAGATGATCCGTCCACACTTGTCCCCAGTCCAACACACAAGCTCGCAACATATCCTCCAGTGTCTGAATGGTCCTCTCTGACTGACCATCTGTCTGAGGATGAAACGCAATAGTAAAGTGCAAACTCGTCCTCAGGGCAGTCTGAATCTGCTGCCAAAACCTCGAGGTGAATCGTCCATCTCTGTTTAAGACGATCGTCCTCGGTACCCCATGGAGTCTCACTATCTGTCTAGTGTACTCCTCAGCCAATCTGCTCACTAGCCACGTTTCCCGAATAGGGATAAAACGTGCCGTCTTCGTCAGTCTGTCCATTATAACCTAGATGGCATCAAAGCTCCTACTCGGTCTCAGCCTAGTCATAAAGTCCATGGTGACGTCCTCCCACTTTCTCTATGGTACAGGCAGTGGATGAAGCTCACCTCCAGGTCTGCAATGCTCAATCTTGACCTGTTGACAAGTCGCACACTGTGCCACAAATCTGGCCACGTCGGGCTTCAGCCCTCCCCACCAATATGAACGTCTCAAATCCTTGTACATCTTAATCGTACCTGGGTGCACTGAATAAGGCGTACAGTGAGCCTCCTGTAATATCTTCTGTCGCAATTCCACATCAGCGGGTACACAAACGCGACCGCGGCGTCTCATCACTCCATCTGCTCCTATAAGGAACGGTAGTGCATCACCACGGGGCATCCTCTCTCGGATCCTCATCAAGGTCGGGCAGGTTTCCTGCTTTTGTTGGATCTCACTCAACATATCTGGAATAACCTCTAAAGTACTCAACTGGGCGCCCTCATCAGGAAACTGGACATCCAACTCTAACCAGACCAGATCCCTCTATAACTGGTGTTGAACTGTCAGCCTCGCAATCGCCTGCTCTCGAGGCGTCTTCCTGCTCAGGGCGTCGGCGACAACGTTCGCCTTCCCCGGATGGTACAGAATCTCTCGATCAAAATCATTGATCAGCTCAAGTCACCTACGCTAGCGGTTATTCAATTCCCGCTGTGTGAAAATATACTTCACACTCTTATGGTCTGTGAAGATCTGACATGTAGCACCATATAGGTAATGTCTCCAGATCTTCAGTGCATGAACTACCGTTGCCAACTCCAGATCATGAGTCGGATAGTTCTCCTCATACGTCTTCAGCTGTCTAGACGCATATGCAATCACTCTGCCTCGCTGCATCAACACACATCTCAAGCCTAGCTTGGATGCATCACTATAAACCGCAAAATCTGTTGTACCCTCTGGTTGTCCCAAAATAGGAGCGGAAGTCAGACGTCTCTTCAGCTCCTCAAAACTCTGTATACACTGCTCAGACCATACAAATCTGGTAGTCTTCCTCAACAGACACGTCAGTGGACGGGCAATCACAAAAAATCCCTCCACAAAGCGTCGGTAATAACCGGCTAGGCCAAGAAAGCTACGTACTTCCTTGACGTTTGTCGGTGTCGTCCAGGCTGCTACTGACTCGATCTTCGCCGGATCAACCTTGATCCCCTCGGCGGAGACAATATGACCCAGGAATGCTACCTCTGGCATCCAAAACTCGCACTTAGAGAGCTTAACATAAAGTTCTCTATCCTGTAAAACTTGTAATACAGTCCTCATATGTCCTCATATGTCCTGCATGCTCCTCTCTGCTGTGAGAGTACACCAACATGTCATCTATGAAGACTACCACAAACTGATCCAGGAAGTCGATGAATATGTTGTTCATCAACTCCATGAAGACCGATGGGGCATTCGTAAGCCCAAATGGCATCACTACAAACTCGTAGTGTCCATATCTTGTCCGAAAGGTTGTCTTGTGCACATCTTGCTCTCTCACCCTCAGCTGGTGATACCCTGAACGCAAGTCAATCCAGGAGAATACAGTCGCTCCCTAAAGCTGATCTAGCAAGTCATCTATACGAGGCAATGGATACTTGTTCTTTATGGTCACCTTGTTCAGCTCTTTGTAATCAATGCACAGTCTCAACGATCCGTCCTTCTTCCGTACAAAGAGGATAGGTGCTCCCCATGGAGATACGCTAGGGCGAATGAAGCCCTTCTCAACCAACTCCTCAAGTTGCTTCTTCAGCTCCAACATCTCGACAGGCGCCATCTGATATGGGGCCTTCGAGATCGGTCTCATACCAAGCTCTAAGTCAACACCAAATTCCTCACTCCTTTAAGGCGGCAAACTGGACGGCTTAGCAAACACATCTGTAAACTCACAGACCACTGGGATATCCTCTAATGTTGGACTCTCCCCTTCCTTCATGGCATAACACCAAAAGGCCTCACAACACTGTGCAATCAATCTCGCTGCCCGTATCGCACTGATAACCATGCCTGACTTTCCAAGGTCCCAACCTCGGAAAACCTCTATCTGACCTAACTCGATAGAGAGGGTTACAGTCCTCCTACCTACATCTAATACCGCTTGATGTCTATCCATCCAATCCATACCTAAAATGACTTCTTCATGCTCTAATGGCATGACAAAGAAGTCAACAAGTAACACACGAGTCCCTACAGAAATGGGACAATCACGGATCTCACGGGTACATCTGACCCTACTACCATCGGGTAACCCTATACTAAAGGGTATCCCCTCAGTCGTATCTAGACTCAGACGCTCAACACATGCATCAGATATAAAAGAATGCGTAGCACCCGTATCAAACAAAACTCTAACAGGTAAACCATGAATCAGAATGGTACTTGTAGCAGTCGGTGCAGCTGGCTCCTCTGCACTCCTCATCTCAAAAACTCTACCCTGAGCTCCTTTGGTGTACGTGGTACTCCCACCACGACCTCTACCTCTACTCGGCCCATGAGTAGATCCCTGAGTCGTAGGACGATCTGGGACTCTCTGCTGTCCTTGAGTCTGCTGCTGCTGAGGTGGTATTTGCCCACCTCCTGCTACACTGGCAGGAGAAGAACCCCGCTGAGATGAAACTCCACTCTGTCTACAGAAGACAGCTCTATGACCCGGTCGACCACAAGTGTAGCAAGTCACTGTCTGCCTCGTACACTTTGGTCGTATATGTCCATAACCACCACAGTTGAAGCACTGACGTCCCTTATCTATAACCGGTGTAGATGAGGGATAACTCTGGCGGCTCTGACCTCGCCTTGCACTAGCAGCTCCACCAGCACCATTGGTCTGCCCAATCCGCTGTCTCTTCTCAAACCCTCCGGTCTGAGAAGCTCTCCTCTGTCCAGCCCGCTCCCTCTCATAATCAGAAGCTCTGTCCTGATAGTCCATCAGGGACTCACAATGAAATCCCGCCATATAAGTCCAGGTAGCATCCCTCAGTCGTCGGGAGAAAAGATACACATGCTGATCTGCAGGAGGTGCAGTTGGACCCAACAAAGCCAACTCCTCCTGGAATCTTCTGATAGCCTCAGAGACTGGTACATCCTCGAATCCAGCCTCAACAAAATCCCGCAGTTTCTCCCTCCTCAATGAGGCAGGGCAGAAACGCTCTTTGATCATAGTCCTCATCTGATCATAACTGGTAACCTAACCCCGTACTGATCTCCACCAGTGTTGTGCCAAGTCTCGGAATAGAGTCTGCACTAACTCTATCTGTCTATCTGCTGGACATCTAATAGACTCCAAAGCTGAGTCTACATGTCCAATCCATAGCTCAACCTCCAGCCCCACCTTCCTAGAGAAAGGGGTACTCCCATCTGATGGAATGCCTTCAACCAAGTATCTGGTCGAGGCCCTCTATGCTCCTCCAGAACCCGAGCAGTCTCAGCAGCATGTGCCTGTACAACTGGCACCTGAGTAACTCCATGGGATCTCCCAGATGATCCCTCCTGTGCTGGCAGATCAAGGGCACGTCTACCTGCTCTGGCAGCTTCCTCTACTCGTCTGATATACTCGCGGAACGCTGGTCCCTCCATAGAGACACGATCCGAGTCATCTGACTGGACTCTCTGTGATCTCTGTCCCTCCGCCCAACCGTTCCCAATCTCAGGAACAACACTCTCAACAACATCTTCCTGAATCTCCTCCGCTGCACGTGGATCAACAGCGGGAATCCGACCCCGTCCTCTACCTACTGGAGAAAGAGAAGGTCTACCCCTACCTCGTCCAACTGCAGATAAGACTCTAGTCCGAACCATCTGCAGGGTATAAACCTAACTTAGATAGCTATATATATGTCATATGTATAGATATATAAGTCTATCACAACATCACATAAGGTAATATCTATATATATCTATACTGTCGAGGTCTTCAGAGGGGTGATGGCTTCTCGTACACACTATCCCAAAACATTTGTACTCATTTCAAGACCAAAACCTTTTGAAAAGTCAGACCCCTTTCGGGTTCTGTTTATTTATCTATTTGACCTTTATCGCAGATTGCAAGTGCCATTGTTGTCAACCTAAGGCTCTGATACCAACTTTGTAACACCCCAAATCCGTAGGACTCGGGGCGCTACTGGGCTAGGATCTCACAATGGATCCTGACCCTAGCCTGACAACAAGTTCACTGGATCTTACAACAAGGCACTCATAGATAAAAACCAAAACATCAAACTTTATATATATATCAAAAGGTTTACAAAAGAACCGCTGAGTACAAACCAAAACATATAACTGTACATACAAAATCCCCATAACCCTCGCATGAACCTAGTGTACGGATCCCTTAGCGGATCACCCCATCTGGATCACTCTGCAGCTCTCCTAACCTGCAAAAGATCTACAACACGGTATAAAACCGTTAGCTAACCATACACCTCTATATAGAAGATGCATAAGAACAAACACACTTCAAGAAATCATAAACATATATCATGCTGTCACACATTTACCCGGTTAATTATCTTTATAAAGTCCAACACTCAAATAGTATAAATACATGTATATGAACATATGTGACACGAGGAATATATCATCCTCGCCTCTGATCGCTTATAGTCAGCTGGTGTGGCTCCGACACTCCTCCCCGTATACCCTATGGGAGTGATGAAGGAGTCCATCCCGTATAGCAGATATGGCCTAACTACAGAGAACCTCCTAGACTCCCACCGGGATGAAAAGGGAAAGGTTATCACGGCCCTACAATAGGCAGTCACTAAACCATAGGTCGGTAATAAACAATATCGCATGCTATCAAGCATATAACACACACCACTCATGCATACATCCAATATAAGGATGGTAGCTAAGTAAGTCCTATGGACTTACCTCAACCTCCGGATAACCTCAACCACGATCAACTCCAAATCTGGAGGACAACACTACCTAATAACAAGGCATAAAGAGATATCAAATCTCCTATCAATCAAAGGGATCACACCTAGACCCAAGGGATCCATAAGGATCATATCTAACTTATAAACCTCGATAATCTACTAAACCTCAAAGCCATAACCGGCATATAGATATATCATACTCATCATCATTTTATCCTCATACACATACCTAGCATGCCACTGACCCGCTCATACTAGGAAAGGAAAAGATCAATACTACTCTAAGTAGATCATGTACAAGACGCACCTGCGGAACAGACGCAGGGGCGGAAAGACAACAGGCGCGAAGACACGTTTGTGCGGGCGCTGGGACCGTGGTCGCGGGGGCGGCGGCACTAAGGCGCGGGTGTGGTGACAAGTTCCCGCAGGGGCGACGACTCCCAGGCGCGGGGGCGGCGACAGTGCAGAACGGGCTTCCCCGACTTCTCTTTGACTCTTCACGTGATCAAATCACGTCTTCATCATTCCACAACCACAATCATACATATACATACACATTCCAACATCAATATGCATCCAATCACATCTAATCCTAAGCTAGGGAAGAGGAAACAAGGAAGAAAGAAAGAAAGAAAGAAAGAAAGAAAGAAAGAAGAAGAAGAAGACTTACCATAGTTGTGGTCCTAGGCAGCAAGGACGGATCAACAACACACTCTCAGCTGGCTCCCAAGCTCAGCAACACATCCACACATCCTCATCATCATCAAACTCATAATTTCTCTTTCAAACTCAAGAAGAAACAAGAACAAGATCAAAAGAAGAAAGGAGGCAAGAAAGACGTGAGGAAGCTGGAGAAGTGAAGAAGAAACCCTTGATCACGAGCCTAAGAAGAGATTAAGGAAGAGAAGGTAAAGCACGGTCCAACCGGTCAACAAAGCCGGCTGCAGCCGCAGAAAATAGCAGGGGCGGGTTCCTTGGCCGCAGGGGCGGAAAACTGGACGAGCCGCAGGGGTGTCACCACGGGCTAGCGGGGGCGGCTACATCCTAGCTCGGTTTCTAAAGACTAAGGCTCTTATACCGCCATTACCTCCACCGCCGTCCGCCACTATCCGCCAGCCACCTGCCGCCGTCCGCCGCTGCCGAACACCCCAGCCGCCGCCCAACACCACTGCTGCGACCAGCCAGCGCCAGCCTTGCCCAACCCTAGGGTTTTGGCAAGTATAAAAAAAAGAAAGAAAAGGGGGAACTGGTTTGCAATCATTTTTCGGCTTTCTTGAAATACCCTTCCCCTTTCAAGAAAGGGAGCCTCTCTTTGTTCATATTGTTTATATCCGTGTGAATATTCTTTTATTTCCCCTTTTCCATTGTAGGTTCCCTGCAGGCACAACTCAATTTCCTTTATCTTGTTTAATACCTTTTGTTCCTTTGAACCCTACATCCTTTTTATTATCAGGCTGCATTTTAACTTTATTCAAGGTAATTGCTTTTAATTGAGAAATTGCAAGACGAGTATAGTTTGCCTTGAGTAATGTCCATTACAGGAAAAGGAGTAAACTATAGGGTTCCTAAACCCATTGAGCTTAAAGAGGGATGTGTGAGCATAATGGATATGTACATTAAAGCGGATCGGGTGCTCACAAAAATGGAAAGATGGCTACTAGCACAGGACGGAAAAAAGAATGCCGAGCAAGAACGTCAACGGAGTAATCCTAAACCTTCTTCTTTGAATCTGGACCATGATTATCGAAATGCTTTGAAGATTGAATATATGAAGCAGATTAGCATCTTGTTTCAAACTAGATGTCTAGTTAAAGTCAGGACTGTTAAGACAATTATCGACAAGGAAAGTCCTCACAATCTTGTTAGCAATGAGATGGTCGAGAAGCTGCAGTTGTCTACCTTAAACCATCCCAAACCATATAGGTTATTTGGCCTAGATGATCGGGGTTTAGTCAAAGTAGGCAAGCAAGTTGAGGTTCACTTCGAGATTGGAGCTTACAAGGATACTATCTTATGCGATGTTGTTCTTATGCCTCAATGTCATATCTTATTTGGTTCTCCATGGATTCATGAGAGAAACGTGGAGCATACAGATATCACAAACAGATTTGCTCTTAGATTTAAAGGAAAGTGCTTTGTTCTTAAACCCATGACTCTAGCTGATCTTGCAAAGGTGGAAGAGCAAAAACGGCGTCAGGTGAAGGAAGAGGAAGCATGGAATAAAGAGAGGGAGCAAGAACTTCAGCCCCTTATTTCACCTCCTACAACACCTACGGATAGTCCATCTTCACCGTCCTCAACACAAGAAGAAATAGAGCAACTTCAGGACGTGCAAGCCAAAGAGACAAGACTCAAGATCATGGAAGAAGAGATGACGAGCCAGGAAGAGGAGCAATCAAACCAAGTGTTGTAGCCCCATATTTCATCTCTTACGGATCGGATGCCATCTTGGACTAACATCAAGGATTCGTGGACGAATCCTTTTCAAGAAAGGGAGGTTGATGCGGGAGCATCTCTAGACCTAGCCCGAGTCGAGATCATCATCATGGAAGCTAGGAAACATGGAGTGAGCATCATTTTAAGGACAAGAAAAGGGAGATCATATGCACGGGAGAGAACCATCGAAGAAAAGAATGCATATGAAGCGCGAAGAGGAAGCTGGCCTAGATATGCAAGTAGAAGGCCGATATTCATTTGGGAGAGAGGCAACCATACACGTGCATGCAAAAGCATGTATGCATGGGCCAGAAGAATAGCTCGAAGGAAGTGCAAGAAGCTGCGTGGAGCCTTCAAGAGTTGGACGTCATATTATTTCTAGTTGGGCTTATTTTATTATTAAATAAAGCCTTAATTAGATCTATTATTTTCCAGCCCGTATTTTGACAATTTTAATAGTGGGTTTGTTTTTATTTATTTTTATTAGTTTAGATAAGATCTAGATATGATCATATCTTTTAAGATTTGATCTTATCTTTATCTTTGTAGAAGATCATATCTCCTAAAGATTTGATCTTATCTTCTAGATAGAAGATCTTATCTCGTAAAGATTCGATCTTATCGCTTCGCATTTTATTTCATTTCTTTATTCATTTCGGGTTCGATCTTGGATCAAGCCTGCAACCCATGTAGACGTCCCATCTTGCCTATAGAAGGCCAAGCTGTACGTCATTTTCATTCATTCAGATTAATATACAGATTGATACTTTTCAGTATTTCCTTCTCGAGGGATTCGAGTCTTGATTAGGTGCGAAGCCTCTTAAAAATCCTGGACGGATGAGAAGCACGTCCAGTCTAGTCTAGTAGCTAGGAGAAATGTTCAGTCGAGGTGCGAAGCTTAGGTTGAGCGCTATTCGAACTCCAGATAACTTCTTTGCTTTCCGGACCTCGTTCCGGCAGCCAAGATTAAAGGAAGAAGTCACTACTGCAAAGGGAAGGCTCTTTCACTATCCAACACGATCCAATCCTAACCATCGGATCCTTCATCCATCCTTCCACACGTCTATCATCTCATTCCAACGTCTACTCCATCTTCTTGTTAGCCTAAGTCCTTGGTGTTGAAAGATCGGGAACCCCTACGGCTTATCCCCGTATCACTACTATATGTGGATGATATTATACTTACAGCTTCATCCGAGACTCTACGTTCTTCTATCATTACACTATTGCGAACGGAGTTTGCAATGACAAATCTTGGTCCTCTTAGCTTCTTCCTTGGCATATCGGTTACTCGGTCCTCTACGGGACTTTTCCTATCACAAGAAAAGTATGCCAAAGAGAGCATCACTAAAGCTTCCATGATTGATTGTCGACCTGCCTTGACCCCAGCTAACCCATCCACCAAACTTACAGTTGCATCCGGACCCCCCGTCACCGATCCGACACTATATCGTAGTCTTGTTAGAGCTCTTCAATATCTCACAATCACTCATCCAGATATCAGCTACGCAGTCCATCAAGTTTGCCTTTTCATGCATGACCCGAGGGAGCCTCACTTTGCTGCCCTTAAACGTATCATTCAATACGTTCAACGCACCTCCTCCTTAGGGACCACCATCTCCTCCTCTTCCCGAAGTCCATCTTTGGTAGCTTATACCGATGTTGATTGGGCCGGTTGCCAAGACACACGTCGCTCTACTTCCGGGTATTGTGTTTTTCTTAATGACTCTCTCATATCATGGTCATCTAAACGGCAACAAGTTGTCTCTCGGTCTAGTGCTGAAACCGAATACGGGGGTGTGGCAAATGTCGTTACTGAGTGCTCATGGCTTCGGAATCTCCTTCTTGAGCTTCATTGTCCAGTACCAAGGCAATTGTTGTATACACCAACAATGTCAATGCCATGTACGTTGCATATAACCCAGTTCACCATCAGAGAACGAAGCATGTTGAGATTGACATACACTTTGTCCGTGAGCGTGTAGCTCTTGGTCACATTCAGGTCTTGCACGTACCGTCTGCTTTTCAGTACGCCGATATCTTTACGAAAGGATTACCTCGTGGTCTATTCCTCGACTTCCGGTCCAATCTCACTATCCGGCCTCCTCCCGTTTCGACTGAGGGGGTATGTTAGAGAATATATACATATATAGTCATATCATATCTTATGCATTAAATGTGGCCTAAGGGTCATCTTGTAATTTGTCATTCCTGTACTCCTATATATACATGAATAATATAAATGGGTCTGACAAGGAGATTTGATTAAGTCAAACACTTAAGACATAAAAAGAGTATCCCTTTAGATTTGGTGTATGAGTAAATTGAAGAACGACAAGTGTAAGAAGATCAACAAAGGTATCTATAGAAGACCGATGAACCAAAGTGACATGTAAGCTAGGTTTGGATTAGATCTAGCTATTACAAAGCCAGATTATAACAAAACCTTGTCTAAAATCCTCATATCTAGAAAGAAACAAAGGTAAATATCACGTTTCTTCAAGGATCTAACGAGGATATGTGACAAACGAAGACAAGAACAAGATGTGGCAGAGAAACGAAGAACCAAAAGTGGATTTGGCTATTACAAAACCAAGAAACTCGAGATTTTGAGGTAATACTAAATCTAGGCTTCTCTTGACTATGAAGTCAATAAAGGCTAGACATATGTGAGTCAGACAACAAAAAGTTTAAAAAACGTATATTTAAAGCTTCAAAGGTCAACGGAAGCACAAAACTGAAAAAGAAGCAACAATTAAACGAAGGATCGAAGAAAGAGTAAAGGAAAAACAAAGAAACCCTCATATCTGACTTTTCTCGCCTTGAAACTTAGATAACCGATAAAACGTTCCTAACCCCTGATCAAAAGACATGCGATCAACTCCGGTTCTTGTTCAAAAGCAAGATCTACCAGGATTTTCGAGAGATCTCTATTCTTGTAAAAAATTAAGTTATGATACCAATTTGAAAACCGTTTGTATGCAAATCTTTGACAGTATAAAGTTCATAGGAACAAGATCTAGAGCGATTTGTTAAAGAACACTGGAAAACACGAGTGTTTGTTTATGAGGTTCATATCAATGTCCTACGTCCCCGAGATCTCAAGAAGATCCAATCCACTATCGTCTCAAAAACAAAACCAAACTCACAACATATTACAAAAAGGTAAAAGATTGAAAGAAAACTTCAAACAAAACAAAAGGAAAGTAGAACATGCTAAGAGGTACATATCACACGACCTTGTTCGCGGGATCTCATTAAAAACGTTTACTACACAGTACCGGACCTTGTCCGCGGAATTGTTGAATGAAGATGCATGTTCTTGATTCAACAACAACATATTACCACATTACACTCATCGAATTTGGAACGAACCCACATACATGCTTACCAGGCCTGACTCATGACCGGTTCTACCCGTTCTTATGAACAGGGCCCCAAATTTTTGAGGGCTTCCATATCGTTAAAAAAGTTGTACAAAACACATATATGTGTTGTTTGTCCAGTTGGTATGAATGTTTTCATTTTACTTGGTTAGCTCTATTGTGCGCGGCTCTATCCTTCACGCTAATAACTTTTAAACTTCTACTACTTTTTTTTATTTGTCTTTTATGGGTCATTATACTTTATTACTAAAACACAATTTACCATTTATAATTTTTTTTCTTCTTTTTGACATCTTCTTTAAAGTTTTATTTTTTGTGATTTTGTAATGTTTATAAATATTATTTCAATCTTATTAAATTATTTTTTCAACTTGCAATACAATTACTAAATGCTATTAATCAAACTGAACAACATGTTATAATTTTAATCGTCATTTTTTTGGGCACGGGACCTTCGAAATTCTTGAGACGGCCATTATGATTACCGATGGTTTAAACCGAGCCCACCCCAGGACCCTAACTAAATTCGTACGATAATATGAATCGGTGGTGAAATACACGACATAGGTCACAGGAACCTAACGATTATGCTTTCTAATTGGTTTCCTATGAACACGAAAACACCCAAAAAGGGCCTCTGCCAGAATCGCGGGAGCTAAAAAAACGCCGATTTTCTCTTAAAAACGTTTCCAAACTTTAAGATACGAAAGTAAGGTTCACCAAATACCCTAAATCCCCTACGCACACATCTGCGCCTGCCGGACCTGCACCGGAGTCCGCCTTCCCGACTCTGCCTGAGTCCTTCTTACCCTGCGCCGCCGTAGTCCTTACCCTGCGCCGCTGGAATCGGTGTTCGCCAGGTTGGGGTTTCTTCTACTCTTCTCCTTTTCATCTGTCTTCACTGTGAGTGTTGATTTTGTTGAATCGTTGATTGTTGAAATTTCAGATATTGATTTATGATGGCTTCTTCAAGTAGTTTACAAGATCATGCTACATGTGGTACTGTAAGTATATGTTCTCCCATTTGGAAGTATGTTGGACGAATTGCAAAACAGGTTCAGGTGCTGGCAATAGGTCATGGAAATGCACGTTTTGTGACATAGAAAACTAGACATTTATGATTCATATCTCCAAATCTCTGCTTCCGTATCATGTTTCCGTTCTACACAGGTAATTTCTATAGGGAATTAAACTCAATTTATCATGTGTGTGGCTTCTTAGGAGGTTTTTCGGAGAGCATTATCCCACCAAGGTTTGCCTGACGAGTTTGCTCTACAGGCTGTTCAGGAAGCTATCAAACCTCAGGTATCTTCCTGAATGTGCTTGATTTGTTCATGCTCTTTTAGTCTATGCCCAAGCTCGGCAGAGAATAGGTTTAATCGTTAGGTTTGTTTTTATTGGTTGAAAGGTTGGTCTTTGTTGGATGAAACATTTTTAATTTTCATTCAAAATTTCAACAAAAAGGAGGATGAAGTTGATATGTTATTCAATCTGCTAGCTTGAAGATAGTAGACAGATTTCATGGTCTGCTCTCTATTTGTGGAATTATGACTCTTAATAGCTGTTTAAAATCACACATCCATCCAAGGCATGATTTCCTGTTAAGTGTAACAGCGTGAATATACTGTTAAGTGAATTGCGAATTTGGATTTAAGAAGAAGTCTAGATGGTGTATAACTTCCAGTTTAATCAAATTCTGCTATTGTGATGAATAGTTGAGTTCACTTCATTTACCAGATTGGATGATAAATTTATTTAATGTCTTATTTCTTCTATTGGTCTATATTGTACCAAAAAGAGTGAAGTGGTTGAAGTTAGCCTGAGTTTTCTCTGTTAATTAAAGTTTTATCATGAATGATTTTGTTTCCTTTTCCTCAATAGAGGCAATCAAAATTAGTGCAAGATGAGAATCAGCTGCTGGAGAACATACTGCGTTCACTACTACAGGAGTTGGTGGTATGTATATGTTATATAGGTTAATGTTTAAGGATTTTATTTACGAGTTTTAAATAAAATATGTGGTAGAATATATAAATGCGGTGAGTAATGAGGAAAATTTAGGTGGCTTTGGATAATGAGATTTGAGACTACACCTCCATTTATTGCATCTTAATAAAGAGAGCGAATGATTTGAAAGTTCAGTTTGAGTTTCAGATTTTTTTTGTAAACATATTTTTTCATTTAGTCTAACGTCTTGGACTTATGTGTTGATGCAGTCATGTGCTGCGAAGGCTGGGGACCCAATTATGCAATATGGTCAATCTATTGTTGAGGGAGAAAATATGCGGGGTCAAATCCCTCGGCTACTTGGTGTGTCCTGATTTCTGTTTTTATTCCTACGGTGCTCTTTATAGTGCAGTTGATCTCTTTACTTTTTAAAAATCTACTTTCTACTAATGAGTTTTTTTGACATTTCGAAACAGATATAGTGCTGTATCTTTGTGAAAAAGATCACATTGAGGGTGGTATGATATTTCAGCTGCTGGAGGATTTGACTGAAATGTCTACTATGAGAAATTGCAAAGACATATTTGGTTATATAGAAAGTAAGCAGGACATACTAGGGAAGGTGAACACTTTTCTTTCTTCTTTTTATTTTGGGTGATTGATGCAAGCCCAGAATATCAGTTCTAAAGTTTTATTATTATCTCTGTTTTTCTATTCTGACCAATAATATAATATCCCATATTCCCACATCCTAGTTTGTAGGCACTTCCTCATTTTCTCCATGCTCTCTTGCATTGTTCCTATTTTTATTGTTCAGTATTAGGAGTTAGTTACTTTGTTTTTCTATTATAAAAGGAGGTGATGCACATTTTATCTGTTCAGACATGAATATTGAATTCAACACATAACTGAGGTTTCCTTAAATTTTCTGTGTAAGAGATTTATATAACCTAGGAGGGAGATTCTTGTTTCTAGTGCGTTCTTATAGTGGACTAGTAACTTAATAGGCTTTGTTGGAAAGCCTTTCTTACATTTACATCTGTTATTCATTGAACGGTTTTCCCAGCAAGAGCTGTTTTCACGTGGGAAGCTTGTGATGTTGAGAACGTGCAATCAGCTTCTACGTCGTTTATCAAAGGTATACCACTCTGGCTTCCAATATATTTGCAAATATTATTAAAGTCTGTACTTTGATCACTTTTCTGCACCTTGCATGTATCTTCATAGTGTCAGTGGTGCTTTTATTACTTAACTTATCTTCACTTAGTATTGGCCGATAGTACTTCATCCTTTTGCTCAAGGGGTTTCTTGTAAACCATCACTACTCAAGAAAGAAATTTTAAACCATCACTACTCAAGAAAGAAATTTGAAATGTTACTATGAATTTATTAGGAGGTATTATTGGTGAATGGTTTGCAAAGTTGAAAGTTATTATTTCGAATCATTCTTCTTCACTCTTGTTGTGTTGTGCACTTTTGCACTCTTTGGCCATCTCCAGTACATGCTTTTTGTCCACATATGTATGTGGAGACATATTTTGCACTCTTCTCTTTCCCAACTAAGATCTCAAATTGCAGGCAAGTGATGTAGTGCTCTGTGGACGGATTCTTATGTTTCTGGCACATTTCTTCCCCCTTTCAGAGCGTTCAGGTTTGCTTTTATTCTGCTCCACCTCTGTGCTGGCTTTCCAACTTTTATTTCTGATCAACAGATTGTACTGTGTACAGCTCTGAATATTAAGGGAGTTTTCAACACATCCAATGAAACAAAATATGAGAAAGATTCCACTGATGGTACATTCATTTTTACTCCTCACATTTACCTTTCATTCTTCCCCTTGTCTCCATTGATACTCAATGATACGCCTGAAATGTTTTGTTCCCATTTTCATCTAGGAACACCAATTGATTTCAACTTTTACAAGACCTTCTGGAGTTTACAGGTGAACATTTTATCTGCTGTTATATAGTTCTTCGAGGCAGGGAGTATGTGTTCAGGCTAAAATGTTAAACTACAATCTTGTTCTAGCCCCCCCACCCCCCCTTCCAAAAATGTAATTTGGCAATTCCCTCTCGGCTCTTGATGTAAGTGTAGTATGTGATAATTCTGTCTATGCCGACCACTATTTGTCTTTTTCCATCCAAAAAAGAAAGATCCAGACCCCATATAGAATATGTTTACCTGTTCTTCCGAAGGAAAAGAGAGAGCATTTTTGCAATTGAAATTATTAGATCTATCTTCCAGAACAATTACACTGTCGATAAAAAAAGAAACTTGACGTATGAAGCCTAAGAAGCAGAAAAAATAAAAGTTGTATGGTTGTAAGATAACTACACCTGACATAGGCATCAACCTTTATATCACCACAATTATTAATTACATGTATAAAATACATGCAAACATCTCAATACTCTTTCTCAAGCTGGATGTAGAGATCCAAGCTTGGTGGTCAAATATTCAAATTTGGAGCAATGAAACCCTTTGGTCAGGTTGATATTCAGACTTTTACATGTTCCTTCAAGTAAATTAGTCATGGTGCAACACGTATATCATTCGAGAGGAATGAGTAACTTCACATCTGAGAAAATATTTGTCTTCTAAGAGAGTTAACTTCAAATTCGTCTATTGACTTTTTCTCAAGGTTCTCTTGTTCACTACAATTGTCTCAGTGACAATGATGTCATCAACATACTCAAGAATAATAGTTACCCATGTGATGGTGAGTACTTGATAAACAATATAATAGCTACTTTCCGTAAAGATGAACACTTGATAAACAATGTGTGGCGTATTTGACATTGCTTGTATACAACACCTTTCATAATAGATGTCAACCTTCCAAACCACGCCCTTTGGTTGCTCACTTTCGATTCGAAAGTGAGCAACCAAAGAACCCAAGCAATATTTTGCAACGGATGCAAATCTTTCTTCCTAATATATCTCATAAGTTTGTGTGAAGCCTTTAGCAATTATGGGTACTTTGTACCTCACTAATGCACACATCTCTCTCATAGCCTCCCTCCACTCCTTAAATTATAGGAGCTTGTAAACATTCTAAGGGCAACGAGTAACTATAAATCTCATTGTTCAGGACAATTAATAGGAGAGGTAGCGTGAGGTTTTGAAAGAGTACCTTCTTGCATTATGCTCTTAGGTCAAGCCTCTGTTGAAGAAAAGTGTTCTTGCTCGGGAATCAGAATGAGCCTTTTTTTACATTACCAGGTGTCCAGGTCGGGTAATTCGAATGAACCATATAGGAATTGCTCGCGGTGCTCAAGTTAGGTTTTGAAAGAGTACCTTCTTGCATTATGCTCTTAGGTCGAGCCTCTGTTGAAGAAAAGTGTTCTTGCTCGGAATCAGAATGAGCCTTTTTTTACATTACCAGGTGTCCAGGTCGGTTAATTCGAATGAACCATGTAGGAATTGCTCGCGGTTCTCAAGTTAGTCTTACGGTACTACATTACAAGCAACAATGCAGAAAAAGACAGGTTTAGACTGTCTAGTGGAGGTAAGGTATTTTATGCTCTTCTTAGGATGGCAAAGGTCATTCTGTTCCGTAACAAAGACAATTACTCCCTGAACCCTAGGCATGTAAAATACAATCAAAATCAGTGAACAAAGCAGAACAATGAAGTTCTCTACCTAGTTAATGTATGGAACCGGGTTGATTGAAAGGTTAGGAGCAAGAAGAACATGCTTGAGTTTTAGGTTTTTTACTTAAAAAGGTTTACAGCTCCATTGCCTAAAACCTTATCTAATGATCCATTAGCTGTTAGAACATTTCTAGTCCCCAAAATGGCTGAAATGAGTGAAAATTTTGTGGACAGTATTCATGTGTTCAGTAGCACCCGAGTTGGAAAGTCCAATAAATAGGATGAGAATATTCAGAAGCTCTCAAGCATAAAGCATAGAGGTATGAAAAGGGACCTGATAGAGCCATAGGATGTGGACAAGGAGAATACCTGGTGTTTTTTTTCCAGAGAATTAAGAATCTTTTTTTTTTTTTTTATAAGTTCAGCAACATTATTGACGACATCCCTGGATTTTTTAAGTTCAGCATCCCTAATAGCTTCTACACGTCCAACATCATTTCCTTCTGCATGTCTAGGTGCATTCTGAGCTGATCGAGTCACAATGCTTGGATTAAGTGGATACATTCCTCTTGTTCTCCCTATAATGGAAAGAGAAGATGCAATTTTGGGACTTTGAAGAGGACTAGATACCCCAAACTAAATCTCTACAATGAAGCTTGAAAGAAGAAACTTCTTGAGAGGATGAAGGTTCAATAATGAAGGATGAAACCCCATAATAAATCGCTCATGTGAAAATCACACCTAAAGTTGTGATACCTTGAGAGGGAAAAAGAGAGTTTATGCAATGGAAATCCTCAGATCTATCTTCAAGAAGAACAAGTTCAGACTTATGTAAAAGGAAAGAAGCTTGACTAGGAGGAGGCCTAAAAAAGCAGAAAAAGTAAAAGCTCTAAAGTGTAAATATTTACACCTACACATAGGCATCAAGCTAAACAAACTTAATATCTATAATCAGAATAATTAGTTACATATAAAAAAATACACACACACAGCTCAAATTTCTTATCTTATGATATATAGTTAATTAATTATCATGTAGGTTATAAATATAGGAAAGATACTCCACTCTTTATTGAATTTAGGAATGAGGACGGAGCTTCTATATGATCTGTGGTTAAGTGTGCTCTGATTGTGTCATGCTACTCACACAGGTTAAAAGTATAGGAAAGATACCCCACTTGTTATTGTAGGAACGAGCATGAAGCTTCTATATGATCTGTGTTTAAGCGTGCTCTGATTGTGTCTTGCCACATGCATTCTATCGCGATTATGTCATATAGTCAGCTGAGCACATCTTTTTCTATACTTCCCATCTCTGTATCATCAGTTTTCTTGATGAAAGTTCAACATTGGAAGACTCTCAGTGTCTTACATTCTGTCAAACTGAACTTGAATGAGTAATTATTAATTTTCCTATTTTATTAAAAACACTTTGTGGCATCTCTTATATTATCATATACAAAATGCATGACTTTAGTGTCACAAGGAATGAAGGATTCAAAAGCTGAAATAAATCCTTTGTTTTATACTCGGGAATTTAGCAATTGGTGTACCCTTTTCAGTTGATTATGTTCTCAGTTTATCTGGTTGGAATTTCAGGACTACTTTTGCAATCCTCCTTCTGTGGCCGGTGCTTCTTCCAAGTGGCATAAATTCACCTCTAGCTTAACAGTACGAATTTGTTTACTTTATATCTGCCTTTTCTTGTTGCCAAATCATTACGTTATTCTTCCATGGAGTATTTGACAACACTATGCAGTTTATATTTCCTGTCACTTCACCACTGAAATTGTCCAATTTTTAGGTTGTTTTGAATACATTCGAAGCTCAGCCTTTGACTGATGAAGAGGGAAATGCTAATCACATTGAGGAAGAAGCTACAGCTTTCAATATAAAATATCTTACGAGCAGTAAATTAATGGGTTTGGAGGTAATCATACTATTCAAATGCCAACAAAATTTTGACGTTTTAATCTATTTATTTATGGTGGATATTGGAATTTTCTGGTTATTGCAGTTGAAGGACCCTAGTTTCCGTCGCCATATACTTCTACAATGCTTAATTTTGTTCGACTATCTAAAGGTAAGAATGTGGCCAACTTTTAATGTAATCACCCATTAGTAGAAGCTGATTATATTTTACATTCTCATGGTCTTCAGTGCTGATTGTTTGTATTTTTGCTTTTTCTAATATACATATCAGCATACTTCTTCTTTTTTGATTTCCGAGGACATAGTTGTGTAGGTGAACATGATTTGGGTAACCAATACCTGAAGTTGGATTAAACCAGTATTTCGACCCCATTCTACTGTTACCCAAGCTAGTAAGTTATTTAGACATTTGAACATTCTGTTCAGATTGGTAAAATCAAGTCATAAAGCATAACAGAAGCAAACATGTGAAAAACCTAATTAACCTGAAACACACACATATGTACATCCAGTGTATGAAAAGGCTTTTAGGTGCACCTAGGTGCTGTGGTCCTATCGAGCCTAGGCGCCAGGTGCAGTGTGCCTAGGCTGTCTGATTGAATTTTGTAAATGTCTAAATTTATTAAAGATAACAAATAACTTGGTAGTTCAAAAACAACAAATAAACAGGCAAGACTTAGAAACTATAGTCTTCGGTTAGCGAGTTAATTAGAGAACAGGATTGCAGAAGAGCGACAGCAACAGCAAAACAGAGTTGTAGAACAGAATACTTAAACAGAATACTTGAAGAGAGCACTTCAGTTCAAACAAGATTATAGAAGTAGCTAACTAGTCCTTTAAAATATGGCTTTCTTTCTCTTCTCTCTTTCCGTTGGGCGAAGGATGATTAAATCAAAGGCTTTTCCTACCCATTTCTGGAGTGATTCCGTAACTTTGATTTACAAACAAGACAAATCTAGCTCTATTTTTGTGGTTTTAGTTTCGACCTTTACGGTTTTGTAGAGTATTAAAAATGGGTTTTGATGCATTCTTTGTACGTTGTTGCAATTATGGGTATATACTATATAGCAGTAAAAAAGTGATTGAATTTGATGAGATTGTGTGTTTCTTCGGTTTAGTTTTCGCAATATATGGATTGGAATGGGAGTATCCTGGTCGAGTTTGTAGGGTTTGTGAACTGAAGTATATGGGCTTAGATTTGTTAGTCACTTAGTCCTGTTCCCCGCAAACATGAAGAGCACAGGCCCTCTCACAAGGTTTTAAACGAGGATGTAACCAACTTGCCGGACGATTCCATGGGTGTGGCTTTTCAGTTTTCAATTCTTGCGGGAAGTGTAGTGCCTAGTTCATTTCATGCATGGGTACATATGATGATTAATTGATTCATTTTAGCTAAGGGATTGTTCGGTTTAGCTTATTGGGTAGATTTTAGTGGAGCTTTGCAAATTTTGAAAGTTGGGTGATGTTTGGGATTATAGTTTTTTGGAAGGTTGTTAAGGAAGTTTTAGAAAGCTAAGATGAACAGCTTTCAAGAGGTTTTTGGATAGTTTTCACTTTCGTTTGGATAACTATAGTCTTGTGATAGTGAACACTAGACCTGATCATATCCGGGCAGCTCGTCCGGCCCGGAAAAACAGGCAGGTATGAACATAGCGGGAAGCCTGACCGGGCCGAAAAGCCCGGCCTGTATAAATTTTTTTAAAATATAAATAATAGATATTATATTGTATATATATAAAATATTTAGTATAATTATAGAATATTTACCATAATTATCATAAACGTAATGTATATTACATATAATATCTTAATTATATTTAAATTTTAAATAAAATTTATATTTTAAATAGTTTTTAAAATTATTTTTAAAAAAGAAAAAATAAAACGGGTACGGCAAGGATTGTAGGCCCGCCATCCGGACTTAGCCCGGTCCGGGTCCGGATAAACAGGTAGAAAATTTCACAAAGCCCGGCCCGAGTCCTGCCCGAGCCTGGATATGAACAGGTCTAGTGAACACGCCCTAAGTTGTTTGTGTTTATTTTAGATTATTGTACCTCATGATCAGGCGCGGAGGCAGGGGTGGCCGTGTATGGGCTGTCGCCCACCCCAACCCACAAACGAAAGCTATAGTTATCCTCTTTTTCTTACAGAGTTTTTTTATCAGTTGTTTGTACATGGCGTTCTAGGATTCCATTAGGCCAATACATATATTTATAGCTTGTAGCTTTTATGGAACAAGTAGATGTGACTAGTTTCAGGTTGTTCGGACGATTGATGCAACAATAGTAGCCTAGTACTTTTCAGCAAGAGGAGTAGGTTTTTATGACATAAGTGGAAGATTTAACACATATTCCAACATAAAATAGTATATACTCGGTTAAAGTAACAAAAACTATTAATAGTAGAACTGATTAGATGTGCTTATTTTTAATGGTGTAAGCTGTTCCAAGTTGTAAAATTACCGAAGTACCTTATTTCAATTAAATTTATAGGATTAAAGTTCGATAAATATATTTTAGATTAGAGTAATATAAAGAAGTATTTTGACGATTCTACAACTCGGAAGTCGGAACAACCTATTGGCCCTATAAAGGGACATTACAAGCAAATTAGACAATAAGTCCTGTGGAAATGTCTCCAAGTAGAAGAAGAAAAGACATAATGTTGGGCACCAGATGGGTTTCCCAAATATCTTTGGCCAAATTTGTGTTGTTGATATCAGAATCTCACACATTGCACTGACATTTTTGTTTAAAACCCGTTTTCCTTTTATTTTACCTTTTTTTTGGAGAAAGGGTGTTGTTTATGGGAATCTGAAAAAATGTTCATCTTTAGCTCTGAACTAGTTTTTGTTCTATGTGAGCTTTACTCTATTTTTTCGCACCTGCATTTGATCCTTTTTTTCTGTCATTTTGACTTTATTTTTTGTTAACATATTGTACTTTTTTACTGGTAGGCTCCAGGAAAAAGTGATAAAGATTTACCATCTGAAGCAATGGTTAGTACATACATGATTAGTTTGTTCAAGTATTTTGTTATGCTGCATTATATTTTCTGGCATCTGGCTACAAACAAAAAGAACATTACTGAATGATGCTTCAAAAGAATTGAAAAATGTATTCTGCCAATTATAATACTATTCTCTCTGATCTATATAATTGTTCTTTTGTAGAAAGAAGATATAAAGTCTTGTGAGGACCGTGTAAAGAAACTTCTAGAAGCCACTCCACCGAAGGGAAAAGAGTTCCTTGCCAGTGTTGAGCATATTTTAGAACGTGAAAAAAACTGGGTGAGTTTCTTTTGCAATTTTTTTTTTTTTTTGTATGATATGAATGTTTGTTCCAGGGAAGATGCTAAAAGCAAGATTTTATAGGAAGATCCTAACAAATATAGAGGATATATTAGGACGAGGACATAATATCCAATGCCCCAGTAAGAAGACAGTTATTTTTATCCAGTTGCTCTTGAATTTTTCAAAGAAGCACAATATTATAAAAAGGATGTTAGTTGCTTTCTTTCCAAATGACCCTTGTAATCAGTCCATCATCATCCTCAAATTAAACCAGTCCATAATTCTTATTCTTGATTACCTGTTCTCAATCACCGACACCGAATCTATTTCAACCAGCATTCCTTTCTTTTATGCCTCCTATTCCCCTTGCATCCACTCGTATAACAAAGTTAGATGTTGCTGACAACAACCCAGTTGTTGTTCTGCTCTCAATCTTTGAGTCCAGAATCAAGTTCATGTATGTGGGTTGATCTTCCCCTTTCACTTTGGAATGTTTGACATAGCTCCAATATTGAGCCCTCGCAATCCTGGAAACGATACGAGTTAGTGGATGCTCATTGCACTTCTTTCTCTGGGATTGCAAACCCTGACACAGGTTTTTGAGTTGATCGAGAAACTTCTCACTGAAGACTAATACTTGATGGCAATGAGGAAATGTCAAATATTGTGAAGCCATAGAGACCGCAAAGTAGGAGTAAATGATCAATCATTTATTTATTTTTTGACACGGTAAAGGTTATTGGACTAACTCTTATATTGATAGTGAATGATAAAGCATAATCCCCCAAACCATGTGTTGTCTACAATTTGGATCAACTTCAGTAGGAAGTGTTTACTTCACCAGATTACCCGGAGAGGAATTTTGTAGATATACTGTACAGAGAACACTGCTTTATGAGCTTTTCCCTCTACTACTCTGATTCTCCAACAGATGGACTATCACAACTCTTAGACACTATTTTCTTTATATTTTGTTTTGATGAATACATATATGATAGTAATATTTGGTCTAATTGTTTTAGGTCTGGTGGAAGCGCGATGGTTGTCCTCCATTTGAAAAACCTGTAGAGAAAAAAGCGGCTCATGATGTGAAGAAACGGTACAATGCTATTCTGCTTGATTAGGATCATTCTTTTGTATTACTTTCTGCTATTTTTTCTGGAAGCGCAAATACATAAGAAAAGGGTTAGGCTTGTAGAACAAAACTTAACCATATGAAAGGCCCTCAATGCGTACATGAAAGGCCAAGAAGCAGAAGGCTTAGTAATGTTCAACAATGCTTTAAGCTCGTGTCCTTTCCTTATTACTAGGTTTAGTTATGCTTAAATAAAGAAAAAATAACTTACCACAGTTCTCTTTCTTCTTTCTAGATCTGTTATTGTTTGTGTATATTTCTCCTTTTCCTTTATGAAACAGCTCTTAGATGTTGTCTATTTCATAGATGATAGGAAGATCACTGCTGCTAAAAGAAGTAGCAGGATGATGATTTGCAATATTTCATCTCAAGTCATGCACTGTTTTTATGTTTTGTTATTCTTTGGATTATGTGTAACCCTGCATTTTCTCAGGTGTATCAGAGTTATTGTCGAAATTTACTGATAAAAATAATTGCTTGTGGTAGTCGCTATTTTGATGGGATGGCTTGTTCATTCCTTCTGTCAAGTGTTTGAAGTCACAAGCACATTTAGTGCATGTGGAACGTGTAGAAGCGACTGTTTATTATGAAACTTCAATCTTTCTATGTTTATACATGTTTCTGAATCTATAACTTTAGTTAAAAGATTGATTTCATGCAACACGATAGTATTAAATATAAAGACAGTCTGTGATTTATAATCATGAATGTTCATGTTCAATGTCTGTACTTTTATGCAGTCGTCCTCGTTGGAGATTGGGAAACAGAGAACTCTCTCAAATGTGGAAGTGGGCTGACCAAAATCCTGTGCGTTGGAAGTCATAGCTTCATTGATATTCTTAAATGAATTACTTGCTTTAATTGTCTTCACATTTATTCGTACCTGCAAATTATTCAGTATTTTTCACTATGTATCTTGACGGTATAATTTTTTTTAATTGTTTTTGCAGAATGCTCTTACTGATCCTAACCGTGTTCAGACTCCTGCTATCACAGATTATTGGAAGACATTAGCTGAAGATGTAAGAACCTTTACCTACCTATTCATAAATCAAATGATTATATTCACTCATGTTTCTATGGTTCTAAGAGCTATGATGAAAATTCTAATTGGTATAATATTTTCAAAACACAGTGACAAAATATTGTGATTTATGTTGTCGCAGATGGACGAGAGTGCTGGTATTGAAGCTGAGTATCACCATAAAAACAACAAGGTAGCTTGCTTATATGCCTCTATATGCTTCTCCTTTTGTGGATTGGCTGCTAACAATGACAGCATGCGGTCTTCTGCTTTTTCAAAATTTTACCTTAGTTGTTTCCTTCCATACACTTAAGCTAAATTTATGAAGCTTATTCTCTTAGTTTAGTTAGAAACTTAGATTTGTCCTTTCTATATCCAATATCCTTGTTTTAATCCTATGGAGACTAAGGTGTTTGATGTAATGACAAAAACAAATGCATGTTCATTAATTCTGGATATACATACTTATTTTTGTGTATATATTTAAGGTTTTTTGGTCACAAGTCTCCTTATAATTTAACTGTATAGTACCATTTGTCAGCAAAAACGCCTCATAAAATATAATCCACTACTTCAAACCAGCCATAGTTATTTCCAGCAATTTTTTAATATTATTTTCACCAAAATACCCTTGATCATTTTTATCAACAAAAATAGTCCTTGAACTTTGAGAAAAGTTACAAATAGATATCCTTACTTTTTGTTGATCAATTAAAATCTATAAATTTTGAAGAAGGTTTGAAGGAGTTTCCCAAATATTGTGGCGAATTATAGTTTCGAAGTATGAGTGTCGGTGTCAATGTAGTCCGCATAAAATAAATGAACAATTACCACTATAAACTTTTTCCCCCCTAGGACCCACTTGTAACTATTTCCCAACATTTAGGGACTTCAGCGAACCAACACAAAGCTTAGAGACTTGCTTGTTACCTCACAAAAGTTGTAGGACTATTTTTGTGTAAACTGATCAAAGATATTTTGCTTAAAGTAGTACAAAATGTTTACTGCAACCCTCTATGGATAGGTCAAACTCGTAGATATATATTGTAAGATGTTTTTGAATACAAAATTATATATGGTGGTTCTAATGATTAACACCTAGTTTAAAGGTGGTTTGTGAAAAAAAGAAATACTAAATTTAATCATATGCTTATTGTTTTTGAATACGTGTTTAAATTATGATTTGAAAACTAGACAATCTAAAATTTCCACTGGACAGCCATTATTAAGTCACCCATCTTTAGATGCAGCCTTTGGATGAGCATTGTGCACTTGTTCTTGATTATATTTGAGAAATACAATATATGACTCTTTGCATAGTGTATATGATGTGTTATTCAACATCCAACATTTTGTTACTGGGATATTGATCTGGTTTTCTGTTATTTTCTTTTTTCAAACGATTAGCTTATTTCTGAGCCTGTGTCTTAACTCTTCAGCTTTGCATAGTGTATATGTAAACGTATTTTCACTCAACTCACAGGTCTACTGCTGGAAAGGTCTTCGTTTCTCCGCCCGACAGGACTTGGAAGGCTTTTCAAGAGTACGATATATCAAATAACTGATATTTGCATTTAGTGAAGCATATCCTAATGTTTGTATTATTGTGCAGTTCACTGAATATGGTGTTGAAGGGGTTGTTCCTCTAGATCTTTTGCCACCAGAAGTGAGAAGCAAATATGAAGCAAAACCTGGTGAGCGGTCCAAGCGTGCTAAGAAGGATGACACCAAGGGAGCTGTACCTCCGTCTGATGATAATCAGGTAACTTCCTGCGATGACTGTATAGTTTTATGCTGTTTGCTTTAGGTGGATTTGTGTTCCTCTATAAAATTAGTGAACATAGGTGACATGAAACTGGCCGTCTTATACTTCTATAGTAGACCTGATTATATCCGGCCAGTCTGCCCGAAAAAAAAGGCGGGTATGAACATAGGGGAAGCTCGACTGGGCCGAAAAGCCCGCCCGTCGCCAATGAAAACAGGCCAACTGAATGACCTTCGCCAATGAAAACCATGATATAAATCTTTGAATATATATATATATATTAAATTGTATATACTTAAAATATTAAATATAATTATAGAATATTTAGCATTATTATCATAAGTTTAATGTATATTACATAAAATATCTTAAATATATTTTATTAATAAAATATATATTTAAAAAAGTTTTTTAATTAATTTTTTAAAAAATAAACGGGTATCCGGAGTCCTGACCGGGCAGGTACGGCGGGTATTGTAGGCCCGCCAGCCGGGCCCGGCCCGGGTCCGGATAAACGGACCAAAATTTCACAAAGCCTGAACCCAGATATCAACAGGTCTATTATGTAGTCAATGTGAATGTCGTTTTATTTGGGCAATCAACGTCAGAATGTCAGATGGATGATAAAATATGACAGCTCATTATCTGGATGCATGTTAATTTGGGGGCACGGTCATACCTTTATAAATGCCAACTCATGGTTTAGATGAACAATGTGCATGGATTTGTCTAATTCATGGTTAGATCTAGGTAGAAACTTGTGATTGGAATCATTGAGCTCAAACATTAGTAGAGTTTTTCCTTATTTCCTGTTATTCGATGTTCAAACTTGTGATTCATGGTTTCTCATACCTTAATACTTAACATAGAACACAACACCGGTAAACGATGCTGACAATGAAGAAGGGCAAGCCGATCTTGAAGCTGCAACGACACCAATGGAATTGGAAACTGTCGCTGCAGCCGGCAACAATTCACAGGAGGGGACTCCAACTCTGGAGGATCCTCAGAAACAGAGCCCCGAAACAATAGATGCAGGCCCAGAACCGGGTCAGCTGGAAGTGGATGCAGAAGTAGAGACCGGAGCCATACACGCGGAGACAGATGCCGAGGTTGATCTTGAAGCAGCAGGCTGACTTTATTAAAAAAAAAGAAGAGGCATCCCTAGCATATGAGTATGTATTGTCTTGGATCAAGCTTCGTATGGTTCGAGTCGAGTTGATAGGGAAGTGGAAGGGACAGCTATTAAACTCTGAAGCGGTAAAAATGGCATGTGCATCTGTTTGTGTTTGGAGTTGACAAACAATTCAACCTTATCAGAAGAAAGGAAGGTTTAAGGTTATGGAATGACACACAGCATTTACTAATTTGTGTTAGATTTACTGTGATGTATTAACATATTCTACTAATTTGTGTTAGATTTGCTGTGATGTCTGCATACGGACTTAATAGTTAATACAAGTAGGATTTTGCTAACACCAAATGCATGATTGTATTAACATATTCTACTAATTCGTTATGTTGCATTTTTTTGATAGGAAAAACCCCTATTAGGTTGTATAGTTTGGGTTATTGGAAATTTCAACCCCCTTTCTTTTGTTTCGAAAATCATAACCCTAATGGAACACTAGGGCATCTCTGATCCATGATGATGCAGTAATGCAAGACGCGATGGAAATAATGAAATCACCCAAATTATTTTTTAAAATATATTTTTTTTCCCGAAAGGACACTCAAATTAACTGATGATTATAGATATAGCCATATGTATCATTTAATTGCAATCTTATGTTGGCTGTCTTTGTGATTATGAGTTTAATTGAGGGTTTAGTTACGCTGATAGCTCCTAAGTTGGAGTCAGGTTATATTCGCATTTGGAAGGTGTAGGCGAAGCCTTTGTTTTGCAAGCAACTCACGTATGTGTGTGAAGCGTCAGTTTACCTTTTGGCATACGTTGTAGTCGTATGTCCGATATTTCTGTGCTTGTTACAAAAACAACTATAATCAGATGTATCCGATTGTGTAATTGATTTCTATTAGGAAGTCATATGTTTAATCACGAGCCTTTCTTCGACATTTTTTCGCCCCAATTACACAAGCCTTACGCTTAATAATTGTTCATGGAAAAGTTAAATTACACCAGTGACTTACGTAATTTAGAGTAAAGTAAATTTTATTTTTTTGACCTTCCTATTTGATCTAGGATCCAAGTAAATGTTAACGCTTCCTTCATCATGAGGCGATGATATCGATTATAAATTTATGACTTGCTAGAACATTATGGTTTGTTCGTTTTAATTTTAAAGTTAATTAAAAACCGTAAGTTAAGAAAATGAAAATTTCGATTAGTGTCTTTGTGTTTTGAGATTTTTTTTCTGAAATTTGCCCAATATATTTTTTCTAAGTCGGTTCGTCCTTGTATTTTCTTCGTTTTCGAACTTTTCCATATTCAATAAAGATTCGTTTTTAAGGTCTATTACAACAAACAATTCTTTATTGATAAACACAATATGAAATTTGCCTTCTATTAAACTTGAGCAAAACATAAAAGTATTAACCTACCGGGCCGACTAACCGTAAAATCTTAATATGATCGGTCCTCTCTTCTCCATCGGTATCACAAATTTACCCGATAAAAAATTGAGGAAATCCGTAAAAAGAGAAAACACATCGACACAAACGGAACTAAAAAAATTGTTGTATAAATTCTGAAACCCTTAATCAAAGGTACTACCAATCCGAATTTACCTTACGAAAAATTTGGGCCTTTGTGGTAATAAATCCAAGGGTGTGGACCCTAGGCTCGTGTAATTGCACGGATTCAGGGCGCCATCTTAAAAAGTTTTCCACCAATAAAACAAAAACAAAAATCTCTTGATATTCGTGTTTAAAATGCGCATAGCTTTCCATTGTTTTCTTCCTTGTCAAGCTTTGACGCATTTGGACTCTTCCCATTCTCTCTCAACGAGCTGGCCACTGTGGAAGATCACTCGATTTCATTTCTCTGCTTCTCACTGCGTCGCTTGTATATTTCTCTTCCATCGTCTTCTTTTTCTTCCTACATCAGCTGTTCAGTTTGCATTTCTGTAAACTGTGGGTAGCACACACTTTCTAGGGCGTCTTTTTCGTTGTTTTAGATTCAACAACGTTGAATGAACAGTATCCAGTAGTTGAATCTGTGATTTTGATGTTTGTTTCTTGCTGTGTTGGTTGGAAATTACCAAAACCTAGTTCTGTGTATGTGGTAATTAAAATCAGTTGGTCTAATGATCTAATCAGTTGTTTCACGGTCTTTCATTTGCCTCTACTTTTGCTATTTGACGATAAATGACCTTTTTGTTTTTTTTCCAGATTTTATTAACTCTTGATACTCTACATTCATTGTATACTAGGAAAATACCTTTTTTGAGCATGCAGTGCTACAGTGCCACTGCCAGTTCTGATCTACTGCGATGGTTTGACAGTGGAAAAACGCATTTCTGTATTTATGTTATATTGTTATGGTAGTGACCTTTTGGTGTTGATCTTTGATCCGAGTTTGTTGGGTGTAATGAATAATATTCTAATCAGACCCTTTGCCGTTCAATAATGATTTACCCATTAACCTAAATATGTGATTGTATGCATGTTCTTCGCTTCTTGTTATGTTTGTTGTAATAGACCTTGAAACCTAGTTATATTATATGTGCTGGTAGATCGTTAAGGGTCTGTTGGTAAAAATATTATGTTCTAATAAAGTCCATTTTATTTATTGTTGTTTAGTCTTTGCGTTGCTTTACTTTTGCTTATCTGTTGATTATTTCGAGAGATTGAAATCCAAACGCTATTTTCATTATGTTGGCTGTAATAGAGCTAAAATCTAGTTATTTTTGTTGTGCTGGTATCATCGTTTGGTGATGATTGTTGAAAATTTGATGTTCTATTTAGCCATTCTGTTGCATTGCTGTTGTGTTGCTCTCGTTCCTTTGTTGTTTCCCTCAGGTTCAAGCATATCCATTTAGCCTTCAATCTCCCACTTTTACAAAAATGTGTTTTTGAATGCTCTTTGTTAGACATTTGTTTTCATTTCTACTACTGTTTCGTGCTTACCTAACTTCAATCTTATTTCTCTGATTTGTGTATTTGTTCAGGTTCCAGATCAAGTTATAATGTATTTAGACTCAGATGAATCAGATATAAGTGAATCTGAGATAGATGATTACATGCTAAAACCTTACAAGAAACTGGTAAAAGGAGAGTATCAAGTTCAGAAATCAAATGGAGCCTTTAGGTGTCCATTTTGTGCTGGAAAGAAGAAACAAGAGTATGAATTCAAGGACCTATTGCAACATTCATCAGGAGTAGCAAAAGGTTCAGCTACAAGAAGTGCAAAGCAAAAGGCTAACCATCTTGCTCTGGCAAGATTCATGGAGAATAATTTATCCGCTTCCTTAGAGAACCAGCTAGCTGAACGTGCTCCTGCTCCTCAATCTGATGTTCAACAAGAGCTGTATTGCTGGCCCTGGATGGGTATCATTGAGAACGTGAGTATTCATAAAAAAGGCGAAGATCTGATGAAAGAATTTTCTAGGTATAAGCCTGTTGAGGTGGCAGTGTTTCATAATGTTGAAGAAGGATCTATTCAAGCTGTGATTACCTTTGAGAGGGGCTGGACTGGATTTCATAATGCAGTCGAATTTGAGAGGACCTTTGAAGCATATAAGCATGATAAGAATCAATGGATTGAAAATAAAGATTGTCCTGGTTCAGATCTCTATGCTTGGTTAGCACGGGCTGATGATTACCAATCAAAGGGACAGTTGGGGAATTATCTTCAAAATAAAGGGCAGTTAAAAACTCTACATGACGTCACGAAGGAGGAAAGGCAAGCCAAGGACAATATTGTTGGCAGCTTAGCGCAGGATATTGATAAGAAAAAGCAAGATTTGGACGAAATGCTGTTTCATGTTAATGTGCAGAACATGTCCCTCATTAGGATGATTCAGGAGAAGGACAACATGGAAAAAACATTTTTGGAAGGTAAGATATACTTCCTTAAGATATAAATGAAATAATTCTATTTGTTAAAGATTAAATGTATTTAAAACTTTTTTCACACTTTTCTTATGTTTCAATGCAACAGAGACAAGGAAAATTCAAAGGCTTGCTCAGGATAATGTTCGAAGAGTATTGATGGAGCAAGAGAGGCTTAGCCATGATCTTGAGACGATGCGGAAACAAATGAACAGCCGTACTAGAGAATTGAACAAAAGTGAAGCTCTTACTGAACGTGAAAAGCAAAAGCTTGAAGAAGAGAAGAAAAAGGTCAGTACCACTAAGTTCATTCAAATCCATTCATTTTAATTCACTCTTATTGACTTTGAACATGAAGGATTTGTTTATTATATGTAAAGAATGATAATATCCTACCTTACCTTTGCTTAAAGTGGTTTGAAACATTGACGAGGACAACTTTACAAAGCAATCCTACTTGTGCATCATTTTTAGCTCATTTTGAGTATAAACAAGCATCACTATGATCATTACTCATATTTCTTTTAGTTATGGTTGTTATTTTAATGTTACCACTATCAATCTACAATTTATGTCTTATATAGATGTAGTTAACAAAAGATACATGTTACTTTGGGCCTACCTTGCTGTTAAGAATATCCATGTAATGCAAAGTCATTACTCTGACTTAGGATTCACATTTTTCATATGGAGGTGATCATTGATGAAAGAGTACAGTGAACACAAGTCTAAAAAATATATAGTCAGCTTAACTTCTAGAAAGTTCTCTATACTAATGATACTAAATATTTCAGAATAATACCAGAAATAGTTCACTTGAATTGGCTTCCCTGGAACAAAAGAAAGCAGATGGGAATGTTATGAGGTTGGTAGAACAACAAAAGGTATTATCTCTAACTATATTATGAATGCTTTTTTTCATTTGAGAGGTTACCCTAGAAGAGATTGACAATTTTTAACTTCAGAGGGAGAAAGAGGAAGCAATGAAAATGGTTCTCCAGTTGGAAAAGGAATTGGATGCTAAACAAAAGCTAGAAATGGAAATTGAAGATTTGAAGGGGAAAGTTCAAGTTATGAAATACTTGGGAGACCAGGATGATGATGCTCTCAAAATGAAGATGGAAAATATGACTAGTGAATTGCAGCAGAAAATCGAGGATTTGGCATTTATGGAATCATTAACGACTGATCTAACTATGAAAGAACGTATGATCAACGATGAGCTAGTGGAAACTCGTAAAGTGTTGATTGAGGTATGTTATGTTGAAGTTTATGCAGCTCTACACCACTATTATAAATTGTTATTGACTTGGCTTTCCATTTAACCCACTCTAGATCACATTCTCCTTCTGAACTGGGTCGGCTTTGAGGCAGATACAAACAACAATTACTAGTTGAGAATCAGATCTTGTGGTCCTGTTGTTGCTTGTGATAATAAAAATCAATTTATGAAACACTATGTTTGCTACTATGGTTCTGTTAGTTCTGTATAATGTTTGTCTTTATCCAATGCAGAAAATTATAAACTTATGATTTTGTTTTTTTAGGGTTTACAAGGCATGCCAACAAGTAGTTGCCCTAATATTGGGATCAAGAGGATGGGAGAAATCGATGAGAAGGCATTTATTGGTCCATGCAAGCTAAAATTTGGAATTGAAGGACCCTTAAAGGCAGCTGAGCTAGCTTCTTCATGGCAGGAAAATCTAAAAGATCCAATGTGGCAACCATTTAAAATTGTTGTGGAGGTTGATGGGACGACGAAGGTATGTTTTTTCAGTATTCTATTTCAATTATCTATTTTATAACTTTTTTTTTTTTGTAGTCTACCTATTCTCACATGAACAAAATTTGTGTTCCTTTAACAGTATCGTACTAGCATCCATGTTTTGCAAGTAGATCAACCAATTGTTGCTAGAGTTTACATCTAGGTTTGTCATTGAGAAATACACAACCTTAAGAAGTTACTGAAATAAACTTTTTCTAGGACCTTTCTGGTGAATGAACAATCTAAAAGATCCAATATTGACTTTGTTTTATTGCTCTCTTTCCTATACTTAAAGAGTTCCTACTGCAAAGTACTTATATGCTTTCATTAATAGGAAATAATCGACGAAGAGGATGAGAAGTTGAAGGCTTTGAAGAAAGAATGGGGAGATGAGATACAAAAGGCAGTGATTATGGCCTTAGAAGAGTTGAATGAATATAATCCAAGTGGAAGATATATCATAAATGAGATCTGGAACTTCAAAGAAGGCAGAAAGGCCACAGTAAAAGAGGTGATCAGTTATATTCTTAAGGATATGAAAACTCAGAAGCGCAAGAGACACTGAGTACTTACAGCTGAAGAGAAGCACAAATATGGTTAGTGTTGTTCTCTTCTTAAATTAGTCATGAATATTGATCTTTGGCAAGTAGCCTCACAAACCACTTTCTTTGTGATCTGCACTTTTCCAATTCCATGTTTTGTAATTAAGTACTAATCAATCAGTAGAGAACTTAAAGATCCCATTCTTCATTTTGCTATCTGAATATTTCTGAGGAATGGGTATTGATCTTAGCCAATTAATGTGTAAATTTGTGCATGCACAATAGTCAATGCTTATCATATAGGTAATTGACATTATTATAGTATATTGTTCAAGTGTTTACCATGTCCATTTTACTTGTTCACATATTTGCTCTAACTTAAAAATAATAAAATTTAAAATTAATCTATCGGTAATATTGTTTCATTTAACAATATGTAGTCTATTCATCAATTTTAATATCAAATAACATCTAACGTAAAAATAAAATGTACATGTACTTGTACATTTCACTATGTCTATTTTACTTATTTATATTACGAAATCTATAAAGATTACGTGAAAATACTGTGAATTTTGACTTTACACAAAATGAATATGTACTAAAATATTTTTTCTGAAATGATGTAAGAACATGAAAATTATATTTTTGTAATGCTTTTACACATTTACACCTGTTTTTTTTAAATAATGAAAAAACTGAAACTTATTCTTTGGACCGATTTTACACATTTATGCGAATCATGTACATATTGTTACCAGTCTACACAAAGTTAACCTTGCCTTGACCACACAAAACATTTGCAATATACAATATACAGGGGTGGTTTAATATCAGTTTGATGGAATTAATAATGAGAATGACAATTACAAACCCATGCATGGTAATACTTTAAAAAAAGAACCTAAACTTTTTCAAAAATTAAATAATTGTAAGGTTATTAACAAATTTGATTTCCATATAAAAAAGAAATCAATACTTTGATTTATTCGTGACCTTTTCGATAAAATACTAAACACATTTCTATTACAAAATCGGATTATGTCTTAAACTCAGTTGTTAGCAAAGATATACACTTACACCCTTATATTACACAAAATCACCTTTAAATATTTGTTAACAGAGATATACCTCTACCGTATTTTCCTTAAAAGTCAACTAAAACATATACCTATATACCCATTTAAGAGATTTATTCTAGATTTTGCTTACTAACAAGATAAAAAAAAGAAAGAAAGAAAAAAAGAGAGGATAAAGTTCATTAATTTGACTAAAATATGAATAAGGGTTATCTATTTACCTTTTACTTATATTATAAACCCTAACTATTCATGTACATTTTGTTTCTTGATCTTATAAGAAAATTGTTTTAGACAGGTGATTTTGTTAACAAATAGCTCGTAACTGTTAAAAATAATATTTACATAACATTTAAATTTAAAAAGTGATTTTCTGATATAAATATATTCAAGGTAGGTTTATATAATTCACCCATAATTATCCAAGCCAGGAATTTCAATTCCTAGTTATGATTTATGACTTGTTAGAATAAGCTAACCAATAAAAAAGAATAAGCTAACCAAACAAGAATTGGATACAAAGATAATTTTAAATACTTGTTGTGGATGAAACACACTTGGGCTACCTTTTGGATACAAATATTATTCGGTTTAAATTTTGAAGTTCATTAAAATTTATAAACGTGAGTTATAAAAGTTAGGGCCTTTTGTGGTAATTAATCCAAATGTGTGGACCCTTGGCTAATTGCAAGGATTCGGGCCACCTTAAAAGTTTCGACCAATAAAACAAAGAACGAAAAATCTCTTGATATTTGGGCTTAAAAAGCGCGTACCTTTCCATTATTTTCTTTCTTGTCACGTTTGACGCATTTGGACTCTTCCCATTCTCTCCCAACGAGCTAGCGACTGTTGAAGATCACTCGAGTTCATTCTCTGCTTCCAACTGCGTCCCTGGTATATACATATCTTTCATCTTCTTCCTACATTACATGTTCGATTTGCATTTCTATGAACTGTGCGTTGATTTCGTTGCCCTAAATGGAGCACAAACTTTCTAGGTCATCTCTTCGTTGTTTTAGATTCGATAACTGGAATGAACAGTATCATGTACTTGAATCCGTGATTTTGGAGTCTGTTTCTTTCTGTGTTGGTTAGAAAATAGAAAAACCTAGTAATGTGCTTGTGGTAACGATGAATATACAAGCGATCGCTTGGTTCAGTTTGTTGATCTTATTTCTTTTGCCTCGAGTTTTGTAGGAGCATATAGTGCTTTACATCGCTATGTCCTACGGTCTGATTTTGATGCCTGATCTGCTGCTTTGGTTGACAATAGTAACACCAAGTTTGGTGCTTATGTTATATTGTTATGGACCTTATAATAATATGACATTTTGGTGTTGATCGTTGGTCTGAGTTTGTTAGGTCTAATGAATAATGATGTAATCAGCCTTTTGTTGTTTCATATTAGTTTGCTCATTAATGTCCTACCTTGTAACTAAAGTTTGTCTTTAAGCATGTAGTGTTCAATCGTTTACCATCGTAAACCATTTTCTGGTTCGTTGATTCTGCCATTTCAATGATTGCTAACTTCTTTCCTATTCTCTAATGCATATATTTGTTTCATTTTCCATTTCAAGCTATATAATATGGCTTCAAGCTTAGAAGATCAATCATCAGATATCAGTGATTCTGATATCAAGGAGTACATGTCTAAGCCTTATGAAGAACTAAAAGAAGGAAAGTATAATGTTCAGAAACCAAATGGAATGTTTAGGTGTCCATTTTGTGTTGGCAAGAAGAAACAAGAGTATGGGTACAAGGACCTTATGCAGCATTCATCGGGAGTAGCAAAAGGTTCATCTGCTCGCAGTGCAAAGCTAAAGGCCAACCATCTTGCTTTGGCAAGATACATGGAGACTCATTTATCCACTAGCTTGGATGAAGTCAAGCAGCCGGCTAAACCTGCTCCCGCTCCTCAATCTGCTGCTCAACAAGAGCTGTATTGCTGGCCTTGGGTTGGGGTTATTGTTAATTTAAGCAGTCGACAAAATGGTCCTGTCTATGCTGAATATCTGAAGAAAGAGTTCACTAGGTTTAAGCCTATTGACGTGGAAGTGTTTTATAATATTGAAGAACTAACTACTCAGGCGGTGATGACCTTTGGGAGGAGTTGCACTGGATATTTTAACGCAGTGGAATTTGAGAGGGCCTTTAATACAAATAGGCACGGTAAGAAGGAATGGATTAAAAACAAAGAAAATCCTGGTTCATTTCTCTATGGTTGGTTTGCACGAGCTGATGATTATGAATCAGAGGGCCATTTAGGGAGCTATCTTCAAAATAAGTTTCAATTGAAATCTCTGAATGATATCACGAAGGAGGAAAAGCAAGACAAGGACAATATTGTTGGCAGCTTAACTATCAAGAATGATATTAAAAAACAAGGCTTGGATGAACTGCAGGTAGCCAAGACAATAAAAGAGATGTCACTGCATAAGATAGTTGAGGAGAAGGACAAAATGCAGCAAGGCTTTTCGGAAGGTATCTTATACTTCCTCAGTACCCTTTACGTCATATCCGATCTAGACATAGAATTTACGTATGCCCATATATTTTGCTAAGCAATATATTGATGTGAATGTTGCAATATTTGTATTAGTGAAATTGTTCCTCTTGCCTGTGGTTGTTATTTCTTGAAGAACTCAAATCATAAACTTATCTTAGTTAATTTTGTTTTGAATATGATCCTCCTAATGCATTCATTACCGGGGAACTCTACATTAGAAGTGAGTCATTTGCACTTGTTTCTAATCCGTCCTGATCTTTTGGCATGGAATTTTTAGGATTTAAACTTCCATTGCACCTTTGAGCGGTGTGTCATTCTTATCAATTTTTTATTTATGTTAATTTCAAATGGTTTTCTATGTTTAAGATGTTTTTTTTTTGGGGTCATAGTCTTGGTAATTACTTTATGTTAAAAATCGTATAATCTCTATTGAAATTAGGTATGCATTTGATTGGTTCTTCAAAGGTATTATAATTAAAGTAACATAGTTGAAGATGAAGAAGATTACTCTACTTGTTCTAGTAATATGTTCTGAAATTTTGTCCTTAAGAAAAAATAATTCTTCTTGAAGTATTTCATGTTTTTCAATGCAATAGAGAGAAGGGAACTGCAAAGGATTGCCCGTGATAATGTTCGGAGAATAATGTTGGAGAAGGAGAAACTCAGCCGTGATCTCAAGTCGAGGCAAAGACAAGTTGAAAGACGTGCCAGAGAGCTGAGCAAAAGTGAGGCTTATACTGAACGTGAAAGACAAAAGCTTGAAGATGAGAAGAAAAAGGTCAGTACTACTAACCATGGCAATGATAATCTTTACCTTTCAGCTTTGCTTAAGGTAGTTTGCAACAAATTTAATTCATGCTATGTGAAAACAGGAGTTTGCAAAATAGTCAATAGTCTTTGTAATAGTGCTACAATTAAAGTTCCTTCTGAATTTTTGAAAAAGGGCAACTGCATTTTGGCATCATTTGCATTGTTTTTATGAAGGTGATTGTTCCTTTATGAGTCTCAACTACTTCTGAGAATCAAAATAAAACTAATGATACTTGTTTTTTTTTTTTTTTTTTTTTTTTTTTTTTTTTTTTTGCAGAATGATGCCAAAAATAGTTCGCTTGAACTGGCTTCTCTAGAGCAGAAGAAAGTCGACATGAATATTCTAAAGTTGGTTGAACAACAAAAGGTAGTAGTTCAAATTACATTATGAATGCTTCTTTCTTTCTATTTTTTTCATTTCTCATATTTTCTTACAGTATGCTTGACTGAATTTGTATCTTCAGAGGGAGAAAGAGGAGGCACTGAAAAAGGTTGTCCAGCTACAAAAAGAATTGGATGCCAAACAGAAGCTAGTAATGGATATTGAAGAATTAAAAGGGAAATTGGAAGTTATGAAGCACATGGGAGATGATGATGCCATCAAAAGGAAAATGGAAGAGATGAATAAGGAGTTGCAGCAGAAAGTTGAGGAAATGGATGCTAAGTATAAATTAAATCAAGAACTAATCACAAAAGAGCGAGAGAGCAATGACCAGATAGATAAAACCAGTAAACTGCTGATTGAGGTATGGGTGTTGAATTTTGTGCATCTTTAGGTGTCCATGTAAACTCAATCTAGATCAGACTTTACTACTAAGCTTCTTAAAACTATTCTCTTTGTTCTTTTTACATTCACAGAAAATCATAAGCTGTTAACTCATTCTTTCAGGGTCTACGAGGCATGAGCAGTCGTGCAACTATTGGGATCAAGAGAGTCGGAGAAATTGATGAGAAGGCGTTTATTGCCCCATGCAAGCTCAAATGTGGAGCTGATGGGGCATTAAAGGCAGTTGAGCTAGCCTCCTTGTGGCAGGAAAATTTGAGAGATTCAATGTGGCATCCTTTTAAAGTTGTGGTGGTTGATGGGAAGGCTGAGGTGTGCTTTTCTTCCATATTTTACCTCATTTATCTTTTATCTGTTACATGATCAAAATCTTTGCTTCTAACGGTACCATCTATTTTGTCAAGTAAATCAACTATTTTTTCTTGAGTTAACTTTTTAGCTAAGGATGTCTTCTTTTTTTGTTGGGGGCAGTTATTAATGGATTGGAGGGGGTTTAGCTATCGTAATTGCATTTGGAATGAATAATAGTTTTATGAATTAACATATTAAGCTGTGAGGTGAAAAGTAATTTTGTTTTTGAGTGGTTTTTTCTGAATGAACATTCTAGGAACTTAGGTGGTTATTCTTATATAACCAATTCCAATAGAATGTGCTCATTTATGAATAATCATAGGTTATTGAATTCCAGATGCATTATGAAAGTTTGTGTCTGGCTTGATATCTTTTTAATGTAGCACCTTTTTTTTTGCTCTTTTTTTTCTGGCCTAAACCTGAACTACATATTGCAAAATAATTATATGCTTCCACTGTTAGGAAAAAATGGACGAAGAGGATGAAAAGCTGAAGCTTTTGAAAGAAGAATGGGGAGATGAGATATATAGGGCAGTGACTGTGGCCTTCAAAGAGTTGAATGAATACAATGGAAGTGGAAGATATATTACAAATCATCTCTGGAACTTTAAGGAAGGCAGAAAGGCCACGCTGAAGGAGGTGATCAATCATTTATTCAAGGGTGTTGGTGCTCCGACACGCAACCAGAAGCGCAAGAGGACATGATTTTTTCCAGCTCCTAGAGAAGCATAGGACAGGTTAGTGTTGCCTTTTTCAACTTGTGATGTGTACTGATATCCGACAATGCGGCAAGTATATCTTCAATGCCTAATTTTGTGAAGTTTAGCACTAAATTACAGACATCGTTACAGGACAGATAAAATCAGTCATTGTTTGATCAAAGTAAATGTTTCCTTAGCTAAGTTTAGCACTAAATTATTTGTGTTTGTGGCCATGTATAATTCTAGTAGTTCTGTGTAATTTGCACTAAGATGCCTTACTTAACACAGAAATAAAATGAATGTATCTGCTCGCTGCTGCTTTGATCTTGCGAGATTTCTGCCTTGAATAGCCGAACCAAACCACTGACCCGCGTCCCCACCCCAGTATGGCATTTGTGTGACTCTTTATCCATTCATAATTGCTTGCATTTGGATATACGAGAAACTAACTACGTGCTTCCTCGTGTGATGCAGCGGGATGATCTTCAAAGCAAGTTGTTCAAGTACCCTTATCCTTCGTTTCACAGATCTTCCCTTTTGCATCACCAAGTTTGCAGAAATTTGGCTATAGTATATAACTATTAATAGTAATTGTAATTAGCAGTCTTCATTTTTGCTATATGAATGCCCTTGAAGAATGCTGCATTTGATCTTAATGTGTAAGCTGGTGCTTGTACAACGGTTGATGCTTACATCCTGTAGTTCCTTGACTCTATAAGACCTATATTTCTCTTGTCAACTTTTGCTTTCTCTCAACTTAGAATAATTGTTCATTGGAGACAGAGTTATTCTTTAGGATTCCTTACAGAGTTATTGGAACACAATTGTCAAAGATTGCTGGGTATTTTTCCTCTTAAGCGTTGTGAATTTTGGTTTTGGTTAAAACTTAGGCTATGAATGATGATTAAGAAAGTTGTGGATGGTTTCGTGCATCTTCAAGATGGGGAGGAGTATGTCATCATGTGACAATTGTTTTTTTTATTTTACACTTCACAAGTGCTTTTTTAGTTCTAATTTTTTGTACTATTCGTATGAAAATTTTGTTTTATCAACAATTCAATTACTTTGTATTATTGATGTTAGATTTTTTCAAAATAAGTTTAATAACTACGTTTTTTATTTTTCAATTTTTTGTACTATTTCTTCAAATTTATACACTGTATTGTACACGTACACTTTTTTGTTCTATTCATTAGTTATGTTATTATACAGTTTTTATTAGTATACAGTGTTTGACTCAATGTTTGAACTAGTATAAACAAAATTTGAACTTTTATAAGTTCAACTAGTTTGTATGACTTCCACTAGTTAGTAGTCTCCTGAGAGTGAGGTGTATTCAACTAGTTTGCAAGTGCTATGCCTGTGCTCTCATGTACTGGCTTTTTTTTGGTTGATTGGGCATCGTTGGATAGTTTTTATAACCCTAGCTATAATAAAGGCAAGAAATGACGTTCGCGTCTTCAAACAACATAATAGAAACATAGCTCAAACAATTAAGTTACTGCATAATTCTAAGGAAAAATCATAACCATTTGCTCTTCCTCAAAGAAAACCCTCTGTTTGAAGTAGACCTGCTCAAGGTGAGTCCGTCCTGTTTGTCTCTCTGGAAAAATAGGCAGGTATTGACTCAACTCGAGCACTGGTGGCCGGGCTTGGCCTGTATCCAACCCGGACAAACGGGGTTGACTTTTGGTCAAAGTTGGCCCGAATCCAGGGTTGAACCGGTCTAGTTTGAAGGGATTTGAGATCAAATAACAGCCTTGAATTATTTCACAATCACAACGAATGCATTAACATTAAACACTCCAATATTGTTGATTCTTATAACGAAAAAACATTAATAATATATTGAGTTACAAATATATAGAAAGGGATATGGTTGAGCTTTACTGCCATGAAATTACCCATTGTTAAGTAGCTCTGACTTGGCCTTTTCCGCCCTGGCAGCTTCCAGCTGACGCTGAATTTGTGGAACAAATTTAGCATCTTTCAAATTGCTAAGAGAATCGAAATCGTCAGTAGTGCACTCAATATGAGCAGCATAATAAGGGCATTCTTGGCAAGAATAAAACCAAAGTTCTGGGTTCATGTCCTTGTAGCAGGAATCGCACCAATAGGCTTCCTCCTTCTCCATGGCATGATCTTGGTGATTATACTTGAGCTTCATGACATGCTCATATCCACCGTGCTCATGCTTTAGTACTTGTAGAGGTAAAAGTGCACATTCTAAGTGATAGTACAATGCATATTTCTTGCAGCAATAGGCGTAATCTTTTAACACTTCTCCACACGCCAGGCAAAAATACCTTTGGAGGAGAAGCTTGAGGGAGAGGAAATCTTGGTGGGAGTTGTGGTTGATAATAGTTGGTAACGGACCGCATTTGAGATGTGTTTGTAAAACGCATGATCCGCAGTTCCTGGAGAAGCCTTTTCCTTCCTTGGCGCAAGACTTGCAGGCTTGATTCTCCTTGAGAAAGTAAGTGTAAAAGAAACAATGCAGAGTCCATAAACCAAAATCTAGAGCCTTGAAATCAATCCTCTCGGCGCATGGTTTATGCAAAACAAGGATACAAAGACGGCAAGCGTAGGCTGCTCCTGTAACTTTCTTTTCACAAACTCCGCAAGTTAAGTTGGCCGCATGATCATCAACATCAAGAGCTTCAAAGAGGCAGTCACCATGGGGACAAAGGTTCTCGCTCCTTCCGTTCGAGGCCGCGATACTTAATCTCTTTTCAAAGAGATACGGCCGCAATCTAGAGAACTCCAATACATATGGGTTTTCGAAACTAGTATTCAGCTCTTGTTTGGGTGCAGTGAGAAGATATTTGACAGCAAGAGTGAAATCATTGGGCAATCCATGAGAGCCATCAGCTGGAGCAAAGAAGATATCATCATAAGGATCAATCACAAGCCTTCTGGCTATAGGAGGATCATCTTCATCACGCTTTTGAAGACGGAGATCCCAATCTTCTAAAGCTTGAGAATTAGCATAGTAAGCATCCCTCACCTTCTCCAAATCCTTCCAACTCATCGGCCGATTATACCAATCATTCTTCTCCTCAGGCTTTTGATCCCCGACTAAGTACACGAATCTCTGGTTCCACAAGTACTCATTTCTTATGCGACATTCGATGATTAAGAGCGGAAATTTCTTACGGGTTGAACCACTGAGCTCTAGCAACCGCTCAACCTCGAATATGTTGTCGAGACGAGACTTGATGACCACCACCCTGGAACTGCCAGCCACTCTCTTCGACAGGTTGCGCTTTGCCGCTTTGCACAGGTTAGTGAAGGCAGCTTCTTGTACTAAGAGTTGCTCATTTTGATCCCTTTCTACCTTCTTCTTCTTGTCACATTAATTATAAAAAATAAATAAATAAGAATATCTTCTTTTTTTGATTGAATGTAAATTAGCAAGTGAAGTAATTTTTACGTACTTTGATGTAGTAATGGTCATCCAGCAAGAAGTCTTGTATGCATAGAACAGGACATTTAGCCCATTTTCCTATTTGCTTAGCAAGTCTCGTCTTCCCTGTTGAGGGAAGTCCCTTCAAAGCTATGATCCCTCCAAACATCCTAACACGCTTTTCCCATTGCTCTACAAATTGCTTGTCTTCCTCATCAAACACCGTCGTCGACAACACCTTTGTATTATCCTCCTCTTCGTCCTCCTCTTCTTCCTCTTCCCTCTTCATCATTCTTAACAATGGGCTCTCCATTGATTAATTATGTATGTGTTTTTTCTGTGTGCTAATTACTAGCGACTGAGTGCTAACACTCTCTGCTCCTCTCTCTCTCTATATATGTATGAACGGAAATTTGTTCGATCCACTTGATTACGGACCACTTATATTCTTTACTTGAGTTGCCACTCAAAGGTTATATCATAGAATATGCTTCCTTGTCCTACACTCATATGTTATCTTTTTTTCATTCGTTTTACAATTTGTATAATAAATAATTTGTGAAAAATCGCTCCAACAACTTGGTAACATAAGAGCAATTGTTCCGAATAGGGATGTCAATGGGTCGGATACGGGTTGGGGAACACCCTATTCATCCCATCCCTGTTTAGTATAATGCCCCCCATCCCCATCCCCATCCCCATCCCCATATCCGTTCGGGTACTGAAAATTGTCCCCATCCCCATTTCCGTCGGATATTCATCCCCATCAGGGAATCCCGTCCCGTTTAATTTTCCCCATTTACATTTTGATGATTTTTCCCGTAAAATTCTATTCCTGTACATGAGATGAAGATAATGAGCTCCAGAAGAAGATGGTAGAAATATATAAGGTGCATTACTTACTGTCATCACTAAATCCATCCTGGGCTAAACTACAAAATCGTGTAAGGATCGAAGGCTAAACAAAATTTTGCTATATATCATCCAAACCAAGTTTACTCCGACAATAGATGAGGTCATGATCAAGTCTCATGTTGAGTTTGGAAACCAATGGACCTACATAGCGAATGAGTTTGGTAGGACGAACTGACAATGGAATCAAGAACCGTTGGAATTCAACACTACGACACAAACTTGCTTTTTTTTGGTAAATGGTTAATTCATAGATGTGAGAAAAAAGTAAAGCTTAACCGGGACCAAAATAGCCATGATTAAACCTACAAAGAGTAAGAGTACATCAAAGTAAAGTACAAAGGGCTAAAACACAGTGCCCAAGTACTTCACGTAAGCATGCAATCCTCCTGAACGTACCATCTACCATCAACTGACTATAAATAAAACAAATAAAATCCTCATGGCACTGTCTATGGGGCCCTTTCACCTTCGGCAAATTCATCAGCAGAAAGGGACATTCATAAACCAGACGTGTGCCTATCCACCGGATCAAGGTATCATTCACCTTCGGCAAAGCCATTAGCAAATGGGTCCCTAGTCCGGAACAAAAAAACAAAGCAAAACAGTAGTACAGACCAAGAGCAGAATACAACTCTAGTATATCAAACATGAAAAGGACTAAATTTCAAACCTCTCGCCAACCCTGGACGGGAAGGCCTCATTGAGTAGTCTGTAGACGTGTCCTCAGATCATCCGGACCAGGATATCAATGGGTATCCTATTCCGGTCAAATACCAAGGCATTCCTAGAATGCCATAGCTAGGTAGTATATCGTCGACGAGAAGGCATAAATGCGTGCCCTACTCGTCCAACTCCTTCCCGAATCCACAGGACTCGAGGCGCTACTGGGCTAGGATCTCACAATGGATCCTGACCCTTGCCTGACAACAAGTTCACTGGATCTTACAACAAGGCACAGATAGATTAAAACAAAACATCAAACTGTATATATACATATCAAAAGGTAATACAGAAGAACCCCTGAGTACAAATAAAAACATATATCCGTACATCATAAATATCCCATATTCCACGTATAAACCTAGTGTACGGAGCCCTTAGCGGATCACCCACTCTGGATCACTCTGCAGCTCTCCTAACCTGCAAAGGATCTACAACACGGTATAAAACCGTTAGCTAACCATACATATATAAGATAATACATCAGCACAAACACATTAGGGAATAATAACACATCATCATGCTTTCACACATTTACCCGGTTTATTATCTTTATAACGTCCAACACTCAAATCGTATATATATCGGAATATGAATATATGTGACACGAGGAATATAATCCTCGCCTCTCGATGCTAATGTCAGTTGGAGTGGTAATCTGGGATCACTTCCCCGTGTACCCTATGGGAGTGGAGACAGTGCCCGTCCCGTGTACCGGATCTGGCCTGCCCGTAGAGAACCTTCCAAACTCCCAGCGGGATGAAAGGACAAGTTGTCACGCCCTACAATGGGCAGTCACTAAACCATAGGTAGGTAGTAATCAATCATCACATGCTATCAAGCATATATCACACACCACTCATGTATACATCCAATATAGGGATGGTAGCTAAGTAAGTCCTATGGACTTACCTAAACCTCGAAGTAGTCTCAAACATGATCCACTCCAAACTGGAGGACAACACTGCCTAAAAACAAGGCATAACAAGATATCACATCTCCTATCAATCAAAGGGGTCACACCTAGACCCAAGGTATCCATAAGGATCATATCCAACTCATAACCTCAATAATCAACTAAACCTCAAAGCCATAACCGGCATATAAAGATATCATACTCATCATCATTCTATCCTCATACACATACCTAGCATGCTACTACCGCTCATACTAGGAAAGGAAAGGATCTACACTACTCTAGGTAGATCCGGGACAAGACGCACCTGCGTGACAAGAGGGACGTAGTGACGAAGCAAGGCAAACCGCAGGCGCGGCGACACTCGGCCATAGGCGCGGTGACAGTGACCGCAGGCAAGCGCAGACGTGGGTGCAGAGGCTGGGACCGTGGCCGCGGGACGGAAGCTTCCGGGCGCGGGTGCGGTGACAAGGTTCCCGCAGGGGCGGCGACGCTAAGGCACAGGGGCTGCGACGCTGCAGAACGTAACCTCCCGACTTCTCTTCCACTCTTCACGTGATCCAATCACGTCTTCTCCATTCCAAAACCAAACACATACATATACATAGACATTCTAACATCAATACACCTTCAATACATCTAATCCTAAGCTAAGGAAGAGAAAACAAGGAAGAAAGAAGAGAAGAAGAAGACTTACCACTGCTGTGGTCTTAGGCAGCAAGGGAAGATCAACAACACACTGTCAATTGGCTCCCAAGCACAGCAAAACATCCACACATCATCATCAAACCACTAAAGCCACACAAACTCTTCCAAACTTAAGGAAACTCAAGTATAAGATCAAGGAGAGGAAAGGAAGCAAGAAGGACGTGAGAAGGCTGGAGAAAGAAGATGAAACCCTTGCTCATCAAGCCAAGGAAGAGACTTAAGGAGAAAGAAAAGAAAGGTAAAACACGAGTCCAACCGGTCAACAAAACCGGCTGCAGCCGCAAGAAACCGAAGGGGCGGAAAACTACACGAGCCGCAGGGGCGGCTCCCTAAACCCGCGGGGGCAGCTAAGGCCGAAATGGCTCCAAAGACTAAGGCTCTTAACGGTCCGACATATCGGGGGCTCAACTTCCCCTTAATGCCAAAACGTCTAACACCTCGTGTCGGAGACACCCTCAGCCACACATGGGCTCCCACTCTGAACTCTAGGGGTCTACGCCTCCTATCTGCATAAAACTTTTGATGGCTCTGTGCAGTCAACATCCTCTCTCTGATCAGTGCTACACGAGCCACATCATCCTGAATCTGATCAGGTGTCAAACCACTAACACTGCTCTGCTCATCCCAACATAACGGGGTACGACATCTCTGTCCATATAGTGCCTCATATGGGGCCATCCCAATAGATGCATGTCAGTTGTTGTTGTATGAGAACTGAACTAGTGGGAGATGATCCGTCCACACTTGTCCCCAATCCAACACACAAGCTCGCGGCATATCCTCCAGTGTCTGAATGGTCCTATCTGACTGACCATCTGTCTGAGGATGGAACGCAGTAGTGAAGTGCAAACTCGTCCCTAGGGCAGTCTGAATATGCTGCCAAAACCTCGAGGTAAATCGTCCATCTCTGTCTGAGACGATCGTCCTCGGTACACCATGGAGTCTCACTATCTACCTAGTGTACTCCTCTGCTAATCTGCTCACTGGCCACGTTTCCCGGATTGGGATAAAACGTGCCGTCTTCGTCAGTCTGTCCACTATAACCCAGATAGCATCAAAGCTCCTGCTCGGTCTCAGCCTAGTCACAAAGTCCATGGTGACGTCCTCCCACTTCCTCGGTGGAACAGGTAGTGGATGGAGTTCACCTCCAAGTCTGCAATGCTCAATCTTGACCTGCTGACAGGTCGCACACTGTGCCACAAATTTGGCCACATCGGGCTTCAACCCTCCCCACCAATATGAACGTCTCAAGTCCTGGTACATCTTACTCGTACCTGGGTGCACTGAATAAGGCGTACATTGAGCCTCCTGTAATATCCTCTGGCGTAGATCCGCATCAGCGGGTACACAGACGCGACCGCGGCGTCTCAACACTCCATCTACCTCTAGAAGGAACTGTGGTGCCTCATCCCGAGACATCCTCTCTCGAATCCTCATTAGTGTCGGGCAGGTCCCCTGCTTCTGTTGGATCTCACCAAACAGATCAGGAAGAACCTCTAAAGTACTCAGCTGGGCGTCCTCATCAGGGAACCAGACGTCCAACTCCAGCCAAATCAGGTCTCTCTGCAACTGATGCTGAACTGTCAGCCTCGCAATCGCCTTCTCTCGAGGCGTCTTCCTGTTCAAGGCGTCAGCGACAACGTTCGCCTTCCCTGGATGATACAGAATCTCCAGATCAAAATCCTTGATCAGCTCAAGCCATCTGTGCTGGCGGTTATTTAATTCCCGCTGCGTGAAAATGTACTTCAGACTCTTATGGTCTGTGAAGATCTGACATGTAGTACCATACAGGTAATGTCTCCAAATCTTCAGTGCATGAACTACCGCTGCCAACTCCAGATCATGAGTCGGGTAGTTCTCCTCATACGTCTTCAGCTGTCTAGACGCATATGCAATCACTCTGCCCCGCTGCATCAATACACATCCCAAGCCTAGCTTGGATGCATCACAGTAAACCACAAAATCCTCTGTACCCTCTGGCTATGCCAAAATAGGAGCGGAAGTCAGACGTCTCTTCAGCTCCTCAAAACTCGGCATACACTGCTCAGACCATACAAATCTAGTAGTCTTCCTCAGCAGACTTGTCAGTGGACGGGCAATTACAGAAAATCCCTCCACAAAGCGTCGGTAATAACCGGCTAGGCCAAGAAAGCTACGTCCTTCTTGACCTTCGTTGTTGTCGTCCAGGCTGCTACTGACTTAATCTTCGCCGGATCAACCTTGATCCCTTCAGCTGAAACAACATGACCCAGGAATGCTACCTTTGGCATCCAGAACTCGCACTTAGAGAACTTAGCATAAAGTTCTCTATCTCGTAAGACCTGCAACACAGTCCTTAGTTGTCCTGCATGCTCCTCTCTACTACGAGAGTACACCAAAATATCATCTATGAAGACCACCACAAACTGATCCAGGAAGTCGATGAAGATGTTGTTCATCAACTCCATAAAGACGGCTGGGACATTCGTAAGCCCAAATGGCATCACTACAAACTCGTAGTGTCCATATCTTGTCCGAAAGGCTGTCTTGTGCACATCCTACTCTCTCACACTCAGTTGGTGATACCCTGAACGCAGGTCAATCTTGGAAAACACTGTCGCTCCCTGAAGCTGATCTAACAAGTCATCAATACGAGGCAAAGGATACTTGTTCTTGATGGTCACCTTGTTCAGCTCTCTGTAATCAATACACAATCTAAACGATCCGTCCTTTATCCGCACGAAGAGGACATGTGCTCCCCATGGGGATACGCTAGGGCAGATGAAGCCCTTCTCAGCCAACTCCTCGAGTTGCTTCTTTAGCTCCAGCATCTCGACAGGCGCCATCCGGTATGGGGCCTTTGAGATCGGTAACGTACCAGTCTCTAAATCAATTGCAAAGTCCACACTCCTTTGAGGCGGAAAACTGGACGGCTCAACAAACACATCTGTAAACTCATAGGCCACTGGGATATCCTCTAATGTTGGACTCTCCCCTTCCTTCATGGCATAACACCAAAAGGCCTCACATCCCTGTGCAATCAATCTAGTTGCCCGTATCGCACTGATAACCATGCCTGACTTTCCAAGGTCCCAACCTCGGAAAACCTCTATATGACCTAACTTGGTAGAGAGGGTTACAATCCTCCTACCTACATCTAACACTGCCTGGTATCTATCCATCCAATCCATACCTAGAATGACTTCTTCATGGACTATTGACATGACAAAGAAGTCCACAAGTAATACACGGGTCCCTACAGAAATGGGACAATCACGAATCTCACGGGTACCTCTGACCCTACTACCATCGGGTAACCCTATACTAAAGGGTATCCCCTCAGTCGTATCTAGACTCAGACGCTCAATACATGCATCAGATATAAAAGAATGCGTAACACCCGTATCAAATAAGACTCTAACAGGTAAACCATGGATCAAAATGGTACTTGTAGCAGTCGGTGCAGCTGGCTCCTCTACACTCCTCAGCTCAAACACTCTACCTTGTGGTCCTCTGGTATTAGTGGTACTCCCACCACGACCTCTGCCTCTACTCGGCGCAGGAGTAGATCCATGAGTCGTAGGACGATATGGGACTCTGTGTTGTCCCTGTACCTGCTGCTGCTGAGGTGGCCTCTGCCCACCCCCTGCTGCACTGGCAGGAGTAGAACTTTGTTGAGATGAAACTCCACCATGTCTGCAGAAGACAACTCTATGACCCGGTCGGCCACAAGTGTAGCAAAGCACTGTCTGCCTCGTACACTCTGGTCGTATGTGTCCATAACCACCACAGTTGAAGCACCGACGTCCCATATGTGTAGCCGGTGCAGATGAGGGATAACTCTTGCGACTCTGACCTCGCCCGGCACTAGCAGCTCCACCAGTACCACTGGTCTGCCCAGTACGTTGTCTCTTCTCAGACCTTCCGGTCTGAGAAGCTCTCCTCTGCCCAGCTCGCTCCCTCTCATAATCGGAAGCTTTATCCGGATAATCCATCAATGTCTCACAATGAAATCCCGCCATGTAAGTCCGGGTAGCTGTAACACCCCGAATCCGTAGGACTCGAGGCGCTACTAGGCTAGGATCTCACAATGGATCCTGACCCTAGCCTGACAACAAGTTCACTGGATCTTACAACAAGACACATATAGATTAAAACCAAAACATAAAACTGATATATATAAATCAAAAGGTTTATACAAGGTACCGCTGAGTACAATCAAAACATATAAATGTACTTAACAAAACACCCCATATCCCACGATAACGACCTAGTGTACGGAGCCCTCAGCGGATCACCCACTCTGGATCACTCTGCAGCTCTCCTAACCTGCAAAGGATCTACAACACGGTATAAAACCGTTAGCTAACCATACACACATATATAGAAGATGCAAGAGCACAAACACACTTCATGAATCATAACATATAAACATGCTATCACACATTTACCCGGTTAATTATCTTTATAAAGTCCAACACTCAAATAGTATATATATTTGCATATGAATATATGTGACACGAGGAATATATATAGTCCTCGCCTCTGAGTGCTATAGCTAGCCGGAGTGGTATAAGCGCACCTTCCCGTATACCATAAGGAGTGGTAAGTGCCCTTCCCGTATACCAGATCTAGCCTGACTACATAGAACCTCCCAGACTCCACTACGGGATGAAAGGCAAGTTGTCACAACCACTACGATGGGACTATATCATAGGTCGGTAATAAACAATATTGCATGCTATAAAGCATATAACAACCACCACTCATGCATACATCCAATATAAGGATGGTAGCTAAGTAAATCCTATGGACTTACCTCAACCTCGGAGTAATCTCAACCACGATCAACTCTCAACACGATCCACTCCAATCTGGAGGATAGCACTGCCTAATAACAAGGCATAACGATATATATATATCAATCTCATATCACTCAAAGGGGTCACACCTAGACCCAAGGGATCCATAAGGATCATATCCAACTTATAACCTCGATAAACAACTAAACCTCAAAGCCGTAACCGGCATAAAACGATATCATACTCATCATCATTCTATCCTCATATACATACCAAGCATGCTACTAACCCGCTCATACTAGGAAAGGAAAGGATCCATACTACTCTAGTAGATCCTGCATAAGACGCACCTGCGTGTCAGGAAAGACGCAGAGGCAGAAATGCAACAGGCGTAGGCGCGAAGGCACGCTGGCAGGGGCGCTGTGACCGTGGCCGCAGGGGCGACGGCTTCCGGGCGCGGGTGCGGTGACAAGGTCCCGCGGGGCAGCTACTTCCAGACGCGGGGGCGGCGACAATGTAGAATGGTCTTCCCCGAGTTCTCTTCGACTCTTCACGTGATCAAATCACATCTTCTTCATTCCATAGCCACAATCATACATATACATACACATTCTAACATCAATACACATCCAAACACATCTAATCCTAAGCTAGGAAAGAGGAACAAGATTCAAAGGAAGAAAGAAAGAAAGAAAGAAGAGATGAGTAATCTCACCCTTGCTGGGATTCTATATAGGAGGAAAAGCTCAACACAACCACCTTAGTTAACTCCTAAGCTCAGCAACAGCAACACACAACATCAACCTCTACAAGGCCACACAACCAACTCTTCCAAACTAAGGAAAAATCAAGAACGAGATCAAGGAGAAGGAGGAGAGAAGAAGATCGTGAGAAGCTGGAAAAGAAGACTGAAACCCTTCCTCACGATCCAAAGAAGAGGATTAAGGAGGAAGGTAGGAAAGAGTAAAGCACGAGTCAAAGGGTCAACAAAGCCGGCTGCAGCCGCAAGAAATCGCAGGGGCGGACACCCGCCGGGGCGGCACAAAGCACCCGCTGGGGCGGCTCAGCTCCTAAAGGTCAAGGCTCTTACATCTCATCCCCCTAAAAACAAGTTTCGGGACGAAACTTGAAAAATCCTAAAACCACTCGGACTCAGAAGCCGAGGTACACTCTCTCTATCGGAGGCATCACCTCTCCGCTCATAAGGTATCAACCTATATCGCTCTATAACCTCAAACACAAGCATGGAGGAACTCATCATCTCCAGCAACAAGATCACTATACTATCCAGGGCATAGAGGAAAACCATCTCTAGCCAAACTATAATCATATCACAAGGGCATAGAGGAAAAACATCTGTAGCCATATCATCATCACATCGCAAAGGCATAAAGGAAAAACATCTCTAGCCGTATCATCATCACAACATAAGGGCATGGAGGAAAAACATCTCCAACAATACTATGTCCTTCAAAATAGCATGGAGGAATAACCATCTCTAGCTAAACCCTAATCGTATCACAATAGCATGGAGGAAAGAGCCATCTCCAGCTATAAACATCAGTCGTACTAGCACAAAAAGATCTACTAAGATCACATATCACATCATAGCTAGTACGCAATTAAACATATCATAACATATAAGCACATAAGCATAACATTCATCAAGATAGTACTAAGATCTACTTGTCGATCCTACTGGTACATCTATCTCGGCATAAAACTCTGGATAGTTCCTCTGAATACTATCCTCAGTCTCCCATGTAGCTTCATCAGGTCCTCGTCTCGACCACTATATCTTCAGCATAGGAATGTCCTTCGAACGCAGGCGTCTCATACCTCGTTCTAGACTGCAATCGGGTGCTCAACAAAAGTGTGGTCTAATTCATCCACCAAATCATCATAACTCACAATGTGTCTCGGATCTAGTATGTGCTCCCTCAGCTGAGACATGTGAAACACAGGGTGAACACCTTCTAATCTCGGAGGCAAAGCTAACCTGTATGTTGCACTCCCAACCCGATCCAGAATGTCGAACGGTCCGACATATCGGGGGCTCAACTTCCCCTTAATGCCAAAACGTCTAACACATATATAGAAGATGCAAGAGCACAAACACACTTCATGAATCATAACATATAAACATGCTATCACACATTTACCCGGTTAATTATCTTTATAAAGTCCAACACTCAAATAGTATATATACTTGCATATGAATATATGTGACACGAGGAATATATATAGTCCTCGCCTCTGAGTGCTATAGCTAGCCGGAGTGGTATAAGCGCACCTTCCCGTATACCATAAGGAGTGGTAAGTGCCCTTCCCGTATACCAGATCTAGCCTGACTACATAGAACCTCCCAGACTCCACTACGGGATGAAAGGCAAGTTGTCACAACCACTACGATGGGACTATATCATAGGTCGGTAATAAACAATATTGCATGCTATAAAGCATATAACAACCACCACTCATGCATACATCCAATATAAGGATGGTAGCTAAGTAAATCCTATGGACTTACCTCAACCTCGGAGTAATCTCAACCACGATCAACTCTCAACACGATCCACTCTAATCTGGAGGATAGCACTGCCTAATAACAAGGCATAACGATATATATATCAATCTCATATCACTCAAAGGGGTCACACCTAGACCCAAGGGATCCATAAGGATCATATCCAACTTATAACCTCGATAAACAACTAAACCTCAAAGCCGTAACCGGCATAAAACGATATCATACTCATCATCATTCTATCCTCATATACATACCAAGCATGCTACTAACCCGCTCATACTAGGAAAGGAAAGGATCCATACTACTCTAGTAGATCCTGCATAAGACGCACCTGCATGACAGGAAAGATGCAGAGGCAGAAATGCAACAGGCGTAGGCGCGAAGGCACGCTGGCGTAGGCGCGAAGGCACACTGGCGCGGGCGCTGTGACCGTGGCCGCAGGGGCGGCGCCTTCCGGGCGCTGGTGCGGTGACAAGGTCCCGCGGGGCGGCGACAGTGCAGAACGGCCTTCCCCGACTTCTCTTCGACTCTTCACGTGATCAAATCACGTCTTCTTCATTCCATAGCCACAATCATACATATACATACACATTCTAACATCAATACACATCCAAACACATCTAATCCTAAGCTAGGAAAGAGGAACAAGAATCAAAAGAAGAAAGAAAGAAAGAAAGAAGAGATGAGTAAGCTCACCACTGCTGGGATTCTATATAGGAGGAAAAACTCAACACAACCACCTCAGTTAGCTCCCAAGCTCAGCAACAGCAACACACAACATCAACCTCAACAAGGCCACACAACCAACTCTTCCAAACTAAGGAAAAAGCAAGAACAAGATCAAGGAGAAGGAGGAGAGAAGAAGATCGTGAGAAGCTGGAAAAGAAGACTGAAACCCTTCCTCACGATCCAAAGAAGAGGCTTAAGGAGGAAGGAAGGAAAGAGTAAAGCACGAGTCAAAGGGTCAACAAAGCCGGCTGCAGCCGCAAGAAACCGCAGGGGCGGTTCCCTGAGCCGCAGGGGCGGACACCCACTAGGACGGCACAAAGCACCTGTAGGGGCGGCTCAACTCCTAAAGGTCAAGGCTCTTACAATAGAATCCCTCAGCCGTCAGGAGAAAAGATATACATGCTGATTTGCAGGAGGTGCAGCTGGTCCTAGCAAAGCCAGCTCCTCCTGGAACCTCCTGATAGCCTCTGAGACAGGTACATCCTCGAATCAAGCCTCTACAAAATCCCGCAGTTTCTCCCTCCTCAATGAGGCGGGGCAGAAATGCTCTCTGATCATGGTCCTCATCTGATCATAACAGGTAACCTGACCCCGTACTAATCTCCACCAGTGATGTGCCAAGTCTCTGAATAGAGTCTGCACCAACTCTATCTGTCTATCTGCTGGACATCGAATAGACTCCAAAGCTGAGTCTACATGCCCGATCCACAGCTCTACCTCTAGCCCCACCTTCCCAGAGAAAGGGGGTACTCCCATCTGATGGAATGCCTTCAACCAAGTATCTGGTCTTGGCCCAATATACTCCTCCGAACCCGAACAGTCTCCGCAGCATGTGCCTGTACAACTGACACCTGAGTAACTCCATGGGATCTCTCAAATGATCCCTCGTGTGCTGGCAGATCAAGGGCACGTCTACCTGCTCTAGCAGCCTCCTCAACTCGTCTGATATACTCGTGGAACTCTGATCCTCCCATGGAGACACGATCCGAGTCATCTGACTGGACTTTCTGTGATCCCTGTCTCTCAGCTGCACTGTTCCCAATCTCAAGAACGACACTCTCAACAACATCCTCGTGAGTCTCCTCCGCTGCACGTGTATCACCAATGCGAATCCTACCCCGTCCTCTACCTAGAGGGGGTTTACCCTTACCTCGTCCAACTGCAGGTAAGGCTCTAGTCTGAACCATCTGCAGAGGATATAAACCTAACTTAGAAGGCTATATATATGCCATATGTATAGATATATATCAAGTCAATCACAACATAATATCTATATATATCTATACTGTCGAGATCTTCAGAGGGGTGATGGCTTATCGTCACGCTATCCCAAAACATTTGTACTCATTTCAAAACCAAAACCTTTTGAAAAGTCAGACCCCTTTCGGGTTCTGTTTATTCATCTATTTGACCTTTATCGCAGATTGCAAGTGCCATTGTTGTCAACCTAAGCTTTGATACCAACTTTGTAACACCCCAAATCCACATGACTCGAGGCGCTACTGGGCTAGGATCTCACAAGGGATCCTGACCCTAGCCTGACAACAAGTTCACTCGATCTTACAACAACGCACAAATAGATTAAAACAAAACATCAAACTGTATATATACATATCAAAAGGTAATACAAAAGAACCGCTGAGTACAAATCAAAACATATATCCGTACATCATAAATATCCCATATCCCACGTATAAACCTAGTGTACGGAGCCCTCAGCGGATCACCCACTTTGGATCACTCTGTAGCTCTCCTAACCTGCAAATGATCTACAACACGGCATAAAATCGTTAGCTAACCATACATATATAAGATAATACATCAACACAAACACACTGTAACACCCCAAATCCGCGGGACTCGGGGTGCTACAGGGCGAGACCTCACAATGGGTCCCGACCCTTAGCTTGACAACAATTTCACAGGACCTTTCAACATGGCACAAATAAAGGCGAAATTTCAAAACGTTTTTAATGTATGCGGAAACCGAAAAGTAAGAAACTACAACTTGGAAACTCAGCCGAGTCCTCAAACACACAACTCCAATACGAAAACTTAAACTGTGCAACAAAACCCATAATATGAAAACATGACCCAAAACATCCCCGTCCTATAATGTACGGAGACCCCGGCTGTCCACTCCTCCGCCTCACTCGGCGGCATCCCTAACCTGCAAGTCATCTACACAAACGGTTTAAAACCGTTAGCTAATATTCTAGGCATTAGAAAAGCGGTGAAGGCACAAACACATATATAACGCACATCATAAAACACGCAAGTCCCATTTATTATCTTTTTATTACTTAGTCATATCCCGTTCTAATTCAACTTCGGTTGTGACACGAGACCCCAGTGGTCTCGCCTCGGTCCCTACTTACCGGCAAAGAATGGTACGGATGCATCCGCCCATATAACCCGCCGGGCTAGTCGCCGAGAATCCTCTAGACCTCACTATGGGCTAGGCAGTATTGTCACCGCCCGTTATCATACACTTGGGCCAATATATATATATATATATATATATATAAGGTCGGTGGTCCTATTTACCGTTTTAATGGTTATAACAAAACATAAACACGCACCACCAAACACACATCAATGCTAATACGTAAAATACGAGCTAAGTAAGTCCGAAGACTTACCTCGTCCCAAACGCTAACTCACACAACGCTCTCGCTTCCCTTGGGAAGAAGCACACAACCTGTTCACAACAAGGTATCCATAAAAACCCGCTCAAATCAAGAAGTCTAGGACTCCTACACAAATGATCTATGCAAGATCATTTGACTCACATTCTCCTAAGGTCCCAAAAGCCACTACTTGACATTTCTTCTAAGTTATGCTAGTTCCAACCTATCATGATACTACTAAACATAATTAGGTCGATATGGTTTCGTGGCTTTTATCGGGCTTCGGAACCTAGCATCAACTACACAATTTAGCTCATACGCTATATTTTATCATAAAATACAGTATATCAAATCTAATATAAAACTCGTTTATAAAATCCGAGTTTAAAAACCGTAACACATTTTCCGGGGCAAGTATACGTTTTCCAAACTTATGGGTCATCATACGTAATTAAAACCTTGGGGCAATTTCCGACAAAACCCAACAGAGGGTATAATTGCAACAATTTCAGAAATCTGGGTCAAAACTGCAATAACTCAAAACATTGGGTACATTTTGCAATTAACATAAAAACTGAGGGGGCCGAAATATAATTATACCAAAAGTGAGGGGGCCCGACTGTAATTAAGCCAAAGGCTGTTCCGGCCGGTTCTGTAGCCCTTGGACGCCGGCGTGGGTGGTGCTCCGGCAGGGGGAAGGAGGCGGCTGCAGGGGCTCCCTTGGCGGCTGCAGACGGGTGGCGGAGGCCTCCAACTCCGGCGAGGACTGCAGCAGGGAGGGATGGAGGTGCAGAGAGAAGGCCGAGACGCAGGGGTCGAGATGGCGGGGAGAATGAGGAGGAAGGTGACGATGGGTGTTGGCCGGCGGCAGTGCCTTCTCCATTTGATGCAGGGGGAGAGAGCCGGAGAGAGAGAAGAGGAAAGGCTGGAGTGTGGGAGAGAGAGAAGAAGAGATGACAGAGGTGGCTTGAGGAGGTTTTGATGGGGTGCAGAGGTGGTGGCCGGCAGCTGGGGAGGAAGGAGAGTGAACGGCGATGGAGAACGGCGAGAGGAGAGGAAGAACGAGGGAGAGAGGAGGGAAAGACGAAGCCGAGAGGGAGAAACAGAGGAGGTGCTCACTGCTGGGACTGAGGAGGGAGCAAGACCGAGGTAAGACGCGGGACGAGGGGTCGGCTTGGGGAGCCGGAGGGCGAGGGGTCGGGTAGGCAAATAGGCGGGCGGTAGGTGCAGCTAGGTGGGACTGCAGGGGTAGGCGGGCGGAAGCTGCTCCCAAAAGAAGGAAAGAAAGAGAAAAGAAAAAAAAAGAAGGAAGGGAAAGAACAGCCACGCAGGAAGAAGAAAAGAAAAAGAAAAGAGAAAAGAGAAAAAAAGAAAGGAAAAAGAAAAGAAAAGAAAGAGAAAAAGAAAAAGAAAAAAGGAAAAAGCAAATAATTAAATAAATAAATAAAAATAATAAAAATAATTTAAAATTAGGAGTAAGAAATCCGAAACCCAGAACCGGAAAAGTTTCGACTCGGGAAATTTTTCCGACGTTTTTTCAAAAATAACAATACGGATATACGGGAACGTATTTCAAACCGAATAAATACTCGGAAAAGATCCGTAAGACGCTCTCAGTCCGGAATAAAATTTCTGGGCGTTACAACTAACCCCCCTAAAAACAAGTTTCGTCCCGAAACTTGCTAAACACATCACTCTCCAACATACCCGTCTCGTAACCCCGCATAACTCATAAAAGGTACACTATCGGCTCTAAACCAAGTCTATGTATAGACATCATATCACGACCTCGTAAGGTACTCAAATAAAATCACACAACATATAAAGCAAACAAGGGAGATCTCGGGACTAACCCGACGGACCTATTGATGTCGCTAGGTCTGCATAAAACTCGGGATAGTTCCTCCGGATACTATCCTCCGTCTCCCATGTAGCTTCGTCGGCTCCTCGCCTCAACCACTGAATCCTCAGCATCGGTATCTCCTTCGATCGAAGGCGTCTCATACTCCGCTCTAAGACCGCTATCGGGTGCTTTGCGAATGTGTGGTCTGGCTCGACCACTAGGTCCTCGTGGCTGATGATGTGCCTCGGGTCGTGTACGTACTCTCTCAGCTGAGAGACATGGAAGATCGGGTGTATACCCTCCAACCGTGGAGGCAATGCTAATCGGTATGCTACCTCACCGACTCTCTCCAAAATCTCGAATGGACCGACATATCGGGGGCTTAACTTCCCCTTAATGCCGAATCGCCTGACGCCCCGCGTCGGTGATACCCTCAACCATACCTGAGCTCGTACCCTGAACTCGAGAGGTCTACGCCTCCTATCCGCATACGACCTCTAACGGCTCTGCGCAACCAACAACCTCTCCCGAATCAAAGCGACTATCGCCATGTCATCCTGTACCTGATCCGGTGCTACAATGCTAGAGCTCCCGGGCTTGTCCCAACATAAGGGAGTACGGCATCTCCGTCCATACAATGCCTCATAAGGTGCCATCCCAATCGAAGCGTGCCGGCTGTTATTATACGAAAACTTGACCAACGGGAGATGATCTGGCCATACCTGACCCCAGTCTAGTACACACGCTCGTAGCATATCCTCTAATGTCTGAATAGTCCGCTCACACTGGCCGTCGGTCTGGGGATGGTATGCGGTGGTGAAATGGAGACTCGAACCTAGGGCGGCGTGTACCTGCTGCCAGAACCTCGAGGTAAAACGCCCGTCCCTGTCCGAGATGATGGTCCTCGGGACTCCATGTAGTCTCACAATCTGACGGGTAAACTCCTCGACTAAACGACTCACCGGCCACGTTTCCCGTATAGGAATGAAACGTGCGGTCTTCATCAACCGGTCTACTACCACCCATATCGCGTCAAAGCTCCTACTCGGTCTCAGACCGGTCACGAAGTCCATGGATATGTCCTCCCACTTCCACTGCGGCACAGGCAGTGGGTAGAGCTCTCCTCCGGGCCTCTGGTGGTCGATCTTGACCTGCTGGAAGGTCGTGCATCGGGCCACATATCTAGCTACGTCGGGCTTGAGCCCGCCCCACCAATAAGATCTCCTAATGTCCTGATACATCTTACTCGCGCCTGGGTGCACTGAGTAAGGTGTGGAATGGGCCTCCTGCAAAATCCGCTCTCTCAGCTCCTGATCCGACGGTACACAAATACGTCTCTGACGTCTCAGTAGTCCGTCTGCTCCCGTGACAAACTACGGTGCCTCTCCTCTGGACATCTTGTCCCGGACCCTCATCAAAATGGGACATCTCTCCTGCTTCTGCAGGATCTCTCCGGACAGGTCAGGTAGTACCTCCAACTCGGACAAACAACCGTCCGTACCCGGGAACCGGACATCCAACTCCAAGCTCACCAAATCCCTCTGCAGCTGAGGCTGAATCGTAAGCCGGGCTATCACGTCCTCCCGAGGTGTCCTCCTACTCAAAGCATCGGCGACTACGTTCGCCTTCCCGGGATGGTATATAATCTCCAAGTCAAAGTCCTTAATCAGGTCCAACCATCTCCTCTGCCGGTTATTCGACTCCCGTTGAGTGAATATGTACTTCAGACTCTTATGGTCTGTGAAGATCTGGCATGTAGCCCCGTACAAGTAGTGTCGCCAGATCTCAAGGCGTGAATCACTGCCGCTAGCTTGAGATCGTGGGTAGGGTAATTCTCCTCGTACGGCTTCAGCTGCCGAGAAGCGTACACAATAACCCTACCTCTCTGCATCAATACGCACCCCAAGCCTAGCTTGGAGGCGTCGCTATATACCACAAAGTCCTCTATGCCCTCAGGCTGGGCTAACACAGGAGCGGAGGTCAACCTTCTCTTCAGCTCCTCAAAGCTGCGCTGGCAAGGCTCGGACCAGGCGAACCTGGTAGACTTCCTCAGCAAGGAAGTGAGCGGTCGTGCAATCACGGAAAACCCTCAACAAAACGGCGGTAGTAACCCGCTAAGCCCAAGAAATTGCGCACCTCCTTGACCGTCCTAGGAGGCGGCCATGAGGAAACAGTCTCTATTTTCGCCGGGTCGACCATGACACCCACGGCGGAAACGATATGTCCCAAAAATGCAACCTCGGACATCCAGAACTCACACTTAGAGAGCTTAGCGTAAAACTCTCTATCCCGGAGGACTCCAAGTACCGTCCTCAGGTGTCCCTCATGCTCCTCCCTACTCCGGGAGTAGACTAAGATATCGTCAATGAATACCACTACAAACTAGTCCAAGAAGTCGATGAAGATGCCGTTCATCAACTCCATGAAGACGGCGGGTGCATTCGTGAGCCCGAATGGCATCACGACAAACTCGTAGTGGCCGTACCTCGTCCTGAATGCCGTCTTCGGCACATCCTCCTCTCTCACCCTAAGCTGGTGATATCCCGACCTCAAATCAATACGTGAAAACACGGAGGCTCCCGCAACTGGTCCAACAAAATCATCAATGCGCGGTAACGGGTACTTCTTCTTGATGGTGACTTTGTTCAACTCCCGGTAATCAATGCATAGCCTCAAAGATCCGTCCTTCTTCCTAATGAGGAGGACCGGTGCACCCCAAGGGGAAACGCTCGGGTATATGAAACCCCTCTCGGCTAACTCCTCGAGCTGCTTCTTCAGCTCCAGCATCTCGATCGGCGCCATGCGGTATGGAGCCTTGGAGATCGGCCTCGTGCCGGGCTCCAACTCAATAGTGAAGTCAACGCTCCTCTGCGGTGGGAGCCAAGGTGGCTCCCCGAAAACGTCCTCGAACTCGCATGCCACAGGGATCGCCTCTAGTGAGGGTCCCGTCTCCTCCTCCTTCATGGCATAACACCAGAAGGCCTCGCATCCCTGCCCGATAAGTCTAGCAGCTTGAACGGCGCTAATGACTGTACCGGCCTTCCCGAGGTCCCAACCTCGGAAAATCACCTCGTGCCCCGTCTCCGTGGAAATCGTCACGGTCCTCCGGGTGATGTCTAAAACGGCATGATGGCAGTCCATCCAATCCATCCCCAAGATGACTTCTTCATGCACTAAGTGCATGACAAAGAAGTCGGCCATCCAATCTCGGTTTCCCAAACGAATGGGACAACCGCGTACCTCTCGGGTACCACTGATCCTACCTCCATCGGGTAACCCTATAGTAAAGGGCCTCCCCTCTACCGTAGCTAAGGACAACCTAGCTACACAATCATCGGATATAAAAGAGTGCGCGACACCCATATTAAATAAAAATCGGACCGTAAAGCCGTGAATCTGAATGGTACCTGGGCTGCCGGCGCTGGAGGATCAACGGCGCTCCTCAACTCAAATACCCTGGCCTGTGTGTCTCGGGTCTCCTGGGTACCCCCACCACGGCCTCTACCTCGGCCCTATCCCTGAGCTGATCCCTGCATACAAGTCTGACCCTGACCCTGGCTCCTCTGCTGAGAGCCCTGTGACTGATACTGAGGCGGCCTCTGGCTGCCCCCTGCTATGCCAGCCGGCGAAGATCCCTGCTGTGACTAGGACTTGCCCTGACGGCAAAAAGCGGCTCGGTGACCCATCTGACCACAAGTGAAACAAGCCACGGGCGGCTTCCTACATGTCTTCTTCGTATGTCCAAACCCTCCACAACCGTAGCACGGAAGTCCTCCATCTGATGTCGGTCTCGACGGCTGAGGACCAGAATGTCCCTGACCTGTCGCTCCTTCCCCTGACCCAGCTGGTGCCGTCCTCTGTCTCTTGTCCGGTCTCCCGGACTGTGCTGCTCTCCTAGACCCAAGGCGGTCTCTCTCATAGGCCGAAGCCCGGTCCTGGTACTCCGCCAGTGAGGTACAACGCAATCCCGCCAGGTAAGCACGGGTGGACTCCCTCAGTCTCCTGGAAAAGAGATAGACACGCGGGAAGAAGAAAGGAAAAAGAAAAGAGAAAAGAAAAAATAAAGAAAGGAAAAAGAAAAGAAAAGAAAAAGAAAAAGAAAAAGAAAAAAGGAAAAAGAAAATAATTAAATAAATAAATAAAAATAATAAAAATAATTTAAAATTAGGAGTAAGAAATCCGAAACCCGGAATCGGAAAAGTTTCGACTCGGGAAACTTTTCCGACGTTTTTACGAAAATAACAATACGGATATACGGGAACGTATTTCAAACCGAATAAATACTCGGGAAAGATCCGTAAGACGCTCTCAGTCCGGAATAAAATTCTCGGGCGTTACACACACATCAAGGATGAGACTTAAGGAGAAAGAAAAGAAAGGTAAAGCACGAGTCCAACCGGTCATCAAAACTGGCTGTAGCCGCAAGAAACCGCAGGGGCGGTTCCCTGAGCCGCAAGGGCGGAAAACTACACGAGCCGCAGGGGCGGCTCCCTAACCCCGCGGGGCGGCTAAGGCCGAAATGGCTCCAAAGACTAAGGCTCTTACAGCCACACCAGTGACAGGTAAGGTCTATGTCCAAGAAGTGTAGTCTATCTCTGGTGGAAAGGCGTCCAAGAATCGCCATCCAGAGTATGAAGCAGTGCTTGGGCGTATTGCCCGTATCTCATACAATTCTGAAATAGTCAACCTCCTCTCCATGCTCCCTAATCATTTCATATGCCTCTCTTACTCTGAACTTGCCACCATGGCAGAAGCTCTCAAGGATCTCTTCCAACGTCGTCTCCTGGTCCACATATGTGGCTGCATCGTCTCTGGCTCCGATGATTGCCTTCACCAGAGGCGAGTCATGTCGATGGGCCACCCAGTGGTTTGGCTCAACCACCTGCAAGAATCTGTGGTGAATCCACCTTACCCAGAGGTTGTCCCTCTTAATATGAATGTGCCAGTAGTACTTGCACATAAATGCCAAGTTCCAACACCTAAGGTTAAGGAGACCCAACCCACCCTTTCTCCTGGGCATGCATACCCGTGTCCAAGCTACTTTAGGCCAACTCCAAAGGAACTGTCTGCAGAATCCTATCAGCCTATCAATCACCAGGGCGGGGACTGACAACAAAGATAACCAGAAGCTCTCTGTACCTGTAGGACCGTTCTGATCAGCTCAAGCCTACCTGCAAAAGAGATATGCCTCTTGTTCCACGCACATATATGCTTCCCAAACTTGGATGCCAACGCAAAATTGTTGCTTTGAATAACAAGGGTGGATCAAGCTCATCCAACTTGGATGCCAACGCTACAACACAAAAGTGCTGCTTTGGATAGAGGGAGGACCAACTAGAAGGTGTTAAGTAATATTGCGGAGATTTGGGAAATTAAGTTTTATTTTGGGATGGAATGCCGATAAACATTTTCTTAAGAATATTATATATATAAGATGAAATTAGATTAGTGTTATCATTTTGGAAATTTTCGGGAAGTTTAATTTATTTGGGTCACATTACAGAATGTTTATAATGTAAGATATTATCAGGTAATCAATCAATATAAATAGATTATATATTTTGGAAACATTTTGATAAGGATATTATATATAAGATGAAATTAGAAAACTCGTACATTAGTCAAGAGTGTAGTTGTTGATTCATTAATTCATTTTGGAGTTTTGTTGGAAAATTCAAGAGTATAACTATTGCACGCAGTCGGGCACTATATAGTGTTGAAAAGTTAAGTAGATCATATATTTTGTTAATTTTTATTTTTTTCAAGTATTTGACTAGTATAAGACGTGAGAATTATGCATGTCACAAGTAAACCTATACACAAGTTTTTGAAGTTTCATCCCAGAATTATTTGTCAATATAAGGAATAATTCCAATACTTATATTTTAGGTTCTCGTAGTATCATATTGTCGATATGAGACATTTCCACAATCTATGCCAAAAAAATACAATATAAAAGGAGCTCATATATCTATAATTATAGGTAGCTACATATTTGAAAATACCATTATCCATACGATGGCCACACATCTTAAACTAGTTCTTGGAGGACTTCTGGTTTTGTGTCTTTGCCTTCTTGGTGATGCTCGAGTTCTCACTGATTTTCTCCCTTGACATGCTATTTCTTTTCTTTTCTTTTTTTTTTCTTCTACGATGTATGTTAATGTTGTTGATTAATGTTGAGTATCCAATCTTATATATATTATAGGAGTAACACTCCTTGCCACGTGTCATGCAGATAAATACTCACTGCCACGTGTCATTCTAACATTTAACCACAACCCATCAATACTCAGTTGGTCTAGTGGAATGTGGTGCTAGGCTCCTTAAGTGTTTAGCTTGGAGATTCGAGTTCGAATCTTCCTGGCGGCATGTATGGAAAAATTGATATTGGGAGGGTATCCCCCAACAATGGGCCACGACTTTCTACCCGATCCGGACGTAGAGCGGCTAAGCCGATCGAACCGGGTGGTCTCCGAATTTACCATTACCAAAAAAATTAAAAAAAAATAAATAAATAAAAAATTTAACCACAACCCACTAAAATATTAATATTAATTAAGTTTATTCATTACAAAATTATTTAACGAAATATTAAAATCAAATCTTAATTGAATACATCCCTTCCAATCACTTTTTTTGTTACCTGAGATTTGTATAACATATTAGAATCACATCCATAACAAATTTTAGCAGTACAAAAAAAAAGAATTAATTAAATCCATTTTTAACAATTAAATTTTATTGTTTGCATCCCTTCCAATCACCTTTTTTATTACATGAGATTGTGTTATTTCTTAAATTAATTTATATATAACAACTAATTTAACACCATATGCTACCAATGTACTATTTCTATTAATATATGAATCAGTATAATAAGGGGGAGAAAATCAAAATATGAATTATTATACGGTTAGGTATTTTATTAATGTATTATATAATATTATAAGTAGAGTGTACAAATATTTATTACTTATTATCTTCTCTACTAATGAAAAAAATAGTTTATATATAATCCCTTAAAGAAATATAACAACAAATAATATTTTTATCAAAATCCCGTGCAAGGCACGGGTAATACACTAGTGTCGTTAATTCTACAGGTTTCGGTTTTTTATCCGTCTTCCAGCGAAGATGTCTCGTAACTACTATTTTCATCTCCTCCTATTCGTTTTCTTAAGAGGAACAAGGTTCAAGATGACTTTATTCATCTTCAATGTACACAAGAAGCTAGAGGTTGTTGTCTTCTTTTTTTTTTGTTTGTTTGTTTAAGTAACTCATTTAATTTAAATTAGTCGTCATCATGATTGTGTGTTATACGAATGCATTCGTTGGAGCGTATTGAGCAAACTCATCATTATCAAACACATGTAGCCTCAATTTCAATATAAGTACGTAGCTTTTCTTTTTCTAAATTTTAAGCTGAGTTGAACAAGCATATTTACTACATTCAAATTGTTGTTCATCATTTCAATTTTGCAGATATTTAGCTCCGTATTCTTCAATGGACCGCTTCTTCACCTCAACCATGGTTATTCAACTTGTTTTCATGGCAGATATTTAGCTCATGTCTTGCACTTACTTCGATCCGGAACTGTTAACTCATTCGACTCTTTTTTCTTGTATTTTTATTTGTAAATATTAGTCGGATAGAAATACCAGATTAATGACCCAGGTGAGCCTAATTTTAATTATGTGTTTTTAAGCCTGTAATCATGTAACGATTATCTCATTTCTTGTGTTGCATCGTTTGAAGTTTCTGATTTTCCTTCTCCTTAATTGATTTGAAATGGAGTTGCTATCTGATTGTTTGAGAATTTGTGATCAGTTGTATGATTGTGATTGTTTTACTTGTTTTGTTTCAGCCTAAGAAAGGGAGTTTATATTCAATCTTTGGTTGACTTTGATACACTATTTGTTGAATCTTATTGTTGATTGTTATTGAACTTGAAGTTGTATATTTGAACAATTCAAAAATGATGCAAACTGAGTGATCTGAGCAATTGAATACTCGGTTGCTGGAGTTTGTTGATGAGTTGCTACAAAAAGTTCAGCAAGTTCCTGAACTCAATTGTATATCGTAATTCTGACTTTGCTTCTTCCTTTGCTAGGTAAATCTCCTTTACTTCTTTGATTTCAATTGAAATTCCATCCATTGATCTGTGTCAAAGGCTAAGGATTGGAATTATCCGTAATCAAACGTCATTTTTGACTATGTATTTTGTTTTTTCTTATTAATTATTGATCGTTCGTCTTCAAATCGTTCGTCTTTTTAGATTTTACCAAGATAATTTTGGATGGTTTTTTTTCCCATTTAAAACCGCAATATTTTAAGGTTAATGAGATATATTTAGGATTCTAAAAATTGATTTTTTAAAATTAATTTTATTGTTCGTCTTCAAATCGTTCGTCTATGATCAATTTTTTGGATTTGTTTCTCATTCGAAACCGAATATTTTTACAGTTATTTGGGTGTTTTTAAAGTTATTTGATCTTCTTACTATATCTACTTAAAATTGTGTTATTATATTTTAGGTATTCTTATTGATCCAGCAAAATATTTTGAACAAGTTTTCCAAAAAAAATAATTTTGGACTGTTTTTGTTTATTTTTTCCAATTTTTAAACCTCAATATTTAATGGTATATGAAATGTATTTAATAAAAAATACTTTATTATACTTTTTGAACTGGTAAATCTTTAAAGGAATAACTAGTTTAGGCCCCATGCCGTGCACGAGTATTTGTTAGAAAATGATTTTTTATAGCTTTTAATGAGAGATTTGTATTTCAAAATACTCGCTCCACATCGCGCCACGTTGATTGATTTAGTGTGTATATATATATATATATATTAATTGATGATGGATAGGTCAACAACCCACATATCAGTAGGTCAACGACCCACAAATACATTAGATCAATGATCTACATACATTAGATCAACGAAAGAAAAATTCACATAATCAACAACCCACAAAATAGTAGCTTAACGACAATATGAATACAAATTATACTTGAACTTAGTCAAAAGTCCAAGAAATGTATAATTTGTTCAATCTTCAAAACCTCTATTTATAGAAGTTCTCAAATTAACACCCTTACATATAGTCGATGTGGGATAACAAAATTCCTGAAAATATTTAACGTAAATTGATTGGGCTTATAATAATCCTCACAACGCGTCACGTGTAACACCCCGAATCCGTAGGACTCGAGGCGCAACTGGGCTAGGATCTCACAATGGATCCTGACCCTAGCCTGACAACAAGTCACTAGATCTTACAACAAGGCACAAATAGATTAAAACCAAAACATAAAACTATGATATATACATCAAAAGGTTTATACAAGGTACCGCTGAGTACAATCAAACGTATATCCGTACAACATAAAATCACCCATATCCCACGATAGCAACCTAGTATACTTGAACTTAGTCAAAAGTCCAAGAAATGTATAATTTTTTCAATCTTCAAAACCTCTATTTATAGAAGTTCTCAAATTATCACCCTTATATATAGTCGATGTGGGATAACAAAATTCCTGAAATTATTTAACGTAAATTGATTGGGCTTATAATAATCCTCACAACGCGTCACGTGTAACACCCCGAATCTGTAGGACTCGAGGCGCAACTGGGCTAGGATCTCACAATGGATCCTGACCCTAGCCTGACAACAAGTCACTAGATCTTACAACAAGGCACAAATAGATTAAAACCAAAACATAAAACTATGATATATACATCAAAAGGTTTATACAAGGTACCGCTGAGTACAATCAAACGTATATCCGTACAACATAAAATCACCCATATCCCACGATAGCAACCTAGTGTACGGAGCCCTCAGCGGATCACCCCATTTGAATCACTCTGCAGCTCTCCTAACCTGCAAAGGATCTACAACACGGTATAAAACCGTTATCTAACCATACATATATATATATATATATATATATATATATATATATATATAGAAGATGCAAAAGCACAAACACACTTCAGGAATCATAACACATAAACATGTTGTCACACATACCCAATTAATTATCTTTATATAGTCCAACAATCAAATCGTATAAATAAGTGTATATAAACATATGTGACACGGAGAATATATAATCCTCGCCTCTGGGGAATGGTGCCAGCTGGAGTGGTGATACGGTCACCGTCCCCGTATACCCTATGGGAGTGGAGAAAGCCCGCCCCACAATCCAAATTTGGCCTGCTCGTAGAGAACCTCCAGACTCCCAGCGGGATGAATGGACAAGTTGTCACGGCCCTACAATGGGCAGTCACTAAATCATAGGTCGGTAATAATCAATATTGCATGCTATCAAGCATATATCAAACACCACTCATGCATACATCCAATATAAGGATGGTAGCTAAGTAAGTCCTATGGATTTACCTCAACCTCAGTAGTCTCAACCCGATCAGCTCCAACTCTGGAGAACAACACTACCTAATAACAAGGCATAACAAGATATCAAACACCTATCCATCAAAGGGTCACACCTAGACCCAAGGGATCCATAAGGATCATATCCAACTTATAAACCTTGATAAACTACTAAACCTCAAAGCCATAACCGACATATAGATATATCACATTCCTCATCATTCTATCCTCATACACATACCTAGCATGCTACTAACCCGCTCATACTAGCGAACAATGTGTTTAACATTTCCGATTTTGATGACTAAAAAGTATAATTGAAAATGACATAGATGCTCATAAATCGGAATATGCTTTGACCACTAATATGCAGGATGTTCTAGCCCAAGTAGATAGCCACACAAGGCTCCCCATCACACCTTTGGCCATTGGGCCTACTCTACTAACCCCAAGCGAGAAGCTTGTTCCATCTATTGTACAGGCCCCAAAGATAGAACTAAAGGAACTCCCCCAACATCTCAAATATGTATTCCTTGGTGACAATAACACATTGCCCGTGATTGTTTCTAGCAAGTTGTCTCCACAACAAGAAGAGAAGTTGGTGGAAATGCTTAAAGAGCACAAAACGGGTCTTGGGTGGACTATAGCGGACATAAAAGGGATTAATCCCTCCACTTGCATGCACCGGATCCTCCTTGAGGAAGATGCAAAACCCTCAAGGCAACCTCAAAGGCGGCTCAACCCGCTTATGATGGATGTAGTGAAAAAGGAGGTTTTGAAGCTCCTTCAAGCGGACATGATCTTCCCAATCTCGGATAGCAAATGGGTTAGTCCAACCCAAGTTGTTCCAAAAAAGGGAGGAATCACCATGGTGGAGAACCAACATGGAGAAATGGTGCCAAGTAAGACTCAAACCGGATGGAGGGTTTGTATCGACCACCGTAAGTTGAACACGGTAACTAGAAAGGACCACTTCCCTCTACCATTTATTGATCAAATGCTTGAACGTCTTGCGGGACACCCTTACTACTGTTTCTTAGATGGATATTCAGGTTATTTTCAAATAGCCATAGCCCCGGAGGATCAAGAGACAACAACCTTTACATGTCCTTTTGGCACTTTTGCGTACCGTAGAATGCCATTTGGACTATGTAATGCTCCCGACACCTTCAAACGGTGCATGATAAGTATTTTTCCGAATACATTGAAAATTTTATTGAAGTTTTCATGGATAATTTCACCATTCATGGAAATAGTTTTGATGAATGTTTAGAACACTTAAAACTTGTTCTTAAAAGATGTGTAGAAACTGACTTAGTTCTCAACTCGGAAAAGTGTCATTTTATGGTGGAGCAAGGAATTGTACTAGGCCACATAACTCATCTAAAGGAATAGAAGTAGACAAAGCTAAAATTGATGTTATCCAAACTTTACCTTATCCTACTAATGTGCGTGAAATCCGTTCCTTTTTAGGCCATTCAGGGTTTTACCGGCGGTTCATCAAGGATTTCTCAAAGATCTCCGCACCATTGTGTGAACTATTGAAGAAGGATGCCACTTTCATAGTAGATGAGGAATGCAAGAAGGCCTTTGACACATTGAAAGAATGCCTCACAAGTGCTCCGATAATCCAATCACCAAATTGGGAGAAGTCGTTTGAAATAATGTGTGACGCTAGTGATTACGCTGTAGGTGCGGTCTTGGGACAAAAGGACGGGAGAGCGTCACATGTAATCCACTACGCATCAATGACCTTGAACGGAGCTCAAAGGAACTACTCTACCACCGAAAAGGAGATGTTGGCAGTGGTCTTTGCCTTGGAAAAATTCAGGCAGTACTTGCTAGGCGTCAAGGTAATAGTGTACACTGACCATGCAGTGTTACGCTATCTCATGACTAAGAAGGAGACCAAGCCAAGGTTGATTCGTTGGGTCCTACTTCTAAGTGAGTTCAACTTAGAAATCCGGGACAAGAAAGGAGCGGAGAACCTTGTGACCGATCACCTGAGTCGGTTGGTACAAGAGGAAGAAGATCCAGCAGAAGGTGAAAGTCGAGGCTAGACACTATGTTTGGGACGATCCCTACTTGTGTAAACATTGTAGTGATCAAGTAATTCGACGTTGCATCCCGGACAACGAGGTACAATCTGTCCTATCATTTTGTCATTCTGAAGCATGTGGAGGACATTTTGGGGCTAACAAAACATCTAGGAAGGTACTAGATGCTGGTTTCTTTTTGCCACACATTTTTCGAGACGCTTATGCGTTTTGTAAAGTGTGTGATAGGAGTCAAAGAATAGGTAATATCTCTAGGAGAAATGAAATGCCTCAATCATCGCTTATTTTTTGTGAAATTTTTGATGTTTGGGGATAGATTTTATGGGCCCTTTTCCTAACTCCTTTGGGAATACCTATATTTTACTTGTGGTGGACTATGTTTCCAAGTGGGTGGAAGCAAAGACCACCAAAACTGATGATTCTAAAGTTGTGGCAGCTTTTCTTAAGGATAACATCTTTGCAAGGTTCGGCATCCCTAAGGCTTTGATAAGCGATAGGGGAACGCACTTTTGCAACAAGACGATCACCGCCCTCCTCAAGAAGTATCATGTCCATCAACGAGTTTCCACGGCGTACCACCCACAAACCAATGGACAAGCGGAAGTGTCAAATCGAGAGATCAAGATGATCCTCGGAAAGACGGTTACTCCCGGAAGGAAGGATTAGAGCTTAAGGCTCAACGATGCTTTATGGGCGTACCGCACGGCGTACAAAACCCCCATTGGGATGTCACCATTCCGGCTTGTGTTTGGAAAGGCGTGTCACCTACCGGTGGAGCTAGAACACAAGGCTTGGTGGGCGGTGAAAAAGTCCAACATGAACATGAATGAAGTTGGTGAATTTAGGAAACTCCAATTGCAAGAGCTTGAAGAATTGAGGCTCGATGCATATGACCATGCAACAACATACAAAGAAAAAACCAAGGCATGGCATGACCAGAATATCCTCCGAAAGGACTTCCAAGCGGGTAACAAAGTCCTTTTTATTTCAATCATGTTTAACTTTTTGCAGGAAAACTTCGCTCAAGATGGACAGGTCCGTACATCATAGCCGAAGTCCATCCACATGGTGTTGTGGATCTTTACGATCCACAAACACACAAGATCTTCAAAGTCAATGGAAAACTTCGCTCAAGATGAAGAATGATCCCATCGATGAGATGTTCTTGGAGGAAGCCTAAGCAGAGAAGTGAAGGCCTTACGTCGAACCAACGAAGTAAAACAAAGGCGTTGCTCGGGAGGCAACCCGAGAAAATAAGAAGAGGTTCTGACGTTCTGTCAAGAAAACCGCACCTGCGGCCCTATGTCACCGCCCCCGCGGTGACACTGCGCTCCCAGCCCGCCCCCGGAGCTGAGCCAGCGCAAGCACAATGCTGTCACCGCTCATGCGGTGACAGACCACCGCCCCGTGGATTTTCCCTTGACGAACGCTTCCAGCGCCGCACCCGGCGTTGGGCTTGCGTCTCCCCTTCCCTTGTCACCGCTCCCGCGGTGACAAGCCACCGCCCCTGCGGGTTTACCCAGAAAAGAAAAAAAAGGCTCGGAATTCAACCTATCCCACTCACCTCTCTCACTCCTCCTCACACATATCTCTCTCGACCAACTCTCACACACCAGCCCCGTCAAACACTTTCCCTTCACGCCGCCGCTACCGACGCTCTTGCGCCACCCTGTCGAGGTCCCTGCGCCACACCTCCGTAGACTCTGTCCTCCACCCGGCTGCACCTTTCCCTAATCCACATTCTCACAAACCCTAACTCTAATCAATCACCACCACTCACCACCCTCCTAATCCACCATCGGAAGCACCAACGAACGCCGGAAAAGCGCCACAGGAGCGGCTACCAGCGATCTTTCACATTTTCGTTGCCCGTCTTTTCCCGCCCCTGCGCCTCACGTTTCAATGCCCCTGCGCCTCACCGCCCCCGCAGGTCTTCAAACCGCGCCTGCGCCTCACCGCCCCTACAGGTCCTCAAAACCGCGCCTGCGGAAAACAAACAGAAGGTCGTCTTCTTCCTTTTCTTTGTGAAATTCTAATTCCTTTGCTTGGAATTGTGATTAGAATGGACTCTACAAGAAAGTTTAAGATGAATGAGAGGGAAAAGGCACGGTATGAGATTGTGCAAGACCGACAAATTTTTGCAACTCGATTCTTGCATGTTCCCACCTTAGAGAGGTTGGGCATGTTGGAAAGCATGCAATCCTTCCTGAGCAATGCTGGGCTTGGGGACTTCCTTGGAAAGCATGCCCGAACGTATCCCGAGCTGACCAGACAATTCGTGGCTACGTTCAACATGGAATAGGAAGACCAAATCTGCACCGACCTTACTTTCAAATTCAACAAAAGGAAATACACGGTGAACTTTGCATAATTGTAGGAGGCTTTTGGGGTTTCTAAATACCCCTCTGAAAAATGGTGGGAGTCGGCACCTACACCCGACTTGGTGGCATTTTGGCGAGCTGCTACCGGCTCCGACTTTCAAGCGGGGGGTGAGTACAACAACAAACGCACTCACCCCTGCTTGTGGCTCCTGTCCAAGATAATCATGTGTGTCTTATGTGGACACAAGGAGGAGAACAAGGTCGCCCTCAAGGACCTCCCCTTACTATATGCTTGTGTTCCGGCATGTGACAACGTGCCAGATTGGATTACCCTCTTCCTCACCGCTTTGAAGCGGATTAGGAAGAACGAGCCACGTGACATTGTTGGAGGTGGGATCATCTCCTTGATTGCGGAGCAGGTCATGGACTTGACAGAGCTGGAGGATTGGTTGGCAATCCCATTTTACGATGAGGCTCTTCTACGGCGCTGCAAGCTCCTAAGGAGGGATGTTGAGAACCTCTTCTGGTTGTCTTTTGCAGATGGGAGTCACATCACCTACCTGCCCCGGCCGCTGCCTTTAGGAGATGAGCTCTCCGACCTGTACATCGCCGCCGACCCCTACGTCCCGAGGCGATCACAGGTTGCTATTATTGAGCGGCACGTGGCGAGCTCCAACAGGGTCCCCCATGAGGACCATATGCCCGATGATGAGGAGATGCCCACCGCGGCAGCAGAGGATGACACCACACATGCCAGTCTGCTAGCTCAGATGGCGGCTCTGACCACACAGCATCAACAGTGGTAGACCGACTACCAGATGTCTATACTTGAGCAGCAGCAGGATTGGCAGGCGAGGATGTCCGAGCATTTTGACCGGCGTCGGGATGCTTGGCAGGAGGCTCAACAACGGAGGATGTAGGCTCAGCAGTTGGCTTGGCAAGCCAACTTTAAGACCTCTTTCGGCTCTAGGATGGACGCGCAGCAGACCCGCCTTGATGGCTTGTACCAGCGTCAGGAGCACTTTTTCAGCCACTTCCCCTATCCTCCGGAGCACGGACCGGATGGTCCAGCTGAACCATCACACTAGTAAGCCACTCCTCTTTCCCTTCTCCACATTATTATCTTTGCTTTCATTTTCACACTTTGAGGGCAAAGCGTTCTTCAAGTATGGGGGAGGGAACTTATCATGCATTTTTATTTAAGTTTGTTTTGAATATTCTAGTGTAATTCATGTTTCATTCAGTTAAAAAAAAAAAAAGAAAAGAGAAAAAGCCAAAGAATTGAGAAAAAGACAAGTAATCCTTGGATAAACCGAAAACCCGAAAGGGCGGTTTAGGTAAAAAGAAGGTAGTCCGACCAACTCTAGGTTGGTGCAAAATTGGACTTGAGGGATGTGAGATTTTTGGTGAGATTAGCATAAAAAGAAGAAGAGTGGCAAGGTGAAAACCCGAAAGGGCTCCTTGGCGAAATGAGCGATACCGCGTGTAGGTTCTCCTTCCGACGTTGGCGACATAAGAAGGGGAGTCATAAGGAGGATGTCCGGGTAGGTCACTCTTGGAGCAATAAGGATGGTAGTTTCTCACATTTTCTCACATTTTCTTCTCTTTTCTTTTTTCTCTCTTTTCTCCACTTTCTTTGGTAATTTTTTTCTCTTTTATTCCTCATCTTTTCTACTACACCATATTTCCCGAGGCTTGTGTGCTGATTTGTTTGATGTGTTGTTTACTCGGGACGAGTAAAGAGTCTAAGTATGGGGGAGTTTGATACGTGATGGAATCACTATCAATTTAGGTAGTTTTTAGAGTCCTTTTTATGTTTTTGAGTCATATTGTGCTGCTAATACTTTGATCCAGATGAAAGAGTCTAAATGAAGCAAAAGAAGTTATGAGCAACACTTAGGAGTTGAAGTAAAGCGATGAAGACAAGTTTTTGGTGCCACACTGCCCCCGCGGAGCAGTGTCACCGCCCCAGCGGTGTCACCCTTGCCGAGTTCCACAGCCAGCGCCTTCACCTGCGCCGAAAGAAGCCTGTCACCGCCCCCGCGGCCGCCTCTGGCCGCCCCTGCGGTGACAACCCTAAAGACTCATGCCGAGTGCCGCAACCAGCGCCTTCGCCCGCGCCCAAGAAGAGACTTGTCACCGCCCCTGCGGCCGCCAATGGCCGGCCCTGCGGTGACCCAACCTGAAGAAGCGGAGACAGCGCCCCAGCACTCCTGCCTGCGCCCTTGCCCGCGGGCCTGTGAAGCCGAAGAACCAGTGTCACCGCCCCTGCGGTGACTCTAGGCCGCGCCTGTGGATCTTCACCAGAAACGCCACAAAGTTGAAGAGTCAGACGTTCAAAGAACATATAAAGACCCGCCCCTGCGGGAATGTCAAGCCGCCCCTGCGGCCACGAGGAAGATGGAACGTTTTTGCCTAAACCGCCCCTGCGCCACCCTTGGCCGCGGGTGCGGGTTAACGTCAGAGGACTTTACTCCGGCTGTTTTTGTCGGCTTTATGGTCTTAATTGTGATTGTTTGCACAACCTCTTTACTCCATTCTTTATGGTGGTTGTTTGCACAGCCTTTTTACTCCTTTTTAATGCATTTTGTAGTATAAATAGAGCCCTTGGCTAAGGCTAGAATCATCTCATTTTCTCACAAAAACCTCTATATTTCTAGTGTCTTTTGTAATGAGTTTCTAAGCTTCCTTTGCTACATTGGGTTGATTGAAGCTACATTACTATTTGGTTGTAAGTTCTTCTAATATAAGTTTAAATTCATTATCCTTTGTGTTATTTTCTTTGAACTCTCACTTATGTTTGCATGTTTTTATCCACTGAGATTGATCACCTTAAGTGTACTAATGCATGCAAAATGCTAGGATTAATCGATTCCGGGTTCGGGTCCTTAATCTAGTAGTAAACCCATAGGTAAAAATTGGTTGTGATTATCTAAGGGAAAGGAAAATAACTATAAAGAACGATTTAATGGTTTGTTTTATCCTTCTTTATATCTCTTTATCTTTATTAGAATGCTAACTTGTTGTTTAATCTTGTAGGTCTAAGGATTAATAAACTAGTTAAGTTGTGTTAATGCCGGTGGGCTAAATACATATCTACGATCAAGATGAGAACATCGGTGAATAACTTATAAAAAGAATCAACCAAGTAGTATGTATGCTAAGATCCAACCTAATGTAGTTCTTTAATCAATTTTATTATCACCAACTTTCTAATTGTTTTTGTCTTGTTTTGCTACAATCCAAATCCCCCCCTTTGTTACCAAATCAATAATTAAACCTAATAGAAACTTGATCAAACTCCCTTGGGTTCGACCCTTGCTTACGCTATACAAATCGGTTAAGTGTAACGTTAGGATTCTACTTTGACTAAAAGCTAAAAGACAACGACCATAGGTTTTTACCCTCGTCAAGGTACAACTCTCTCTATCGGAGGCATCACCTCTCCGCTCATAAGGTATCAACCTATAACACTCTATAACCTCAAACATAGGCATGGAGGAAATCATCATCTCCAACAACAAGATCACTATACTATCCAAGGCATAGAGGAAAACCATCTCTAGCCAAACTATAATCATATCACCGGGCAATAGAGGAAAAACATCTCTAGCCATACCATCATCACATCACAGGGCATAGAGGAAAAACATCTCTAGCCGTATCATACTCAATACAGAAGGGCATGGAGGAAAAACATCTCCAGCAAAACTATGTCCACCAAAATAGCATGGAGAACCATCTCCAGCTAAATCCTACTCGTATCACAATAGCATGGAGGAAAGAGTCATCTCCAGCTATAAACATCAGTCGTACTAGCACAGCAAGATCTACTAAGATCACATATCACATCATAGCTAGTACGCAAATAAACATATCAAAGCATATAAGCACATAAGCATAACATTCATCAAGATAGTACTAAGATCTACTCGTCGATCCTATTGGTACATCTATCTCGGCATAAAACTCTGGATTGTTCCTCTGAATACTATCCTCAGTCTCCCATGTAGCCTCATCAGGTCCCCGTCTCGACCACTGTATCTTCAACAAAGGAATGTCCTTCGAACGCACGCGTCTCATACCTCGTTCTAGGACTGCAATCGGGTGCTCAACAAAAGTGTGGTCCGGCTCGACCACCAAATCATCATAACTCACAATATATCTCGGATCTGGTATAATATACTCCCTCAGCTGAGACACGTGAAACACAGGGTGAACACCCTCTAATCTCGGAGGCAAAACTAATCTGTATGCTGCGCTCCCAACCCGATCTAGAATCTCGAACGATCCGACATATCGGGACTCATATTTTCCTTAATGCCAAAACATTTAACACCTCGTGTCGGAGACACCCTCAACCACACATGGGCTCCTACTCTGAACTCTAGGGGTCTACGCCTCCTCTCTGCATACGACTTCTGACGGCTCTGTGCAGTCAACATCCGCTCTCTAATCAGTGCTACTCGAGCCAATCATCCTGAATCTGATTAGGTGTCAGACCACTAACATTGCTCTTCTCATCTCAACATAACGGAGTACGACATCTCTGCCCATACAGTGCCTCATATGGGGCCATCCCAATAGACGCATGCCAGTTGTTGTTGTATGAGAACTCAACTAGTGGGAGATAATCCGTCCACACTTGTCCCCAGTCCAACACACAAGCTCGCAACATATTTTCTAGTGTCTGAATGGTCCTCTCTGACTGACCATCTGTCTGAGGATGGAACGTAGTAGTAAAGTACAAACTCGTCCGCAGGGCAGTCTGAATCTGTTGCCAGAAACTCGAGGTAAATCGTCCATCTCTATCTGAGACGATCGTCCTCGGTACACCATGAAGTCTCACTATCTGCCTAGTGTACTCCTCAGCCAATCTGCTCACTGGCCACGTTTCCCGAATAGGGATAAAACGTGCCGTCTTCGTCAGTCTATCAACTATAACCCACATAGCATCAAAGCCCCTGCTCGGTCTCAGCCTAGTCACAAAGTCCATGGTGACATCCTCCCACTTCCTCCGTGGAACGGGAAGTGGATGGAGTTCACCTCCCGGTCTGCAATGCTCTATCTTGACCTGCTGACAGGTCGCACACTGTGCCAAAAATCTGGCTACATCGGGCTTCAGCCCTCCCCATCAATAGGAACGTCTCAAATCTTGGTACATCTTACTCGTACCTGGGTGCACTAAATAAGGCGTACAGTGAGCTTCCTGTAATATCCTCTGGCGTAGATGCACATCAGCGGGTACACAGACGCGACCGCGGCGTCTCAACACTCCATCTGCTCCTAGAAGGAATTGCGGTGCCCCATCTCGAGACATCCTCTCTCGGATCCTCATCAGGGTCGGGAAGGTTTCCTACTTCTGTTGGATCTCACCCAACAGATCAGGAAGAACCTCTAAAGTACGCAGTTGGGCATCCTCATCAGGTAACTGGATGTCCAACTCTAATCAGATCAGGTCTCTTTGTAACTGATGTTGAACTGTCAGCCTCGCATCGCCTGCTTTCGAGGTGTCTTCCTGCTCAAGGCGTCAGCGACAACGTTCGCCTTCCCCGGATGATACAGAATCTCCAGATCAAAATCCTTGATCAGCTCAAGCCATCTACTCCGGCGGTTATTCCATTCCCGCTGCGTGAAAGTATACTTCAGACTCTTATGGTCTGTGAAGATCTGACATGTAGCACCATACGGGTAATGTCTCCAGATCTTTAGTGCATGACCTACCGCTGCCAACTCCAGATCATGAGTCGGGTAGTTCTCCTCATACGTCTTCAGTTGTCTAGATGCATATGCAATCACCCTGCCTCTCTGCATCAATACACATCCCAAGCCTAGCTTGGATGCATTACTGTAAACCACCAAATCGTCTGTACCCTCTGGATGTGCCAAAAATAGGAGCAGAAGTCAAATGTCTCTTCAACTCCTCAAAACTCTGCATACACTGATCAGACCATACAAATCTTGTAGTCTTCCTCAGCAGACCCGTCAGTGGACGGGCAATCACAGAAAATCCTTCCACAAAGCGTGGGTAATACCCGGCTAGGCCAAGAAAGCTACGTACTTCCTTGACGTTCGTCGGTGTCGTCCAAGCTGCTACTGCCTCGATCTTTGCCGGATCCACCTTGATTCCTTTAGCTAATACAACATGACCAAGGAATGCTACCTCTGGCATCCAGAACTCGCACTTAGAGAACTTAGCATAAAGTTCTCTATCTCGTAGGACCTGTAGCACAGTCCTCAGCTGCCCTGCATGCTCCTCTCTCCTGCGAGAGTACACCAAAATATCATCAATGAAGACTACCACAAACTGATCCAGGAAGTCGATGAAGATATTGTTCATCAACTCCATAAAGACTGCTGGGGCATTCGTAAACCCAAATGGCATCACTACAAACTCGTAGTGTCCATATCTGGTCCGGAATGCTGTCTTGTGCACATCCTGCTCTCTCACCCTCAGCTGGTGATATCCTGAGCGCAGATCAATCCTGGAAAATACAGTCGCTCCCTGAAGCTGATCTAACAAGTCATCAATACGAGGCAATGGATACTTGTTCTTGATGGTCACCTTGTTCAGCTCTTTGTAATCAATACATAGTCCAACGATCCGTCCTTCTTCCGCACGAAGAGGAAAGGTGCTCCCCATCGAGATACGCTAGGGCGGATAAAACCCTTCTCAGCCAACTCCTTGAGTTGCTTCCTCAGCTCCAGCATCTCGACAGGTGCCATCCGATATGGGGCCTTCGAGATCGGTCTTGTACCAGGCTCTAACTCAATACCGAAGTCCACACTCCTCTGAGGCGGCAAACTGGACGGCCCAGCAAACACATCTGTAAACTCACAAACCACTGGGATATTCTCTAATGCTGGAATCTTCCCCTCCTTCATGGCATAACACCAGAAGGCCTCACAACCCTGTGCAATCACTCTCGCTGCCCGTATCACACCGATAACAATGCCGGATTTTCCCAAGTCCCAACCTCGGAAAACCTCTATCTGTCCTAACTCGGTAGAGAGGGTTACCGTCCTCCTACCTACATCTAACACTTCCTGGTGTCTATCCATCCAATCCATACCTAGAATGACTTCTTCATGCTCTAATGGCATGACAAAGAAGTCAACAAGTAATACACGGGTCCCTACAGAAATGTGACAGTCACGGATCTCACGGGTACCTCTGACCCTACTACCATCGGATAACCCTATACTAAAGGGTATCCCCTCAGTCGTATCTAAACTCAGACGCTCAACACATGTATTAGAAATAAAAGAATACGTAGCTCCAATATCAAATAAGACTCTAACAGGTAAACCATGAATCAGAATGATACCTGTAGCAGTCGGTGCAGCTGGCTCATCTGCACTCCTCAGCTCAAAAACTCTACCCTAGGCTCCTCTGATGTCCGTGGTACTCCCACCACAAGTGAAGCAAGTCACCAACAGCCTCGTGCACGCTGGTCATAAATGTCCAGGTTCATCACAGTTAAAACACCGTCGTCCTGGGTAGATGCGGGGTAACTCGGGCGTCTCTGGTTTAGTTCAGAACCAACAACTTCACCAGCACCACTGGTATGCCCAGTTCGTTGTCTCTTCTCAGGCCTTCTATGCTCCTCTGGAACTTGAGGAATCTCAGCCACATGTGCCGGTACAACTGGCACCCGAGTAACTCCATGGGATCTCCTATATGATCTCTCCTGTGCCGGAAGATCTGGGGTACGTCTACCTGCTCTGGCAGCCTCCTGTACTTGTCTGATATACGCGCGGAAATCTGGTCCCCTCATAAAGACATAATCCGAGTCATCTGACTGGACTCGCTGTGGTGTGTGTCTCCCAGTTATATCGTTCCCAGTCTCAGGAATGACACTCTCAACAACAACCTCATGAACCTCCTCCGCTGCCGGTGGATCAACAACGGAAATCTGACCCGGTCCTACCTCTACTGGAGGAAGAGGGGATCTATCCCTACCTCGTCCATCTGCAGATACAGCTCTAGTCTGAGCCATCTGCAGGGTAAATACACCCAACCTATAAGGCTATATATATTCCATATGTATAGATATATATAAGGTCAATCACAACATAATATCTATATCTATATATATATATATATATATATATACTGTCGAGATCTTCAGAGGGGTGATGGCTTCTCGTACACACTGTCCCAAAACATTTGTTTTCATTTCAAAACCAAAACCTTTTGAAAAAGTCAGACCCCTTTCGGGTTCTGTTTATTTATCTATTCGACCTTTATCGCAGATTGCAAGTGTCATTGTTGTCAACCTAAGGCTCTGATACTAATTTCTAACACTCCGAATCCGTAGGACTCGAGGCGCTACTAGGCTAGGATCTCACAATGGATCCTGACCTAGCCTGACAACAAGTTCACTGAATCTTACAACAAGGCAAAAATAGATTAAAACCAAAACATAAAACTGTGATATATACATCAAAAGGTTTATACAAGGTACCGCTGAGTACAATCAAACGTATATCCGTACAACATAAAATCACCCATATCCCACGATAGCAACCTAGTGTACGGAGCCCTCAGCGGATCACCAATCTGAATCACTCTGCAGCTCTCCTAACCTGCAAAGGATTTACAACACGGTATAAAACCGTTAGCTAACCATACATATATATATATAGAAGATGCAAAAGCACAAACACACTTCAGGAATCATAACAAATAAACATGTTGTCACACATTTACCCAGTTAATTATCTTTATATAGTCCAACAATCAAATCGTATAAATAAGTGTATATAAACATATGTGACACGAGGAATATATAATCCTCGCCTCTGGGGAATGGTGCCAGCTGGAGTGGTGATACAGTCACCGTCCCCGTATACCTTATGGGAGTGGAGAAAGCCCGCCCCACAATCCAAATCTAGCCTTCCCGCAGAGAACCTCCAGACTCCCAGCGGGATGAAAGGACAAGTTGTCACGGCCCTACAATTGGCAGTCACTAAACCATAGGTCGGTAATAATAAATATCTCATGCTATCAAGCATATATCAAACACAACTCATGCATACATCCAATATAAGGATGGTAGCTAAGTAAGTCCTATGGACTTACCTCAACCTCAAAAGTAGTCTCAACCCGATCAGCTCCAACTCTGGAGAACAACACTGCCTAATAACAGGGCATAACAAGATATCAAACTCCTATCCATCAAAGGGTCACACCTAGACCCAAGAGATCCATAAGGATCATATCCAACTTATAAACCTCGATAAACTACTAACCTCAAAGCCATAACCGGCATATAGATATATCACATTCCTCATCATTCTATCCTCATACACATACCTAGCATGCTACTAACCCGCTCATACTAGGAAAGGAAAGGATCATATTACTCTAGGTATATCCTTTACAAGACGCACCTGCGGAACGGAAAGACGCAGGGGCGGAACAAGGCAAACCGCAGGCGCGGCAATGCTCAGCCGCAGGCGCGGTGATAGTGGCCGCCGGCAAACGCAGAGACGGGCGCAGGCGTTGGGACCGTGGTTGTGGGGGCGGCAGCTTCCGGGCGCGGGTGCGGTGACAAGGATCCCGCAAGGGCGGCGGCTTCCAGACGTGGGGGCGGCGACTCTGCAGAACGTAGAGTCCCGACTTCTCTTCCATTCATCACGTGATCAAATCACGTCTTCTCCCATCCATATTCAAACACGTACATATATACACAATCCAACATCAATCTACAACCAATAGATCTAATCCTAAGCTAAGGAATGGAATCAAGGAAGAAGAAAGAAAGAAGAAGCAAGATGACTTACCACACTTGTGGTCCTAGGCTGCAAGGAAGATCAACACCACACTCTCTGCTGGCTCCCAAGCTCAGCAACACATCACACAACATCCAAGAACAACAAAGCCACACCAAAACTCTTCCAAACTCAAGGAAACCAATAACAAGATCAAGGACCAAAAAGGAGGCAAGAAAGATGTATGGGCCTTAGTCTTTTGGATCGAGTTTGCCTTAGCCGAGATTTGGCTTTAGCCGAGATTTGACCTTAGCCGCCCCCGCGGGCTTGTGTGCCGCCCCAGCGGGTTCCCGCTCCCGCGGCCCAGGGAACCGCCCCCGCGATTTCTTGCAGCTGCAACCGGTTTTGTTGACTCTTTGACTTGTGCTTTACCCTTTCTTTCTCTTCTTCCTTAAGTCTTCTCCTTGGCTCGTGATCAAGGGTTTCCACTCCTTTTCCAACCTTTCTACGTTCTCCTTCTTGCTTCTCCTTTCTTGATCTTGATCTTGTTCTTCCTTAGAGTTTTGGAAGTGTTTTGTGGTGTGGATGATGTTGTTGATGAGCTTGAGGTGTGTTGCTGAGCTTGGAAGCCTGTGAGGTTGGTTGTTGATCTTTCTTGCAGCCTAGGACCACAAGTGTGGTAAGTCTTCTTCTTCTTCTTCTTCTTCTCTTCTTCCTTGATTCCATCTTCCTTAGCTTAGGATTAGATGAATTGAATGTAGATTGATGTTGGAATGTGTATGTATATGTATATGTGTGGTTTTGGAATGGTAGAGACGTGAATTGATCACGTGAAGTGTGAAAGAGGACTTGCGGGGCTACATTCTGCATTGTCGCCGCCCCTGCGCCTGGAAGCCGCCGCCCCTGCGGAAGCTGTGTCACAGCGCCTGCGCAGTGCCTGCGTTGTCTACGGCCACTGTCACCGTGCCTGCGGCTGAGCCTTGCCACGCCTGCGGGTTGCCTTACTCCGCCGCTGCGTCTCTCTTGTCACGCAGGTGCGTTTTGTCCCGGGTCTATCTAGAGTTGGGTAGATCCTTTCCTTTCCTAGTATGAGCGGGTTAGTAGCATGCTAGGTATGTGTATGATGATAGTATGAGGATGATCATGATATCGTTTATGCCGGTTATGGCTTTGAGGTTTATGAGTTAGGATATGATCCTTATGGATCCCTTGGGTCTAGGTGTGACCCCATTGATGGATATGAGTTGATATATTATTATGCCTTGTTATTAGGCAGTGTTCTCCTCCATATTGGAGTGGACCGTGTTTGAGATCGTGGTTGAGACTACTACTAAGGTTGAGGTAAGTCCATAGGACCTACTTAGTTGTCATTCTTATATTGGATGTATGCATGAGTGGTGTTTGTTATATGCTTTATAGCATGCGATATGGTTTATTACCGACCTATGATATATTGACCGCTCATTGTAGTGGCTGTGACAACTTACCTTTCATCCCGTAGTGGAGTCTGGGAAGTTCTTTGTAGTCTAGTTAGATCTGGTATACGGGAAGGGCACTGACCACTCCTTACGGTATACGGGAAGGTGCGCTGATACCACTCCAGCTAGCTATTGCACTCAGAGGCGAGGATTATATTATACATTCCTCGTGTCACATATTTTTATATGCAGATCTATATACTATTTGAGTGATCGACGTTATAAAGATAATAAACCGGGTAAATGTGTGAAAGCATGACGATGTGTTATGATTCCTAATGTGTGTTTGTGCTCTTGCATCTCTCTATATATGTGTATGGTTAGCTAACGGTTTTATACCGTGTTGTAGATCCTATGCAGGTTAGGAGAGCTGCAGAGTGATCCGCTAAGGGCTCCGTACACTGGGATCGTTATCGTGGGATAGGGGGATATTTGATGTACGGATATATGTTTTATTTGTATTCAGCGGTACTTATGTATCACCTTTTGATACTTATCTATATTAGTTTCATGTTTTGTTTTAATTTATCTGTGCCTTGTTGTAAGATTTAGTGATCTTGTTGTCAGGCTAGGGTCAGGATCCATTGTGAGATCCTAGCCCAGTAGCACCTCGAGTCCTACGGATTTTGGGTGTTATAAAGTTGGTATCAGAGCCCATGTTGACAACAATGGAACTTGTAATCTACGATAAAGGTCGAATAGATAAATAAACAGAACCCGAAAGGGGTTTGACTTTTCAAAAGGTTTTGGTTTTGAAATGAGTACAAATGTTTTGGGATATTGTGTACGTGAGCCATCGCCCCTCTGAAGATCTCGACAGTATAGATATATATAGATATTCTGTTGTGATTGATTTGATATATATCTATACATATGGCATATATATAGCCTTCTAAATTAGGTTTACGTCCTCTGTAGATGGTAAAGACTAGAGCCTTACCTGCAGCTGGACGATGTAGAGGTAGACCCCCTCTAGGTAGAGGACGGGGTAGGATTCCCGCTGTTGATCCACGTGCAGCGGAAGAGGTTCACGAGGACATTGCTGAGAGTGCCGTTCCTGAGACTAGGAACGGTGCAGCAGAGAGACAAGGATCCCAGAGAGTCCAGTCAGATGACTCTGATTGTGTCTCCATGGAGGGACCAGCCTTCCGCGAGTATATCAGGCGAGTAGAGGAAGCCGCCAGAGCGGGTAGACGTATTCCGGATCTGCCAGCACATGAGGGATCATCTGAGAGATTTCATACAGTTACTCAGGTGCCAGCTGTACCGGCACCTGTTGCTGAGGTTGCTAGAGATACTGAGGAGCATAGAGGGCCTAGACCAAACACTTGGTTGAAGGCATTTTACCAGATGGGTGTACCCCCTTTCTCTGGGAAGGTGGGGTTAGTGGTTGAGTTATGGATAGGACACGTGGACTCAACTCTGGAGTCTATTAGGTGTCCAGCAAATAGGCAGTTAGAGTTGGTGCAGACTCTGTTCAAAGATTTGGCACAGCACTAGTGGAGATTTGTACGGGGTCAGGTCACCAGTTATGACCAGATGAGGATCATGATTAGAGAGCGTTTCTGTCCTGCCTCACTGACGAGGGAGAAACTGCGAGACTTTGTGGAGGCTGGGTTTGAGGATGTACCAGTCTCCGAGGCCATCTGGAGGTTCCATGAGGAGCTGGCTTTGCTGGGTCCATCCGCACCTCCTGCAGATAAGCATGTATATTTGTTTTACCGACGACTGAGGGATACTACCCGGACTTACATGGCAGGGTTTCACTGTGAGACATTGGTGGATTATCAGGACCGGGCTTCTGATTATGAGAGGGAGCGAGCTGGGCAGAGGAGAGCTTCTCAGACCGGAGGGTCTGAGAAGAGACAACGTACTGGGCAGACCAGTGGTACTGGTGGAGCTGCTAGTGTTTGGCGGGGTCAGAGACGCTAGAGTCACTCCTCATCTGCACCGGTTGCAGATAAGGGACGTCAGTGTTTTAATTGTGATGATCCAGGACATATGAGGCCCGAGTGCACGAGGCCACTAGTGACTTGCTACACTTGTGGTAGGCAGGGTCACAGAGCTGTTTATTGCCGACAAGGCGGAGCTTCATCTCAGCAGGGTTCTTCTCCTGCCAGTGTAGCGGGAGGTGGGTAGAGGCCACCTCAGCAGCAACAGACACAGGGACAACAGAGGGTCCCAGATCGCCCTACGACTCAGGGATTTGCTCCTGGGCCGAGTAGAGGCAGAGGTCGTGGTGGGAGCACCACTGATACCAGAGGATCACAGGGTCGAGTTTTTAAGCTGAGGAGTGCAGAGGAGCCAGCTGCACCGACTGCTACAGGTACCATTCTGATTCATGGTTTACCTGTTAGAGTCTTATTTGATACTGGAGCTACGCATTCTTTTATTTCTGATGCCTGTGTTGAGCGTCTGTGTCTAGATAGGACTGAGGGCATACCCTTTAGTATAGGGAAACCCAATGGTAGTAGGGTCAGAGGTACCCGTGAGATCCGTGATTGTCCCATTTCTGTAGGGACCCGTGTGTTATAAGTTGACTTCTTTGTCATGCCATTAGAGCATGAAGAAGTCATTCTAGGTATGGATTGGATGGATAGACATTTTGCAGTCCTAGATGTAGGTAGGAGGACTATTACCCTCTCTACCGAGTTAGGTTAGATAGAGGTTTTTCGAGGTTGGGACCTTGGAAAGACATGCACGGTTATCAGTGCGATACGGGCAGCTACACTAATTGCACAGGGTTGTGAGGCCTTCTGGTGTTATGCCATGAAGGAGGGGGAAAGTCTAGCATTAGAGGATATCCCAGTTGCCTGTGATTTTGCAAATGTATTTGTTGAGCCGTCCAATTTGCCGCCTCAGAGGAGTGTGGACTTTAGTATTGAGTTAGAGCCTGGTACGAGACCGATCTCGAAGGCCCCATA